>CM053580.1:202192202-202213497 GCA_028627135.1 Pseudochirops cupreus | reverse complement strand
CATGATCAAAAACAGAACTTAGAAAGCATCTTCCAAGAAATTCTTAGGGAGAATTGCCCGGATATTCTAGAACCAGAGATCAAAATAGAAATTGAAAGAATTCACCGATCACCTCCTGAAAAAGATCCCCAAAAGAAAACAAATCTATCTATTAGTAGAAAACAAAGATTTTAAATAGAATGTTCTACTTACAAAAAAGTTCCCATTGCATATTGAAATTTGACACATGGTTTCAAAATAAAGCAATTTTAAGCTACAAATCAGCATACAAACAAGTATTTATGCTTCCTTTACACGGCAGATGGATTTAGTAGATATACATTTGGAATATCCAGAAAGTGGTGCTCCCTAGAAGCTATAAAATACCTATAATTTTATTAAGCATGTAGAATTCATGTAGTGGAGGGTGGAGGCAAACTGGCAGACAAAGGCAAGAATGTGGCCAAACTCTCCCAAATTCATCTCCAAGCAACTATAAAATAATGCCTCAAAACAAATTCTGGAGCAGCAGAACCAATAAAAGGACAGGATAAAACAATTTTCCAGCCCAGGACTACTTAGAAGATTGTCAAGAAAGGTCTCCCTCAGGTAAAAGGGGAATATAATTCAGGGCAGGAAGCTTCTGGCCAAGTAAGCAGCAGTCCTTGCCCTAGCAAACCAGCAGCGAGGCACCAAGTACAGGTCAGGCCCTAAGTCAGCAGGTTAGTGGTGAGGACCTGGCCTCTTGGCATAGCAGGGCAGTGGCTAGGCCTCACGTCCCAGGTGCAGCAGGCCAGCTACAAGGCCCTGTACCCCCCGAACTTTAGGAAAGCTGTGAGGTCCCACATCCCATCACATGAAGCTTAGAACAGTGCCTCCTGTACCCTAAGAGCAAAGCCCAACTTTAAAAATCATGAAGTATGCTGGAAAATGAGAAAGACAAAAAAAGAAAAAAGCCACAACACATACATAGGTCACTATAATGACAGGGAAGTTCAAAACTCAAACTTGGAAGAAGACAATGCTAAAAAACAACTACATGTGCAGCCTCAAGGAAAAATGTCAATTGGTCTCAGGCTCAAAAAGAACTCCTGGAAGAGCTCAAAAGGAATTTTAAATATCAAATAAGAGAAGTAGAAAAAAAAATTTAGGAAAGAAATGAGAGTGATGCAACACAGTCATGAAAAAAGAGCCAACAGCTTGGTAAAGAAAACATTTTTTAAAAATGGAAAAAGATGTGCAAAAATTCACTGAAGAAAACAAGTCCTTAAAAACAGGCTAAAAGGAAAAGGAGGTACAAAAATCTACTGAAATCAACTCCTTAAAAAGTAGAATTGGTCAAATGGAAAAGGAAGTTTAAAAAGCTCATTAAAGACAATAACTCCTTAAAATTTATTCTTTGACAAGTGGAAACTAATGACTCCATGAAACATCAAGAATCAAAAGAATGAAAAAATAGAAAATGTTAAATTTCTCTTTAGAAAAAGAAATCATCTGGAAAATAGATTTATGAGAGATAATTTAAAGAATTAGTGGATTACCTGAAAGCCAAGACAAAAAACACAAAAACAGTCTGGACATATTTCAAGAAATTATCAATGAAAACTGCCCTAATAATATAGATAATAGATAGATAGATAGATAGACAGACAATCTAGAACAAGAAGACAAAATAGAAATTGAGAGCAGGCAGACTTCAGAAAAACCTGGAAAGACTTGAATGAACTGATGCTGAGTAAAGTGAGTAGAACCAGGAAAATATTGTACACAGTAACAGTTAGCCAAAATGTGATTATTAAATTTGATAGACTTCTCTATTCTTAGCAATGCAAGGATCCAAGACAACTCCAAAGGACTCGTGATAGAAAATGATGTTCATATCCGGAAAAAGAACTATGCAGTCTGAATGAAGACTGGAGCATACTATTTGCTCTCTCTCTCTTTTTTTTCTTTTTTGGTTTGTTTCTTCTTTCTCGTGGTTTCTCTCACTGCTTCTAATTCCTGTGAGATAGGTTCAATATCAATGTATATATAGAGCCTATATTACATTACATGCTGTCTTAGAGGGAAGAGATGGGGAGAAAATTTGGAACTAAAAATTTTATGGAAGTGAATGCTGAAAACTGAAAATAAGTTAAAATTAAAAAAAAAAAAGGAACAGAAATGAGCAAACCTGCAATAAGCAATATTGCCTCAGGGGGAAAAATGTGAATTGTTCTTTTCACAAATAAACTGCCTTTTTTACTGCAAAAAAAAAACCCAAAACCCAACAACAAAAAACAACCCAACCAAACCAAAAACAGAAATGAAAGAATCCACTGATCACCTCCTGAAAGAAATCCCCAAATGAAAATTCCCAGGAATACTATAGGCAAATTCCAGAGCTCCCAGGTCAAGGAGAAAATACTGAAAGCAGCCAGAAACAATTCAAATATCATGCAACCATAGTTAAGATTACACAGGATTTAGCAGCTTCTACATTAACGTAGATGGGAGGGCTTGGAATATGATATTCTAAAAGGTAAAGGAGCTAGGATTACAACCAAGAATCATCTACCCAGAAAAACTGAGTTCAGTGAAACAGAAGACTTTCAAACATTCCTGACAAAAAGACCAGAACTGAACAGAAAATCTGATTTTCAAATATAAGACTCAAGAGAAGCATAAAAAGGTAAAAAGGAAAGAGAAAAACATAAGGGATGAAAAAAGGTTGAACTGGTTAGATCCCTATACTGGAATATACTTGTAACTCTTAAGAACTTTATCATCATTAGAGCAGTTAGGAAGTACATACATAGACAGAGGGCACAGGTGTAAGCTGAATGGTCCTCTTTGAGAATGAAGGTCAAACAACAAGAGGAGCAGAAGTGAAATGCACTAGTGGGGAACCTCAACTTTCCCCTCTTGGAACTAGATAAATTTAACCAAAAAATAAAGAAGAAAAAGGTGAATAGAATTTTAGAAAAGTTAGATTTTTTTAAAAATCTATAAGTATTTATTTTTAAAAATTTATTTATTTTTAATTTTCAACATTCACTTCCAGAAGCTGGAGTTTTTGGATTTATCAAACATCACTAAAGTTATTTACTATTGTGTCTTGTGCACCTAACCTATTCCACTGATCCACCACTCTATTTCTTAGCCAGTACCAAGCAGTTTTGATAACTGCTGCTTTATAATACAATTTAAGATCTGGTATGACTAGGCTACCTGCCCTTGCATTTCTTAATTCCCTTCATATTCTGGACCTTTTGTTTTTCCAGGTGAATTTTGTTATTATTTTTCTAGCTCTATAAAATAATTTTTTGACTTGGAAAGATTTATATGAACTGATGCTGAGTGAGGGGAGCAGAACCAGGAAAACATTGTACACGGCTACAGCCACATTGTACGATGACATGCTTTGACAGACTTCGCTCTTCTCAGCAATGCAAGGTTCTAAGACAACTCCAAAAGCTCATGATGGAAAATGCTATCCACATACAGAGAAAGAATTATGGAGTTTGAATGAGTTCGAGGCATACTATTTGCTCTCTCTCTTTTTTGTTTTGTTTTGCCTCTTCTTTCCTGTGGTTCATCCCATTGTTTATAATTCTTTGCAACATGACTAATGCTAAAATTTGTTTAATGTGAATGTATATATAGAACCTACATCAGATTGCATGTTGTCTTGGGGAGGAGAGGGGAGAAAATTTGGAACTCAAAAGCCTGCAGAACTGAACGCTGTAAACTAAAAATAAATACATATTTTTAAAAATGATGTTTTTTGGTAATCTGGTATGTCACTGAATAAGTAAATTATTTTAGATAGAAACTGTCATTTTTACTACATTAGCTCAGCCCATGAGCAACTGATATTTTCCCAAGTATTTAGATCTGACTTTATTTGTGTGAAAAGTGTTTTGTGTTCATATAGTTCCTGGGTTGGTCTTGGCAAGAAGACTCCCAAATATTCTATATTGTCTATACTTTCTTTAAATGGATTTTCTCTTTCTATCTCTTGCTTCTGGGCTTTATTAATAATATGTAGAAATGCTGATGATTTATGTGGGTTTTTTTATATTCTGCAACTCTGCTAAGCTTATTTATTATTTCAAGTGGCTTTTCACTTGATTCTCTAGGATTCCCTAAGTATACCATCATATTATGTGCTAAGAGTGATAGCTTTATTTCTTCTTTGTGTATGCTAATTCCTTCAGTTTCTTTTTCTTCTCTTTTTGCTAAAGCTAACATTTCTAGTATAATATTGAATAATAGTGGTGATAATGGACATCCTTGTTTCACCCCTGATCTTACTGGAAATGCTTCTAGCTTATCCCTGTCACATATAAAGCTTGCTGATGGTTTTAAAGAGATGCAACTTATCATTTTAAGGAAGACTCCATTTATTCCTATGCTCTTTTTTCTTATGTTTTTTAATAGGAATGGGTATTGTATTTTATCAAAAGCTTTTTCTGCATCTATTGAGATAATCATATGATTTGTTATGTTTGTTGCTGATATGGTCAATCACACTGATAGTTTTCCAAATGCTGAACCAGCTTGCACTCCTGGTTTAAATCCTATCTGGTCATAGTGTATTATCCTTGAGATAAGTTGCTGTAATCTCTTTGCTAATATTTTATTTAAAATTTTTACATCTATATTCATTAGGGAAATTGGTTTGTCTATAATTATTTTCTCTATTTTGTCTCTTCCTGATTGAGGTAGCGGCACTGTACCTATATCACAAAAAGAATTCTATAGGACTCCTTCTCCACCTATTTTCCCAAATAGTTTATATAGTACCAGAATTAATAGTTCTTTAAATGTTTGGTAGAATTCACTTGTCAATTCATCTGGATTTTTTCTCAGGGAGTTCACTGATGGCTTGTTCAATTTCTTTTTCTGAAATGGGGTTGTTTTAAGTATTTTATTTCCTCTTTTGTTAATCTGAGAAATTCATATTTTTGTAAATAGTCATCTATTTCACAAAGATTATGAAAAGTTATATATGACAGACCTCTGGAGAAAAGTGAATGGGGATAGAAAGGAATATGCATTTTTCTCAGTGGTACAGAGCACCTACACAAAAACTAACAATGGCATATAAACCTTGCAACACACTAAATGAAGAAAGGCAAAAATATTAAATATATACTTTTTAGATCATAATACAATAAAATTATAGTCAATAAAGCATCATGGAAAGATAGATCAAAAATTAATTGGAAATTAAATAATCTAATCCCAAAGAATGAGTGGGTCAAAGAACAAATCACAAAAATAATCAATAATTTCACTAAAGAGAATGACAACAATGAGACAACATACCAAAATTCATGAGATGTAGTCAAAGCAGTACTTAAGGGAAAATTCATGTCTCTAAGTGGTTACAGCAATAAAACAGAGAAAGAACTGACCAATGATCTGGGCATGCAACTAGAAAACTAACAAATTAAAAATCTCCAATTAAAGACCAAATTGGAAATTCTATAAATCAAAGGAGAGATTAATAAAACTGAAAGTCAGAAAGCTGAGGAACTAATAAATAAAACTAGAAGTTAGTTTTATGAAAAAACCAACAACATAGATAAACCATTGATTAATTTGATTTAAAAAGGGAAGAAGAAAAACAAATTATCAGTATCAAAAATGAAAACGCTGTATTCACCACCAATGAAGGGAAAATTAAAGCAATTCTCAGGAACTATTTTGCCCAATTATATGCTAATAAATCTGACAGTCTAAGCAAAATAGATGAGTATTTTCAAAAATATAAATTGCTGAGGAAGTTTAGGGGCAGAGTCAAGATGGCGGCATAGAAGCAGGAAAACTATGTGGCTCCCCCCATAACCACCTCAAACACCTATAAAATATGACTCTAAACAAATTTTAGAGCTCCAGAACCCACAAAGTGACAGAGAAACAAAGCTCCTGCCAAAGGCAGCCTGGCAGGCGGACAGGAAGGGTCCATTGCAGTGTGCTGGGAGCCGAGACCAGCCCCGCCCTTCAACCTGCACTTTTAGCCCCAGGGTGGCCCGACCAGCCTGGCTGGAGCATTTGGGAGAGTGGATCACTAGCAGCTGTGGCGGTTTCCAGAATTATCAACCCAAAGATGCCAAAGACAAAGTAAAAGATCCGTGGAACTTGGCTGGATTTGAGGGTACAGAGGAGCAGGTCAGGACCTCTGCCCCCAGAGCCAGAAGTGGCAGAAGCAGCAGCCATGCCACCGCCTCCATGTGGCTGCTTCAGAGCTCCTAGCCTGCAGATTGCAGGGGGGGCCAAGTGACCATTCAGAGGCTAAGTGCTCTTGCCTTAACCTGCCTGGATAAGGATCACAGTCTTGGGTGGTGGTCCAATGAGCCAAAGTTGGTGGAGGCTGTAGTGACAATGGCCTCCTAATAGCTCCGGCAGCTGCAAAAACCCCAGCGATTTAGGACAAAGCTCTCCCCTCTGGAAGCAGAGTTCTACTGTGGCAAAGAGCTGAAAAGTCAAGTAACTGAGTGGCAACATGAGCAAGCAAAGGAAGCAAAGCAAGCATAGCCATTTAACTTTAGATTCCTTTTTGGGGGACAAAAAGGATCAAAGCATGGAACAGCAGGAAGACAACACAGTCACAACTCCTGCACCAAAAGCTTCCAAGAAAAATAAGAACTGGGGAAAGGTTGCCTGGAAAGGAAGTGCTCTATATGGGAGAGGGAAAATAAACCGAGATAAAAGATAAAAGACTTTGCCATATGGCTGCCTTATTTACATAAAATCTTATGTTTGTGTATAAATACAGCTAGGTCCTAATTGGTACTAATTATGAATTCCCCTTTAGTGGTTGTATTATTTGAATTTGTACTGCATATTTCCATTGGGATGGAATGAATTACCACATTTCACATAATTATAATTTTGACCATGCAACCTCTTCAGGGGATTCATTATTCACACTAGCTGTATTTCTCATTTACCAAAGGACATATATGCGGGAGAGGAGGGAATGTTTACTATATTAGAGTTTATCTGAAACATTCCCCTTCTTTTGTATTTTCCAATCTACTTCCAATTCTAAGACTATAAACTCTTTTTTATAGCTTATCTTCATGCACTTTGAAAGTTTACAAAATACATTGTTTGCTGACAATAATTTCTAACTACAATAGTCTTGAAGTTCAAATTTTTACATTTTTTTCTGAAAAGAATCTGCACCAGTTTAAGACCTAGTGCATACTACTTATGTAACCATTGGCAGGTCGCAACCTCCCTGGGCCTCAGTTTCCTACTCTGTAAAATGTGGCACTTATCTAGATGGTCTCTGAGGTTCCTTCTTTCTAGATTTATGATCTTCTGATTTCTTCTCCCCCCAAAATTAGTTCCTACCATTTGTATTAATGTCACATCATTTCCCTAGTTACTCTGACTCAAAATCCAAGAAGTGTTGATTTTACCATAACAAACCATACCAAATGAGTTATTATTGACTTTTTTTTTCTGAACTTCTCTACTTTTCTTACCTTTTCCCCCTAATTGCAGCTACTAGTTTAGTCATCAATTATCTGCCATCTGAACTAAAATTAGTTTTTAAATGTTCATTTTCTTTCTTCCATCCTGCAAACCAGTCAGATGAATTTAAAACCACCACTTCTATCAAAGTCAGAACTGTGTAGTGAAAATAACACTGGACTTTAAGTTACAACACTTAAGCCTGAGCCCTGGCCCTGCCACTTCATTGTATAACTTTGGGCAAGTCACTTAAATTCTTTGTGTTTTCATCTGTAAAATAGGGATATCTGCAGTAGCTATTATACTGGGTGATTGGGATGAAAGTGCTTTGCCAGCGTTCAAGTATTACACAAATATGAGTTATAATTAATAGAGGACAATGATTTCGAACCACTTTTAAGACATACTTGCACTGTGTGACCTAGCTTTCCTTTTTGTACTTAAGGGTTATAATGCACATTTACTTTTTAAATTAAAGATAAAAATAAATTTTGTTTTCAAAATTCTTGACACCATTGAGGCAACTGGAGACACATAGAGATTAGAATTCAATGATGGAACATATTCTATTACTTGGAGAAAATCTGCCAATACTGAAAAAACTATTTGTAGTCTCTCATCCCACCTGAGTTTTCTCAGGCAGGTTAAGTGCCTTTCTGGAGCTTGGTTTCCTTTTCAGTAAAATAAGATGGTTGGACTAGAGATAGAAGAAATCTTCCAACTCTCAAATTCCTCGATTGATTTTTTTTTCTGATACTCCTTCAAAATTATTATTTCCAGTTTTTTTGTCTTTGCATTCCTCCCTCCCCCACATTCTGTGTAGTTGGATGCTGGTTGGACTGGATGCCTACATGAAAATATGCTGAGTTTAATGGTAACTAATGATTGACGACAACTTCTCATTGAAAGATGGGTAAAACTAGTCATTTCTTTGTTGTCAGGCATATTTCTGCTGAGGAGGAGACTTTTTTATCCAGTGTCTAATTCCACTACTTATACAAAACTATGCTCAATTGGAGGATGTAACTTAATTTTGCAGCTTCAGAAATACTGTAGAATCAGTTCTTTCTTATTAAATCATACACTTTCTTTGACATCTAAAGCAGTGGTTCTCAACCTTCCTAATGCCGCCAACCTTTAATACTGGTATGTGGATATATGTGGGCGACCCACTTGGAGACGGATAGAGGAGCCGTGTCTTGATTCCTAAGACCATAGGAAATATGAGTTTTCAGATGGCCTTGGGCGATCCCTGTGAAAGAGTCACTGGACCCCTCCCCCAGGGGTCACCCCACAGGTTGAGAACCGCTGATCTAAAGAAAACATTTCAAAAATAATAATGCAGCACTGTTCCCTGAACTTGAAAATGCCAAATGATTAATTTCTACACAAATGACAAAACAGCAGACTATATGTTTCCAAAACAACAGAGAATGAAATTAATAAAACACTAGAGAAAAATTATTTTTACTGTATATTCAACCTTCCATCAACATAAGGAAAATCTCTACTTCCTTTGGCCAAACTATACACAGTATTTTATTCTCATGAAAACAGTTAATACCTAATTTGAGAAATGGACGATAAAGAGCAATTTTATATGTGTACATATACACATATAAACTTCTAATTAAGAATAATCAGGCTATGAATATCAAATCGCCTCTTACAAATTTAGAATCTTGTCTGAAAACGACTTTCAATCCCATTTTTCCTCTTTCACGTCAGACTTAACTCCAGCAACCTTTCAACCAATGGATTCCAATCCCATTTTTCCTCTTTCACGTCAGACTTAACTCCAGCAACCTTTCAACCAATGGATTCCAATCCCATTTTTCCTTTCTATGTCAGACTTAACTCCAGCCACCTTTCAACCAACGGAAATCCCGGACTCAAAGTCCTAGCATCCAATCTGCAAACTCAGTAAAGGAAAGGACCCTGTCGGCACTCTGTCATCTAGGAAACGTTTAAGAACAACTTACTACTCTCGTCCCTGCGGATCTACGGGACCCTCGAGCGTGTGGCCCGCTTCTGGAGCCGGCTGAAGCACCCAGGGGCAGTGCCGCGGAGGCACAAGGGCTGGGCATCACCAGGGGAGCCATCAGATTGTCTAGGATGCTTTGCTTGGAGTTTGCGATTTTGGTGGTCAAGAAAGGCTCGCTGTCCTCGGCATTCCCACTCCCAATTTCTATCCTCTCAGCGCTCTTGATCCTTTTCAAGCAGTCCTTGAGCATCGCCTGGGTGTTGGTCTCACTCAACCAGCACAGGAATAACTCGTCCACTTTCATCTTTAGGACCGGCTGCAGAACTTTACCGGTTGGCATTTTTGTGTGTCTTTTGCTAGTTCTTACGGTGTTTTCTTTGCTTTCCCCTTCTCTCCTTTACCCCGCCTTCGCCACCACCCGCACCCGCTTTTTCGGGCTCCCAGAACGAAGGCCGGTCTAATTTGAAGGCTGTTCAAGGCCACGGCCCCTACCCCTTCCTCGACTCCTTAAAGACACCGCCAGGACGCCGGCATTGGAGTGGGGGGTGATTTCGAGGGGGAGGGGGACACGAGGTCAAACGACCGCGGCTGGAAGCGGCCCCCCGCTGTCCGAGCGGACGAGGGCACAGGCGGCCCCGGGGCCTCTAGAGGAGGCAGCGGCGTCCGACCACGTCGGGGGCAGCTGCGGGGTAACGGGGCCGGGCGCGGGGCTGAGCGCATTGGCTGGTTGGCTTCCCCGGGGGCCCGGCGAGGAAGGAGCAGGAGGAGGCTCCGACGCGAGCGGAAGCGCACAGGAAGCCTGCCCTGGGCAGCTTCAAAACGGGCGCCCCCAGCCCCGCTCCAGAAGGCTGTCGCCGCCGCAGGCCGCCTCACGCTGCCGGCGTTGGCACGCCGCCGCCCGCCGCCCGTGACGTCATCACGCAGCGCCGTCTTTCCATATAAAAAGCCGAGCCCGTCGGGCCGCGCTGACGTTGTCCCGTGCGGGGGCCTTAGGGAAAGTCTGCGTGTTTGTAGTTTTGGAGACTCGTTTTGAGCCCGGGAGCGTGACCTGTTTGAGTTCGGGAACCGACGAAGGATTTCTCTACTTTCGAAGCGAGGCGGGAGGGCAGGTCTGGGCATGCGCGCACCGGGAAGGGTCACCGTGGAGACGCCCTCCCGGGAAATTAAACAATTAAATTACTCCAGGCAGTGGTTGGGATGAGTGGTTACAGGTGAATTAATTAACTCCAGTTATTTAGCGAGAGCCGCTGCTGAGTGAGGCACTGGCGTGGATTTTTATTTTAAACGAGCTTATTAAGTTCCTCATCTCAAGAAGTTTAATTTTTAAACAGTTTTTTTTTTACCTTTGTATGCATAGCGTTTAGTAAAATTTGGGGTTTTCTTGGCAGTGATGCTGCCATTTTCTTCTCCAGCTCATTTTGCAGATGAGGAAACTGAGGCAGACAGGGTTTGAACTGGGTCTCTCTGTCCACCTAGTTGTCCCTTCTTGGCGTGTAGTAGGCGTTTAACATGTGCTTGTTGACTTAATTTAATAAACGTCTGTAAAGACCTAATAATGAGTGATGGAGGTTTAAAAACATTTTTTTCTTTGAAAAAAGAAACTTGGGGTGGATGCAACCAACACGTACCCAGATAAAATAAAAAGAATGTTAGGCAGAGTAATTTGTGGGTAGGGAGCCCTAACATTGGGGAGTGTGTTGGGGGGCAGGAAAGAGCAAAGACCACATGAACAATCTGATTTACAGCTGCTTTGTTTTTGTTTTCGTTTTTTTCTCCCCCGCCCCCTGGCACTTAGCACGGGGTTCTGCACATTTTTGTGCGGGTTGCATCTGGGTCTGGATTTTCATCAATATTGGAAACTTTCTCCACCAACCAACGGAGTTGGGCATCTGTTTTTATCATGTAAATACTTAATTACCTGGGGCGCTCAGGTTAGTTGATTTGCCCAGGATCTCAAGGGATAACAGACAGATTGGAATGGGAGTGATAGGGTGGTGGGACCTGGACCCCAAGAAGCCCTAAATCATGTCCCTGGAAGTCTCCCGATTTCTTAGTAGATCCCTGTCCTGTGAGAAAACTTTTTCTTATTGCAGAACTACCTTCCCTTATCAGAGCAGACATAGGGGTTGCCTGGCTCAAGACTTTTGTCCCTGGCTGACCTAAGGACTCTTACTCCTGCCGGATCCCCAAGGTCCATGCTTCTGATAACTCCCTCAATGTAGTATATGCTCTACACTTTCCCATCCATAGCTCCCAAAGACACCTGCATAGGTCTTTCTATATCATGCCCCCTGCTCAATAAACTCTGTTGGCTCCCTATTCCTTACAGGATGAAATAAAAAATGTTCTGGTTGTACTTGAAGCCCTTTGCAATCTAGCCTATTTCTATGTTTCCAGTCTTCTTAAATTGTAAGCTAGTGCTTGCTGCTGCTTGAACACTAGCTCTCCCTCAAGCTGGCTATGCACTCCCTCCTTTCTTCTGCTTCCTGGCTTCCCTGGCCTTCTTAAAGACTCAGTTCACATCCCATCTACTGTTAATGGCCTTTCTTTGTCCCCTTACCCCTTCCTACCTCCCCCCAAGCTCTTCTCTCTGAGGTTACCTTGTATTTACTATGCATGTATGGGTGTGTATGTACATACACACACATATATATCTTGCATGTACATAATTACCGGCATGTTATCTTCCCAATTAGATTATAAACCTCTTGAGGATAGGATTCATATTTTTACCTTTTAAAAAAAATCAATGCTTAGCACAGTACCTGACACAGACAACCCTTAATAAATGCGTGTTGACTGACTGCTGATCTCATGTCCAGGACTTTCATAAATCCATGCCCTTCTTGTGCTTTTCCTTGTTTTGAAAACCCTGCTAAAACAAACCACATTTCTCAGCCTGCTGAAGTCCAGCTCTGAACTAAAGTGTTTCCTAATTGTTGCTTGCTATAAATGATCCTTGTTCTCATCCTTTCCCATAACACTTTATATTCCTTATGTGCTTGAGGGCAGGTAACTGATGAGAGATCCAAGAATGGTGTAGTCTTGTAAGAATTGGTGCCAGGAATACTGATGCTTAGGATGAGCAGAGGCCAGCAATGAATGCTGTGGATAACCATAAAAGCTTTTACTGATATAGAGGCTGAAAGGAAAATTTGAGCAAGGCATTTGACAAATTCAGATAACATAATTTTGGGACAAAATGTAGGGATGTGGGCTAGATGTATGTACAATTAGGTGGATTCAGAACTGGCTAGATAACCAGATCTCTGTGTATCAGTGTCAGCCTGGAAGGAGGTCTTGCCTGAAGTATCTCTACTCTGTTCTTAACATTTTAAATGTGGGCAAGTCACTTCACCTTTCAATTAATCAATAAGTACTTAAGTATAAACTTTGTACTGATACTGCTGATTAAGTGCTGGGCATCCAAAAAAGAGAGAAAAAACAGTAGTAGTTTTTGGCATGACAACATTAATCAATGCTGAGGGAGTAAATAGAAGAGGAAAGGCTGTCACAACAGCTATTTAAGCTGAGTCTTAAAGAAAGCCCAAGGATTCTAAGAGATAGAGGTGAGCAGAGAGAACATTTCAGTGCAAAGACATGGAGACAGGTGATAGAGCATTCTGTGTGAGGAAAAGGAAGTAGACCAATATGTTTTAACTGAATTCATGGAGAGGAATGATGTGTGAGATAATGGAAAGATTGTAAGGGCCTGAGATGTCTGGAGATATAAATGCTAACTAGAAGTTTGTATTTGGTCCTAGAGGTAAGAGGGAACTGTTGGAATTTTTTGAAAGGGTGAGGTGACATGGTCAGACTTGCTTTAGGAAAGTCATTTTGGCATCTGTGGGGAGAAATGAGGCTGGGAGTCTGGACCAATGCTATTGCCACAGTCCAGGCAAGAGGGGTAGTGGCTATGTGAGTAGAGGAAGAGAAATGATAAGATTTGGCAGTGCACTGAATATTTGATGAAGGAGGAATAGAAGATGACACTGAGGTTGTGTACCCAGTTGACTGGGAGAATGGTGCCCTTGATAGCAATAGAAAAGATTGAAAGAGGGGTAGGATTGGGGGAAAGATAAGGAATTCTGTTTTAGGCATGCTGGGTTTGATATCAAATGCTCAGTAGGCAGTTGGTGATACAGATTAGAGCTGAAGAGAAACTTCGAAGCTAAATATATGGATCTGAGAATAATCTGTGAGAGATAATTGAATTGATGGGAGCTGATATGATTGCAAAGTAAAAGAATATCTTAATATCTGAATTTCTTACATCGTGTTGTTCAGTTTTATTTCCAAATAGTTTTTTTGCTCTTTCAAGTCACCTATGCAACCAATCATGAGCATAACAGACCTGGAAGGAAGCTTGCAGAGAGATCACCTAATCTAAACCCTTTATTTTATAGATGAAATTGAGAGGGAGTTGGGGGCAGGTAGGTGGCCCAGTGAATAGAGCACTGGCCCTGGAGTCAGCCTCAAAGACCTGAGTTCAAATTTGGCCTCAGACACTTAACACAGAACAAGACATGTGACCTTGGGCAAGTCACTTAACCCCAATTGCCCTACCTTCCCCCGATAAAAAAAAAAAGCCAAAAAAAAATTGAGAGGGAGTGATATGCTGAAACATTTTGTAAAGCAACAAAAGCCAGTGTAGAGTGTCAGTGAGTTATTTATTACCTTAAACCCTCTCTTTTTATAGTAGGGAAGTAAAATTAATCTCAAATATGTGTCTGACTTAGTCACATTAGGAGAGTCACAATTCAAACTCTGAATCTAGTCTTCTTTCCACTGTGTGCTCCAAATGGAATTTAACACTAATGGCTTTGAAATCAATGATTTTAATTGTAAATATGTTAAGATGTGGAATTGTATATAGAGCTGGCTTCATAACAAAGTACTTGTTTAACTTACTGATTTAGTAATTTAAGAGAGATGATCAAGGTCAAATGTTTTAAAATAAGAGGTAGGTGAAAAACCAGTTTTAGACTTTTTCTTGATTGTACATATTGCCAAATTTATTTTTGTGAAAAACTTTCAAGAAGCTAGCCCTAGTAAAATCAAAGCTATGAGGATTACCATTAATTGAGAGGAATCCTTTTAAGGATCTTCCATAGAATTTACAAAGTAATTCTATTATGAATGTTAGTGAAGAAGTGTTTTTCTTTGTATCCCTAAGCCTAGCACACTGCCTTGCACTGAATAGGTGCTTAAATAAATTTTAATTGAATCCTTGAAAAATTATTTTATCCAGTACTTTTATCCTCTTTCTGTTTTATACCTGTGCCTTGACTATTTCCTGACCTCAGTTGCCTCCTGTACTTATTAAACCTGGCCATCCTCACATATTTGTTATTTTATACATACTAGCAACTGTCATCTGACCTCTCATTTTATGTTTCAGGTAACATTATGGCCTCATAATCAGCTTAAGGTAGTGAAATTTTCGAATACCAGTGGAATGTACATCATCTTTGATTCTGCTAATTGCTCCTTTTTGTTCTTTTGTGTTTCAAAATTTGTCCTCGCTAGCTTTCTCTATTTTGGGAGTGGAGGTAAAATGTTTCTTTTCTCCCTATGTAAGTGCTTAATAAATGCGTGTTGACTGACTGACTATATAATATTTAATTCAGATTACCTATGCTACTTGAACATAAGCTTTAATTTTTTTTTTATCATTTCATTGCCCTTTTTAAAAGGTTAGCACTAAGGATTTATGAATCAGTCTTTGAGAATTTCAGCAGTATAAAGTTAGCCAGACACATTAACTTCTCATGCTTAAATCAAAGCTTTATTTTGTTTGACAGTATTATGGTTTGAGACTAGGTTCCTATTTTATAGTTGTAGGTAAAAATCCATGTATCTTTGAACAAGACTAAACCATAAAGTAAGAAGGCTGTGAAGTTTCCTTCATTAACCGAGAACAGAAATGAAAGAAGCAAATCTTTCTGTGCATGATGCTTTATTTCTAGAGGGAAATTAATATTAGCACAGATCTCCATTTGAGTTTATTATGTACAAAAATCTGTTCACAGTACAATTCTGCTTTTCACTAAAAGTCTTTAGAATAAGCTGCATATCACTGTTAAATTCATCAATACCATTTCCCCTCCTCTACCCCCAGCTGGGAAAAAAAAGGGGAGGCTGTTTTGAGTGCCTGCACAAGACTGCTTTATATGCCCAGGCACATTAGTTAACCAAAATGCATTGATTGTGCTGCTGCCAACACAACAGAAATAAATACCAGGAGAAAATACAGAATCACTCTTCAGTCCGTACCATGTGAGGGACTTGAGGCTGATTCCTATGAAGGCAGTTGGTCTTGGAAAACAAAGATGGTACTGTCATGGACTTGAGCTTGCTTCTTTGGATAAGAAGGGGAGTGGAGAGAGTTGTGACAGGCAGAACCTCACCCGCAAACAGGAATATAATTCTGCTTATTTTATCTATTTTGGGATTTGATTGCCCGTTAGTTGTAACATGGATCTGGATTTAAGGTTAAAATTTAGATCCTGATGCTGCATTTACCTCATAGGTGCTCTCAGCTAAGTCCCTTAACCTTGATGAGAGGGTTTCTTTAGCTTTCGAGAAAATGATGCCAACACTACCCATCCCACATGTTGTGCGGATCAAATGAAGTAACATGTATCTAATGGTCTGTAACTTTGAAGCCCCGCATAAACATGGGCTAGCATTGTTATCGTATGCCATTGAAGTATATGCCGGAGCCCTAAACTGCCCAGTAGAGACAATATAAATAGACAATGAAAATGAAATTATCACACAATAAAACATAAATGTTGTCTTTCCCTGCTACTGGCTCCTTCCATGCTGCCTACAAATCTCACTTATCCTTAAAAAATCTTATATTCCCTTATGCTTTTGACCATATGTCTTCTGCCTCTCTAAGCCAAATTTCAAGAAAGAGTAGTAAACATTCTCTGTTGCTACTTCCTCGGCAACTATTCATTTTACAATATCTTACAGTTTGGCTTCTGATCCCACCCGTTTACTGAAGCTGTTATTTTTTTAAATCAAAGATTATCAATAAAATCTCTCACCTGTGAAAGTGATGACTTTCTTATAGTCGTCTTTCTCCTAGACATTTCTCACTTTTATATACTATTGATCATTTTCTGCTCCTGTATACTCTATTCTTCCTTAGCTTTTATGATGATGCTCTCTCATTTCAATCATGCCATAACTTCTCTGCTTGTTTTGTTGAATTATCATCCATTTTGCTCCTTTTAATCATGGATGTCTCCAAGATTGTGTCCTGGGTTCACTTTTCATTCTCTTTTATTCTTTCTCTCTCGTGATCTTTATCTACTCTATATTAATCCTCTAAGGAACAGCCAGAAGTCAAAGTTGCAACAGCATGTGCCCTTCTGAGAAAGTTAACTTACCCATTACCTTCAAAGCTTTTTTTAATGGCAAGGGGAAAATATACACGATAGTCAGCATCAGTCAGTTTTGTTCTGCCTACAATGAAACATTCAATGTGTTGAAGTTCTCAGCTGTTGCACAAAAAGTTTTTGTTCCAGACATTTTAAATTTTTCTCAAGAGAAACCATTTGGCCAGACAAAATCTTCCAGAGATACATCATTCATTGCTAATAATGCAGATACTAAAATGTTAGAAATGAAGAGAACCACCATTGAATGGGAGAGGAGTCTTGAAGATTTGATAAAAGATGAAGATTTGTCAAGTGATTGGTTACGTGTGGTGAAGTAGAATGAGGAGCTAAGGATAACACCAAGTTTATGGAAGACTGAAAGAATGATGGTGTTTTTAATAAAAATAAGGAAGTCTTTTAAAAATTATTATTGAGGAGTAGACAGATATCCACAAAAAAAATCAATATGCAAATAACAGAACATAAGGTTGCATTTAAAAGGGGGAATCTATATTACATATAGCTTTTTTTTTAGAAGTACATAAAGGGGGCAGCTAGGTGGGGCAGTGAATAGAACATCGGCCCTGGAGGACCTAAAGTCAAATCCAACCTCAGACACTTGACACGCTTACTAGCTATGTGACCTTGGACAAGTCACTTAACCCCAATTGCCTTGCCTTTCCCCCTTCAAAAAAAATAATAATAGAAATACGTAAAAAGGCAACAAATCTAAAGTTAGTCTTGTTTGCCTGTAGCTATATCTGAACTTCCTTCTATTCTGTGCATTTTTTGAAAATTTCATTGAAGATCTTTTCATCTTTTTCTTTGCTCCATTATCAAGAATCCCGACTCCTGCCTCCAAAGTTCTCCCTTGTAACAGATAAGCACCGTAAAGCAAAACAAACCATAGCCGTGTCTAAAAATGTATGTCTCACTCTGTATCTACAATCCATTGCGAAATACTTCGTAATTGGTGTTTCGTGGTCCTGGTTCGTCACTCCACTGACCAGAGTCTTTCAGAATTGTTTTTCTTTACGTTGTTGTAGCCATATAGATTGTTTTATTGATTCTGCTTATTATATTCGGTGACGCCATGCACAGGCGGCTTCCCAAAAGAATGCTCCTGTGAACAGCTTTTAAGGTTCTGGTTATACAGTATAGTGGACACTCCATTTATTCCATTACAAATCAAGACAAATATTCACAACAAATCACAATATAGTATTCACAACATTACATCTTATCACAGAAAATCACATTGTAGTATTCACAACAGCTTAACATTGGAATGGCCACATAGGTTTCACTACAGTGGCCACAATACTTAGAACGAAGAACAAAAGAATAATCATCTGGTTTCCCTAAGGGGGAAACCCTCCTTACTTAATCATTTAATTAATTCACAATACAATAATCAATCTTCCACTCATGGGGCAATTATAGATTAACTTAATCAGTCACTTATGTAGCAATCAGTCACTAAATACAATCATTAGAAAATTATACAAACCCTCCACCCCTCAGTGTCTAGTAAACTTCAATTTCATCAGGCATTCTATATCTGAGGAGAGGCCTTTTCTTCATCTTGAATCAGGATGGTCTCTCAGATTCCCTGGATCCCCTTCCGTGGTCCCAGCTCCTACTTGAATCCACCAAACAGTCTCCTGGATTCAGAGGCAGACCACTCCCAGCTTCTCGTCCAGTCCTCCAGGCAGTTCTTGGTACACACTGAAATTCACAGGGTCCAACACATCTCAAAACCTTCACAACTTCTGTGCCAGGAACTCAAGGATCAACCAAGCCACAAACAAATAAAGGTTTATCCTGGTCGTGCTTCTTCAGTCTTCCAGCAGTTCAGCTGGCCCTAGGACCCAAAAGGAATCTCAGCCTTCCAGGAGGCAGCAACTTCAGCCTTCACCAGATTCTGGTCTCAAGAAAACTCCAACTCAATTCTCAGCTTCCAGATGCTGGGAGAGAAACTCTCTCTCTCTCTCTCTTTCTCTCTCTCTCTCTCTCTCTCTCTCACTCTCTCTATTTCTCTCTCTCTCAACTGGCTTCAGTCTCCACTTTTCTTCTTCCACCAAGACCTGCCAGGAGGAACATTCCTGATTCTGATTCTCTTTCTCTAGAACTCTTCTTATATACACACACTGGACTCCTGTCTCAGCCAACCCCCTCCTGCCATGTCAGCAACAGGAGACAGAGTTCATGCCCTCTGTTCACACAGGAGACAGAGTTCATACCTTCTGCTTCTTTCACACAGGCTACAGAGTTCACACCCTCTGCCTCTTTCATAAAAGCACTTAGCCCTTAGTTACTAAGGATGAAATACCTGCTAAATTAATTACCTTACATATTCTTCACTGACATACACATTTTTCCAGGTTTCTCTGATTCTGTCTTTTCATTATGCCATAGTTTGTTCAATGATTCTCCAATTGGGGAGTGTTCCTTTAGCTTCCAGTTCTTTGGTACAACAAAAAGTGCTTCTACAAATATTTTTTTGTACATAGAAATCTTTTCTCTCTTTCTTTTCTCTCTTTGGGGTATGTGCCAAGTATCAGTATTGCTGGATCAAAAGGTTATTGTTGTTTGCATAGAAGACAAAGATGACATGATGGGGTGATGTCTTGATTTGTGAATGAATTCAATTTAAGTGAGGCAGAATTGCACAAAGTTGTCAGTCTCACTCTCTTTTCCAGAGTTGTCAAACTCCAGTGTTGAAACAAGAGTCAGGATGACTGGCAATGTCCCAGGATGCAGTGGATGACCTTGGTGTCTTTTATGTCTGATCAAGTTCTAAGTGCTCCACAGCTCCCTATTTCAGCCACCTTCATGGCTATTGGAACAAATTGTTCTCATCTGCCAGGAAAACCTCCCTAACTCACTAACAGGTTTGTTGGTTACCCTCAACCTGGGTTAGCCCATCCTCCAAGATGGTTTACCAGGGTGTGACCAGGACATACTACAGCTTCTTGCAGTCACAAGTGAGAGTTAGGGGAATCAGATGGACACCAAAAATGAATGAACAGCTCTGAAAAGGGTGGTACTGGTCCTCCTGGATACTCTCCACACAATTTCATGACTTTTGGGGTTTAATACCAAATTGCTTTCAAGAATGGTCAGACCAAATCACAGATCTACCAATAGTGCATTAGTGTACTTGTTCTCTAGCATTTCCTTTAACATTTACTTTCCTTTAAAAAAAAATCATCTTTGCAAATCTGATGGGTATAAAGTGGAACCTCAGAATTGTTTTTATTTGCAGTTTTCTTATTTTTAGTAAATTTATATGATTACTGATAATTTGCATGTCTTTTTTTGAGAACTGCTTGTTCATGTCTTTTGGTATTTATCTGCTAGAAATTAATCTTATTCTTAAACATTTAAATCGTCATGCTACATATCTCAGGTATCAGGCTTTTCTTTATCATTAAAGTTTCCCCCACCACCCCCAGGTAATTGTTTTCTTCTAATTTTAAGCGCACTGGTTTTGTTTCTATAAAACATTTCAATTTTATATGTTCAAAATTGTCCATTTTATCTCCAGAAATTGGGAGGTTTGAAAGAGGAATAGTTTTTTGGGGGAAAATGAGTTCTATTTTGGACCTTCTGAATTTGAGTTGAGTTGCATGAATATTTCCCCTTGAACTTTCCTGTCCTCCAGTTTTTTGTTTCCTTTGAGAGTATTACCATCCTTCTGTTCGCCCAGGTTTGAGTCATACTTGTCTATTCCCTTGTACCCCAATACCTCCCACACCCAACCAGTAAGTAGTTTGTGGGCATTATCCATATTATTTGGATCATCAGCTTTAACCATGAAAATAAGGCTTGCACAAGACTTCCACAGAGGCTTTTGATGTCTAATGTTTAGACCACAGCAGCCAATTCTTCAGGGCTCCTTGCCTTTATCACTTTGGTCTGACTTTTATTTGGAAATTCACCTTCTCCACAGATGATATTAGCTTATTAGCATTGCAGTATATTAGTCTGATTTCCCTTACTTGGTTCAAATACTTTTCTTCTTTTTTAAAAAGTATAAGAAAATTTTTGTACCTTGCATGGGAAATTATTTTTCACCCATGGTCCTTTTAAAATTGATGGCTTATTATAATATAGTGTACTTTTAATTTTTCCAAAAAAACTATAGTTCAGACATGAAAATTTTTAATGAATTTATTTTTCATTGAATATATTCTGGAAACCTGTTAAGTTATATAAACGGTAAAGCCATGATTCTTTTTTTTTTTTTAATTTATTTATTTATTTTTTAATTTTTTTTATTTACTCATTTACTTTTAATTTACAAGATTCAGTTCCACAATCACTTGAGTTTCAGATTTTCTCCCCTCCCTTCCCCCCCCCCCCCATGGTGGCATGCAATCATGTATAGGATCTGCAAATACTTTCACATTGTACAATAGTTTGGTCATATAGAAGGGTTGTAACCAATGAGTGATCACTG
>CM053580.1:202147286-202192102 GCA_028627135.1 Pseudochirops cupreus | reverse complement strand
GTAAAGCCATGATTCTTGAAAAGAGCCTATTTGATTCGTCCTTTTGTCTCTGGGATGACCATACCTAAAGCCTTTTTGCTTTTAGTCAAATGAAAAAATTTTTTTATTTCAGGTATTATATTACAGATATGGTTTGACTAAGTCAGGTGTAGGAATAGGATAGAGGGATTATTGCCAACTAGAATATGTGAATGTAATGATGACAATAAAGGGAACTTTTACAGATCATATAAAATAGAGTCATACAATTCAGCTCAAAAATTTGTTCCTCTCCTGGAAAAAATATAAAATTAATGTTTTGGGAAAGTAGTGAGTTTGCTGACCTAAAAAATATACCGAACAAAGCAAATTATATTGAGCAGCAAATGAAACCATTCGTTAAAGGGAAATCACTAACTGGCAAATGAAGGAAAGGAAAGAAAAATGATGAAAGGAAAACAGAGTGACAGAACCCTCAAACATTATCAAGACAGGTCAAAAAAAAGAACCTTGAAACAATCTATTGTTGGAAGTCTATTTTTTTCAAAATCCCCATTAGTTCCTTTGTCACAAAGACACTTGAAATCAAATGGATGTAAATTTATAGCTAACTAGTTAGTCCCAGTTTCATTGGACAGAACAAAGGGAAAAAATACACAGTTGGAGAAAAGAAAACCATAGGTTTGTTCAATAAAACATAGCAAATTAGGACACAAATATAGTTTTCCCTTCTTACACTAAAAAAAGGAACATTAGCCTTCAAACTCTCTTTCATGGCCATGTATGGTCTGATATCTCATTCCACATTATACCCTATTTTAAAACCATTCTTTTGACCACACAAATTCTGTGGTCATACACAGGGTCTGTGCGCCTATGCAGCAAATAAGGTATTCTTCCTTCTCTTCTACATGTAGCCAAGAACGCAAGGTAACCTTAACCTGCTTCCATTCCCTTTCTCCAATGAAAAGCATTTTTAGACAATTTTCTGGAAGGTATCACTTCTTAACATCGACTTACATTAACAGTCCACTAATTATCTCAGTTACTATCAGCTTGAGAATATTTCTCAGGCCTATTTTTCTTTTTCTCCTTTATTTAAAGCACATCCATAATTTGGAGAATATTTCTAGATCTCAACATCCTGTCAACATTTAAAACTCGACATAGAAAATACAGAGCATCTATTCTTCACATAAAACCCTAGATTCACTCACTTTCTCCATTACCAGATGGTAAAGTAAGGGAATCAGAGCCAGGCTCCTCATGCATTGCTATATTCTCCTTTCACCCCCCAGAAACAATACAGAAAAATTTCTGAAACAACACACAAGCAATAAAAATCAATTAAAATGCAAAAGCAAGGGAAATGCTGATATAATTTTATTGTTAAAATAATATTATGGAGCAAAGGAATCAGTTAAAATATTAGCTGCTTTGCTTGGCTTCACTCATGCTTCCCCTAGGATAACGCCCTCATCAGGAACATTACTTCAGCTTTGGTACTCAGTAGGTCAAAAAACATTTAAGTACGTACTACGTACCAGGCACTGGGGATACAAAAATCTAATAGGAGAGATAACATACAAACAAATATATACAAAGCAAGTTATATACAGGATAAATAGAAAAATAATTAACAGAGGGGATGGAGGAGTAAAGGAAGGGATTTTAGTTGGAATTTAAAGGAAGCTAGGGAGGTCAGTACGCAGAGGTAAAAAGGGAGAGCATTCCAAGGATGAAGGACAGTCAGAGAAAATGCTCAGAGTCAGGGCATGGAGTGTATTGTTTGTGGAACAGCCGGGAAGCCAGTGTCATTGGACAGAAGAGTACATGTCAGGGAGTAAAGAAAGATATCTCCTTAGTATTCTCAGTTGCCTCTCCCTTCTGATTAGTGGACTGGAGGGTAAAACAAAAAACCCTCCTAAAGTCTCCCTTTGTAGATGTCTGGCATAGAATTTCTTTTGCCTCCTAACATGTTTTTAATTTATTTCATTAAATATTTCTCAATTACATGTAAAAAAGATTTTGTCATTCTTTTTTTTTCTAAATTTTGAGTTCCAAATTCTTTCCCTCCCTCTTTCTCCTCCCCCCTCCTTGAGAAGGCAAACAATTTGATATAGATTATACACATGAAGTCATATAAAATGTATTTCCATGTTGGTCCTGTTATAAAACAAAACAGAAAAAAAAAACCTTCTAATAAAAATAAAATTTTAAAAAGTATAGTTTGGGGAAGCTAGGTGGTACAGTGAATACAGTACCAGTCCTGGAGTCAGGAGGACCTGAGTTCCAATCCAGTCTCAGATATTTGACACTTACTACCTGTGTAACCTTGGGCAAATCACTAAACCCTAATTGCCTTGTATAATGGTCAAAGGATATGAACAGGCAGTTTTTCAATGAAGAAATCAAAACAATTTATAGTCATCTCCTACAATTAATCAGTAATGGAAGAGGAGAGACAGACTCCTCCAAAAATTAAAAAAAAATTTTTTAAAGGGGTGACTAGGTGGTACGTAGCACTGGCCATGGAGTCAGGAGGACCTGAGTTCAAATCCAGCCTCAGATACTTGACATACTAGCTGTGTGACCTTGGGCAAATTGCTTAACCCCAATTGCCTTGTCTTCCCCCTCAAAAAAAAAAGTATGCTTTGATCTACATTTCAACTCCATCAGGTTTTTTGGAGAGGGAGATGGATAGCATTTTTCATCATAAATCTTTTGGAATTATCTTAGATGACTGTATTGATCAGAATACTAAGTTATTCACAATTAATCATCATAAAATATTACTGTTCCTGTGTATAATGAATCTGGTTCTTCTCACTTCACTTTGCATCAGTTCATGTAAGTCTTTCAATGCTTTTTTTCTGAAACCATCCTGCTCCTCATTTCTAATAGCACAATAGTATTCGATCACAGTCACATACCACAACTTGTTCAGTCATTCCCCAACTGATGGACATCTCAATTTCCAGTTCCTTGACACCACTAAAAGAGCTCCTATAAATATTTTTGTACATATATGTACTTTCCTTTTTTTTTTTTTTAATCTCTCTGGGATACAGACCTAGCAGTGGTATTGCTGGATCAAAGGGTATGCACAGTTTTATAGCCCTTTGGGCATAATTCCAAATTGTTCTCTAGAATGATTGGATTAGTCCACAAATCATTCAATAGGGCATTAGTGTCCCAATTTTCTCATATTGCTTCGAACATGTCATTTTCCTTTTCTGTCATATCAGCCAATCTGATAGGCGGGAGGTGGTATCAGAATTGTTTTAATTTGCATTTCTTAAATCAATAGTAATTTAGAACATTTTTCCACATGACTGTTGATAACTTTGATTTCTTCATCTGAAAACCACCTGTTCATATCCTTTGACCATTTATCAATTAGAGGACTCATGTTCTTATAAATTTGACTCAGTTCTCTATATATTTGAAAAAGAAGGCCTATATCAGAGAAACTTGCTGTAAAAGTTGTTCCCTTCAATTTCCTGCTTTCCTTTTAATCATGGCAGCAGTAGTTTTGTTTGTGCAAACCCTTTTAAATTTATTATCATCAAAATTATCTATTTTATATCTTGTAATGTTCTCCACCTCTTGTTTGGCCATAAATTCTTCCCTTATCCATAGATCTGACATGTAAAATTTTCCAAGCTCTCCTAATGTGCTTATGATATGAGGGCTCAAAATTTCCAGCTATCTTGTTTCTCACCAGCTACTCTGTTTGGTTTTGACACCACCAACATTAAGGCTGGCAGCAGCTACCCTCTGGTGCTTTTTCCCCTTCCTCTCTACCACTATCAGCTTCCTTTTGTGCATGGTCTTCCCCCATTAATTGTAAGTTCCTTGATGGCAGGAACTGTCTTTATTTGTGCCCCCTATGCTTAGCACAATACCTGCCACCTGGTAGGTGTTTAATGAATGTCTATTGGCTATTAACTAAATGGAAAAAAAAGGTAAGGAGTAGGAATTCAGTATATCTCCAGAGAAATTCTTGAGATATCCTCATATGGATAAATGAAATATTCATAGAAATTAAACAAGAATTAGCACTGGTAAGATGAACTACACAACCAAGTAAAAGAAGAACTTGAAGAAAGTACAAAAAATTAGAGGAAGAAATCGAGCTGAAATTTATGAAGTTATTTTAAAAGTTAGAGATAATTAATGAAGAAAATGACCAATACAGAAAATATATGAGAAAAATCTTAAAAATTTGTAGAAGCAACCAACAACACATTTACTGTGTCAAAAAACAAAATTATGCACAATACTATGGGCTTAAAAATTCATCAGATTATTCAAATTCTTAGAAGATATGCAGATCCATATTATAGATTTGGAGGACAGATGACAATTTGACCTTGTCAGGATTAGTGATGTTGCAGTAAGCCTCAAAAAAATGAAAGGATTTGACCACAATTTACCATGAAATTGACAAAGAATATTTCCTGGCATTATTAAAAAAAAACCAGTGAAATTACATATATGGTATTCAGTCATTTCTTCAGTTATGTTTGACTCTTCATATCCCCATTTGGGATTTTCTTGGCAAAGGTAATGGAGTGGCTTGCCATTTCCTTCTCCAGCACATTTTAAAGATGAATAAAACTGAGGCAACCAGGGTTAATGACTTGCCAAGATCACATAGCTCGTAAGTATTTGAGGCTGGATTTGAACTCAGGTCTTCCTGACTCCAGGTCTTGCACTCTATCCACTGCTTCACCTAGCTGTTCATAGATGTAATTACAGGCCCTCCTCGCCACTCCTCCTCTCTTTTCTCTCCCATGTCTGGCACTAGAACTTTTCAAGGAATTAGGTAAGATCCAATGGCAATTGTGAGGCACCTGGCTTATCTACCTTATGTCATTTGCCTTTGAAGGGACACTGAAGCAGCTAACCATCCTCTTTATTTCCCACAAGGATACTATATCTCCCATATCTGTACTGGTTGTCCCTTCATCCCTGCAATGCTGCCCCTCTCCACCTCTACCTTATAGAATCCCTCATTTCCTTTAAGACTCAGTTCAAACATTATGTTCTACATGAATCCTTTCTGGATCCTCAACTGCTAATGCCTTTATTTCTTAAATACTTTGTATTTATTTTGCATTTATTTCCTATATATTTATTCTCACTATGCTTATAAATTTATGTTCTCTTTCCCCCTATAGAATGTAAGCTCCTTGAGAACTTGAATTGTTTTACTTTGTTTTTTTGTGTGTGCCTAGTGGCAGAGGCAACTGGTTTTCATAGTTGTTTGTCCTTTGTTTTCAAAAAGGACAAATAATATTAAGGGGTTATGTCTTGACTTGTGGGTAAATTGGATTTAATGAGACAGAGTTGCACAAAATTGTCAGCCTCACTCTCTCTTCCAGAGTCATCAGAGTCCAGTGGCAAGATAAAAGTCAAGATGATCGGAAATGGCTGGGGATGCAGCAGATCAGGGCTTCTTGAACTTTTCCCACTCTGACTCCTTTCCAAATTTTGGCAGCATTTATTGGCATTGCGTGGCTTGAGGGCATGCACAGTGCAAAGTGCATGTTCTTTGTGTTCAGAATCAAGGCTGCGGTGAAGTCGCACAATTAATTTTTGGTAGTTGACTGTTCAGAAACCTTTTACTGTTGCCAAATTTTTTGCAACCCCATGTGGGGTTGCAGCTCACAGTTTAAGAAGAGTTGTAGTATATGAGCTTGGTATCTTCAATGTCTGACCAACCTCTAAGTGCTACACTGCAGCTGCCTTCATGGCCATTGGAACAAATTGTTCTCATTTGTCCATTCTGTTGGGGGAAGTCTTCACATGCCTGGGGTAGACATCCTCCTGACTCATCCATGGGTTTGAAGCCTGTTGGTTATGATGGAGACAGCCCACAACCATGAACTGAAGAGCTTTTTGAAATAGCAGTGTTTCTAGCCCAGTGTCAAATGGATCAACATCAGAAACTGATATGATTTTTATCAGTGGAAATGATATTAAGGAAAAGGCATTATCATTTGCTTTGCCATTGCATCCCAAGGACCATGAAACCTTTCCATTTCACTTGTAGGTGAAATCTTCTCTGTATGTTGTCTCTTCATTAGAATGTGAACTTCTTAAGATCAGAAACTGTCTTTCTTCTCTATTTGTATTCCCAGGGTTTAGCAGAGCATTTTTGCATACAGTAAATGCTTGATAAATGTTTTATTTAGTCATTTATTCATCTATATATCCAGCCCTCTCTTGAGTTCATTTCACATCACTAATTGCCTATTGGACACTTCAAATGGATATTCTTGAGAAATCTCAGACACAACATGTACCAAACAGAACTCATTATTTCTTTCCCAAAATCCTTTCCTTAACTGCACTTCTCTGTTTCTGCTAAAGACACCAGCATTATTCTAGTCTCCCAGGTTTATAACCTTGGCATTATCCTTGACTTCCCACTCTCACTCTCCCATCATATACAATTAGTTGCCAAGTTTTGCCACAGTTTTATTCAATTCCTGTACTCACACAGCCACCATCTTTAATTAAGACCCTCACTGCCTCTCACCTGGACTGTTTCAATTGACTCCTAACTGGTCTCTTTTCCTCTAATCTCAGTCATTCCAATTCATCCTGCCAAAGCTTGTTGATTGATATGCAAATGTTTCTTTGTTTATTACTTTATATCTAGTCTTAAATTCTCTATAAACCAATGATCTTTTGAAAAGTAAATCAAAGAGTCATATAGCAAGAAATGAAATGAATAGGAGTTGCTAGTCATTGGGGGACAATAAACAAAGAGTTCTACCCTGTGGAAACATGAAACCATACCTCTAGATGTTAAACAAAAGTCAGAGATACAGGAAACATCCATGAAAGGGTGGAGCTTGGAGCCAATTGACAGCCAGGGTCCTGAAAATATGAGGAGAGTGGAAGGTTGGCTGATATCTGCAGTGACCCTTGGTGTTGGAGGGACCACATTACATATGCCTAAGAATCTATAGTATACCTACAAGGAAGAACCCAAGATTTGAAGATACATAGATATGGTTATACTCAAACACTGAATATCCAAAGAAAAAAAATGTTATTTCTCATTCACTCACCATTTCAATCAAACTGACTTGCTAACTGTTCCCAGTACGTGGCATTCCATTTCCTGTCTCAATTCCTGTCCATAGTTTGTTTCCCATGTCTGAAATGCAATCTTTCCTCTCTTTAACCTTTTAGAATATCTTCAAAACAAAGCTGAGTTCCCATGTCCTGAAACCTGTCTTGATTTCTCCCAATTATTAGTGCTCTTGATCTCCTGAGACTACTTTAATAACTTTGAATATACTTTATATCCACTTATCTGTATACCTGTATTCTCCCAGTAAACTGCAACTTCCTTGAGGGTAGGGAATGTTTAATTTTTGCCCAAAACCTAGCTCAGTGTTAAAACATATTAGGTAGTTATTAAATATTTATTGAATTGTCAGCTATACAAACATTTTCTATTAGCATTAAGATAGCTAATCTATTCTGGTCACTCAGACTGTCAGATAAAAGTATGACTATATGAATCATAGCTCTTAGATTGGGCTAGAGGAGAAAAAAAATCAATAATTTTCTTGATAACAAAATCTTACCTTTTAAAGTATCATTTAAACATGTTAAAAAAATCTTTCTTAAGTATGTTATACCCTTTCTTGCTTTATTAAACAAAGTATAAAAAAATGAAATTTCACTTTTTCTTGATGACACAAGATCATAAGACTCAGTCACTGACTTTATGATTTATAACCCAGTAGGATAATAAGATATGTACACAAATAACTACAAAACAGAATATGACCCCATAAATTGCATTTGGAAGTTATAGTGGTAACACTTGGACTGTCTGGAAGAAGGGATGAGATGTCAATGAATAATGATGGGAGAGACCAGAGAAAAGAGCATTTCAGATATAGAGAAGGAGTAACTAAAGGAAACAGAAACATGCCTAGAGGATGCTGAGTAGTCCAGCATGGTTGGAACATTAACTGCATTGTGAGGGAATAGTAGATGATAAACCTAGAAAAGCAGGATGAGGCTATGCTGTGAAAAGCCTTGAATGTTAGCTAAAAGGGAGTTTCCCTAATTGCTTAGGTCTGATCATATCACTCCCTAGATTAAAAAAAAAAGCAGGAGTTCTTAATTTCCTATCTGGTAAAATGCAAGCCCCTTAACTTGGCATTTGAGGCCCTCTACAATCTGGCTCCACCCTATCTTTCCAATCTCTAGTTCTCTACACAAATTGGAACTATTTCCAGAATTGTACTACTCTCTCTTTTTCCTTAAAGTCATGTAGTCTATTTTTCCTCCATACTTAAAACCCTAAACTTTCACACTACTCTGTCTCCAGAAACCCCTTTCTTAAAGGATCAACTCAGCTAGCACATTCTCCACAAAACCTTGACTAATACCCTAAACTGGGTATTCCCAATCTCTCTCTCTCTCTCTTTCTCTCTCACTCTCTCTCCTCTTCTCTTTCTCACTCTTCCCCCCTTCCTCTCTCTCTCTGTCTCTTTCTCTCTCACTCTCTCTCCTCCTCTCTTTCTCTCTCTTTCCCCTGTCTCTCCCTCTCTCTTCCTCTCTCTCTCTTTCCCCCCCTTCCTCTCTTCCTCTCTCTCTCTGTCTCTCTCTGTCTCTGTCTCTCTCTTTCTCCCTCCTTTCCCAACTCTCCATCTTTGTCTCTGGCAAAGAACTCTATCTCTCTTTCTCTGTCTCTGTTTGTCTCACTCCTCAGTCTAGAGCCCTTCTGCGTTGGCTACATATCTTATCCTCCTACGTGACTGTAATTTCCTTGAAGTTCAAGGTTGCTTTGTTTTTATCTTTATATCCCAATGTCTAGCATAATGCCTCTCACATAGTATGCACTTAAATATTTGTTGAATTGAATTAAAGTGAAGAGTTTGGATTTTGTTAAGTAGACTCTAATGGGGAGCCATTGAAAAGTTCTGAGCAGAATTATAGGATTTGATTTGTATAGAAAGAAGAATAATCTGACGTGTGATTTACGTAGGGCACAACTCTAAAAGTATTTAATCCTAATACTCCAAAGAAAGTAAAAAGTACTCTCATACTTGTGCCCATAAAAAGAGAATTGGATTAAGAAGAAAAAAAATTCCTAGCTCTAATATTTTATAATATTTTCCTCCCATGATTAGGTCTTTTTCAAACAGCTTGAATTGATGGCTGGATATCTGAGGTTTTTTTTTTTCATGGAAGAAAATACACAGACACTCAATCCTGTATATTAACATTAATTAAAACCATGATATACTAACATAGACATCCTTCACAAGTTCTAAAGAGATGGAAATAATAAAAAGGGTTTAAATATGTCATTAATCATTTAGCATTTTCTAGACTGTGGAAAAACAGGAAACAGATTTTTATAGCTGACTGGAATAATGGAATACTTCTGAACTCTGATGCTCTGTAACCCCACAGACTTTTCTGTTTTGGTCTCCTTACAACTAATCAAGAATGTTTCTTGATTCGTATAAAAAAAATTAAAGCCACTTGACAAATATTTCATTGTCCCCACATGGCTCATCTCTGCCACTTGTTTGGAAAAATGAAAGGTAAGTTGAAAAATGCACCTTTTCCATTTTCATCTGTAATTGAATTCTCTCTTGACCCCCTTATTCCCCATGGCTGTATTTCAGGTTTTGATGATAAGGAAAAGAATTTTGTATTTGGATAATACAATTTTCTCACTTGCCTTCAGCGACCTTCAGCTCAATTTCCTCTCCCCAGAGACACTGTATATTATAGAATTGAATCAAATTTCTTATTCATAGAAAAAAAGTTCCAATTTAATCTGAATATTCAGCATTTTACACTGGTCAGGGTGATGGATGGCATATTGAAATGCTTTTGGTTCAGGTAATCAAATGGTGGAATTCAGCCTTGTATTGAAAAAAATAATGAAGTCTATTCAATATTCTCATAAGGTGCAGAAATGCACATTACATTGTAGAACTGGGGCTTTTTCTTATTACCTTACCAATAACATCTCCATTGCAAAAAGTATAGTCAAAAATTAAGAATTTATGTAGGTTAGAACATGTAAAATGCAATAGCTGCTGAGGGTAAAGGGGGTTGCCACTTGCCACTATTCAGATGAACAAATACCAAATAAGAAAAAATTGGACCTTTTCATATTGAATGTGGAAAATTTTAACAGCTAGTTGAATGCTATCTTGTAGCGCTTGCTAAAAAAGTATTTTGGAAGAAGAGAGAAATCCTTTGGATGCTACAAAATTTTAAAATATCTCATAAATCTTGGAAACATTTGGCACGATGCTCTTTGGGAAAATCGAAACTTCAGAACTGTTTGTTTAATAACCACTAATGTTTAATAAATAGTATCGTTGTGCATAAAGTTGTAGTAGCTTGAGAATTAGCAGCTGAAAGCAATTGTTGATAATAGGAAAATATTTCTCATTTCTCTTATCTTTTATACATCCTCTATTTCCATGTTCAAGAACTAATCCAAGACTATAAGATAAACATAGTCAAATAAAATTGATCCACTAACTAGATATCCAGATAGTTGAGGCCTTGTTTATTTTTTTTTTCCATTTTGAAGTTTTATATTTTTGGAATCCGGCCCGCCCCCTTCCTCCCCAACACACGTATGTCAAAGACCCAATGAAGCCTTTATTACAAAGTAAAAGGGTTGCTATGTGATTAAATGACATTTTAGTAATAAGCAGAAAATAACTCCTTTCCATTTCCCAGAAAATAGCTCTAGCTATTTCGTTGAAAGAGATTGGAGGGATGGATATAAATTCTTCATCGTAGGTGATCTCTTTGCATTGATTATTTAAAATCATCGGTGGCATAGTCTAGTGTGCTACCTCTGGCCAAAATAAGGAAGTCAGAAGGAGGTACAGGTTTGGTAAGTGAAGATGATGAGTTTAGTTCTGAGCTGATGAAGTTGGAAGTGCCGTCAGGTTATCCTGGCAGAGATTTTTAGGAGACAGTTGGAAATGCTGATTTGGTATGAAGAAAAATTTTAGGCACAGAGGCACAACTTTGTGAGTCATCCACACAGGTGATGGCTGAAGCCTTAGAAAAGTCTAAAGAGAAGAAAGGAGAGGACTGAGAATAGAACCCTCGCTGACAGAAAGCTGATAAGGTGGAATGAGGAATATAGTGAGAGACTAAAATGGAGTTAGGGTCACAGAAACTCAGGGAATGGGACAATTTTAAGTAGAAAATGTAATAGTTATGCAAAAATGGAATCAGTAGATCTACTCAGGATAGTGATTTCCCTGTCTTTGGAACTCCTCAAGCAGAGGATGAATTATCGCTTGTCCAGGACATTGTAGATTGGGTGCATGATTTTGATAGGATTTGGACTAGATAACCTCTGAGATCCCTTCTGACTAAGATTCTATAAGTCTAAGGTTGACATTTGAATGGACTGCAAAGATGTCAAAGAGGATGTGGACTAAGAAAATGACTTTGGATTTTTCATATAATAGGCAATGATTGGTGACCTTTGAGAGAGCAATGATGTGAACTCTCCTTACCTATAAGACATGGCAAGAAATTATTCTACCCAGTCATGTGAATCAAGGAAAAAAAAAGAGAGAGAGTGTAGGCAAGAATGAGGACACTGAAAACCTGCTGCTGAAACTGAGTTTGGTCTGGGGGAAAGGGGATGAGAAATTTAGCTAAGACCACTCGAATGTCACATAAGTTATTCAAGACAGGGAACCATGGGGCTCTGTGGGAAAGAAGAATTTCAGTGTTATGGTGGCAAGATAGGAACAACATATATTAGGGTCCTTGATGCTTCATCCTCAAGACTTAATTGGTGCTGGATACGAAAAGGTGGGATCAGAAACCAGATTTCAAAGGCTTATGCAGTGAGTGGATGGATAAGAGTGGGAAAGTGGAGGCAGCATATATAGATTCCTTTCAAGATTAGTGGTAAAGAGGAGATATATCAGATATTAACTTAAGAACATAGTAAAATCTAGGAAATGGTTCTGACTTCCTTATTTTGGCCAGAGGTAGCACAGTAGACCATGCCACTGACCAGCTACGATGATGAATTTAAATTCATTTCTCCAACTTCTTTTCTCTTCTCCAAATAATGGTTCTATATTGAATTATTTGCCACACCCTATAAAAACCTTATGATTACCTCTTCTGTTCATTTCCTTATGACATTTCTCTCTGCTGGAACGTTGTCTCCCACAACTCTTCCTTTTGAAAGCCCTCCCACATTTCAAGACTTAGCTCAAATGCAACATCCTCCATGAGGTGGCTTTGACCTTTCCATCTGGAAGTGATCTTTTCTTCCTCTGAACTTCTGTTGCTCTTTGTTTCCACCACTTCTTTAATACTTATCATAAACTTTCTAGTATTACCTCTATCTATATACAAGTCTCATCTTTAGTGTTAGATTATAATCTCACTGAGGGTAGGATCCACTTTTTTTTGTTTCCCTCTAGCTTCTGGCACAGTGCTTTACACACAGTAAACATTCAATTAAATACTTGTTGAATGAATGAATGACACTGATGCAGTATCATCTGCCTTTGGAGTAAAAAAAGAGGTGTTCATTAGATGTATACTTAAAAAGGACCTCAGAAATCTAGTCTAATTATCAGGTTTAATAAGTGAGGAAACTAGCAAAGATGTGAGAAGGGATTTTCCCAGCATTAAAATTCAGGTCTTTGGACTTCAAATTCAATAATCTTCCTACTATACCTGACAGCTTCCCTAATTTTTGAATTTCCCTGTGCAAAAGTAATAGTTGATTCATAAGTATGTTACATACATTGTCTTATATGATCTTTATCCTCTAAGGTAGCTGTTTCAAATATGATGGTTGCCATTTTACAAATGAAGAAACCAAGGTTAGGGATTGCAAAAGCGATCTTATTTAGATTCCTCAGCAGATTGCCTCCTAGAGGCAACCCACTCTCTCATTAATCTTCAATCTCTCCCTATCTACTGACTGCCTATAGATACAACCGCGTCTCCTCCAGTCTCAAAAAACCCTCACTTAATCCATCCTTCCTTCCTCCCTTCCTCCCTCCCTTCCTCCCTCCTTTCCTTCCTTCCTTCCTTCCTTCCTTCCTTCCTTCCTTCCTTCCTTCCTTCCTTCCTTATTCCTTCCTTCCCAATCAGGGTTAAGTGACTTGCCCAGGGTCATACAGCTAGGAGGTGTCTGAGGCTGAATTTGAAGTCAGGTCCTCCTGACTCCAGGGCTGGTGCTTTATCCATTGTGTCACCTAGCTGCTCCTACCTTCTGTTTCCTGCTATCTCCTATGTCCCTGTAACGATACTGGGATTTGAAGATCTTCCATGACCCTTAAACTTGCTGACATAGCAGGAAGGGGTGGAGCCAGACAACGCCGGAACCAAGCTAGTCTCCCAGCAGTGCTGACTGGAAGCCGCGGCAGAGGCAGCACCAGCGGTTGCGAACTCTTTTTCCTCTGAGCCCGCCAGATTCTCTGCTAAGGACTCCTGCTGAGCACCGCCAGGGACAGGAACTGCAGGACCTGGAGCTGCTGGGAGCCGCCTAGACGCTGAGCAGTTGCGTGCGGGAGGAGAGGAGGATCTCTGCCCGAGGTAGCCTGTCCTGTTGGAAGTCTTGAGAAGGTGGGTGTTTGTTACTTTAACCACATGTGCCAACTTCGTAACTACTGTGCTGGCTTTGACTTTATGGTTTTGGGACTCCGTTTTCTGGTATTTAAATGAGTGCTCTAGCTATATTTCTTATGTAGAGAGCCTGTTACATTTTGTGATTAATAATCATATCAGCATATTTATTGTTACTGTAGGCATTGTGAATATTGCATTGCTGATACAGTCCCCTATACCTAGAACTCACTCCCCTTTCAGCTCTTCTTACAGTGTTTCATTTCCTTTTATAAGTCCCACCCAATCCTACATGAGACTTTTTTCTGACTACATTCCAGCTGTGAGGCTACTTTGCTCCCATGAAATTATTTTTTATTTTCTCTGTATATATTTTGTATTTATGTGTATGTGTTTTTCTCCCAGTAGAACTCAATGTCTCTAAGGGCAGAGACTTTTGTTTTTCCATCTCTAGCACCTAGCACACAGTGCTTAGAATCACCGCAACAATAATGATAACAATAACTCACATTTATGTGGCACTTTTAAGTTTTGAAAGTTATTTACAAATGTCAGTGCTGTTGTTATCCTCATTTTGCAGAGGAACAAAGTGATGCCAGGGAAGTGAACGTAACAGGTACTTAATAAGTCATCACTGATTGATTAGAGAAGTAACAAAAAGTCACTGTTATAGGATTGGTTAATAGAAGGAATAAGCTTGATTCATTGCATCAAGACTGCTCTAAAATGCCTCACTATGTTTGTCTGGAAGTGAATTGTGTATGTCAATAAATTATAAGAGATATAAGCCTAACCTTATCTTGTAATCAATGAGGCTTTTAATAATTAGCTGATAAATGATAGATTTGCAAAATTTTATTTTTAATTTATGGAATACAACAAGCATTTTTATAACATAGTACAATTAAAAAGATGGTTGCATATGAAACTATAAATCTCCTATGTACAACTTGCAATTCCTTTCAAATATACAATATTTCAATGGCATTTTCCAAAAGATCCATGATTCCACTGAGGTGAAAACTCTTCCATCCTTAGCAGTAGATGCTCTTCCTGAATTTCTATAGCCAAAATAATTCATCGTCCATTTTTCAGTTCTGCTAATGACTCTTTATGCATTTAGCTAAGCCAGTCTTTGGATAGCCTCAAACTCTGGGCTTACACACAAGGCCTTTCCAGTGCAGTAGGACCTGTTAGAGCTTGTGCTAGACTGATACGACCATCAATAACCCATTGTCACTTGGCAATGTATTGGAGTAAACAAGACACCAGCATGGTTTCAGTAAAATACAGCAGAGGTAATCCGGCACAGGGTACACCACTTAAAGTGTTCTGTAAATGACCATCCTTTTGACCATTCCTTACATTAATGGAAGTTAGGAGCTCATATTAAAACAAAGGAGGGTGCCTTGTTTGATGAGCCAATCATGGATGAATCATTGGGTTGTGAAAATAAACCAGTTTTTATAACACAATTTTTCCAATAGGCCAAAATGGAATGAACGCCCCCTAAGAGAACAGCTAGTGTTAAAGCCATTTTTTTGGCGCCACGTTACATAATTTAAGGTCATAGGTATAGTTTCCAGAGGTCAGGCACCAGCAAATTTCAGGAAATCACTCCCCTCCAAGGCATTAACTTAAATTGCTATCTGGTTCCAGTGTCTAAAATATGTAATCAGCTCTTAATCCTGAACTTCAAATCATTCTCATGCATTTAGATTACAGAAACATGGTTTTTATGTGTATTTTGTTGAAATGAGGTAAAAAGAAGGAATATTAAAGATACAGGGCAGAAACTGTGTCTGTGTAATCTTGTGTGTAGCCGTGAGCACACCACCACACACAACTTAATGGCTTCAGGTGGTGAGGGTATAACGTTCCACTCCCTGACAGCCTTGTTTGGTGATGCGGTAGGCATCTTCTGAAAGAACTGACTGAGTTTTCAACCTTCTCTCAGTGTTCTAACAACAAATAATTGCAGTAGGAGGAAAAGTGAGTTTCTATACCTTCCAAAAGTTTATGAATTCCAACGTTTAACTGATGCAAATGATTCAAGACACATTTTCCTTCTATAGCTTTGTGAACTTTTTTGTTGAATTGCCATTTCCTAATGACAGTCAGAATGACAGAGTCAAAATTGGGTTATATGAAGTAGGTGATTATCTCCAGGTTCCTTTCTGACCCACTTTAAACATCCCTACCCAAAGTCAACCTGATTACCCAAGTTAATTCAGCTTCTCCCCTTCCTCAATTCATGGAGAGAGTTGACATTTCAATTCAGTGAATAACATAGTGAACCTCTCTTTTCCTTCCAAGCTGGGGAAAGGGAAGTAGGGTGGAATATGTGAGACATACTGAACCATATACTAATGGTGGACAGCTCTCTTCCATGCATTGATGCAATTCCCTTGCATTTCCCTGACTGATTTGTTGTTGATTGACTGAGAGGTGCTCATGCTGCTCCCCAACACCCCAACTTGGGTGTTGCAAAGTAATTAATGATGATGATGATAATGATAATGAGGGCATTTACTTGGTACTTAAAGGTTTGCAAAGTGCTTTACAAATATGTCACTGGATCCTACAACAACCCTAAGATTTATTATTATTACATTTTTCCCTTTTTTTGCCTTATACCCCTAACACACCTGAGGTCTTTACTCTGTTTCCACAATTCAGGTTTTCCAGATACGTGTCCACCAGTTGTTAATGGCCTTATAGTACATGGGGCCATAGATTGTTTTCTATTAAATGACTTGCCCAGGGTCACACAGTTACTAAGTACGACATTTGAGCTGAGACTACATTTGAGCTCAGGTATTTTTGTCTCCAGGACCAAGACTCTACCCATTGTACCACTTCACTAGCTCTCTAGCTTTTAGGGGGAGGAATAGAAGGGGCATGGAGAGTGTGCAATTATGTTTCTTAGGGTGCATTCTTCTCTGAGTCCCAGAGAGGTTAATCAACCTAACAAGATCACACGATGTGGTAGTGGAAGAATGGAGACTAGAATCAAAGTTTCTTAAGTCTTAGCCAAGTGCTTTTGCCTCTACTCAACTGTTTTGCAATTGGCATTCTCTGGTATTTTATAAAAATTTATTCGTGAAACTTTTACTGTAGAACTTCTTTTACTTTGTAAAACTGAAACATCAATACTGCAGTGGACTTATGCTTTCATTGATGTGGAGACCCCTTCCAGAGGTACAGATGGCGACCCATCCCTACCTTCTCACACTATGATTCTTGTTTATTTTCATGTGTATGGGTCAGATGTGACAGCATACTTTGAAGGAGCGTCATCATTGCTCCTTCAGAGTGTACTGGTCCAACTCTAAACACTATGTTTATGTCTTTCCATGAGTCCTTTGTAGAATGCTACCCAACATGCTGGAGGCCATAGTCTAGGGGTTTTCAAATGTGTTATATGCAAAATGTAAATCTATTATGCAATGGTCTTACTATATGATGGCTCCCGCTCTTGTTCAGAGTATACATTTCCTGAAAGATATCCTTTGTGCTACTGTATTCATGCCATTTCTCTAGGTTCTTAGAATTTTTCCTTAAAATGAAAAAAAAAATAAATCAGACTTTCTTACCCATTTCACTTCCTATTTTTAGCAGTAAATTCCTCTCTAAATGAATGATTCTGTGTAAATTAACATCCAGGCTTAGAAAGGGAAAAGGATGGAGCCTTTACAAAACTCAAGGTATTCATATGAAGCTTATTGTAGAATATTCTTTACAGGGGCCTGACACGTCAGAACGGTTTGAGATTGAGTGCTGCAAATATCCAGTTCTACATCCAACATAATTTACTGTGGGTCTGGAGAGAAGGTAAGGAGTTTCGAAGATGGCTCCCCAGCTTTCTCTTTTTCTATAGTGTGGGCTATCCAGTTTTCCAGCTAGGACTTCTACATGGAAAAGCAAAGTGTTACATTCTACCTGTTCCTTGATCTATGAAATCATTTGTCTATGGGATTTTTGAGAATTGTAATTAGTTAAATGTATAAAGGGTATATGATTGGAATACATATTCCCTCCCCTCCACCCCCACAGAAGGCAAGTGGGGAAGGATAAGAAAGACTGTTATCTGTGGCCCAAGGTACTAGGAGGTCACTGGGAGCTGGTGGGCAGTCATCTATGAAGCCATACTCTTGGAAATAGTGGGCGACCTCAGTTACTTCAATGGTGTAGAGAAAAAAATTGGAGAAACATAAACTATATGGAATATGTGAAATAATAAACAAATGGTATGGGTGCAATTATACAAGGGAGTTCACTCTCAAACTGCTCGGCCATTTCCACGAGTGGCCTCTGGAATATTTTCTCAAATGAAAGAACAAAGGCCCTTTGTCCTAAGGGCTTGCAGCTTTCATTTGGGATACTACATATGAATAAATACTAGCTAAGATTCTAGGAGTGGGGAGATTTCTTTAAGGCAAAAACCAAAGCAAAACAAAAAACCTAACCAAAATCAACTTCTAAGATACAACTCCGGCATTACCATAGCTATGCATCGCTGTGTGTGCATGTATACATTTTTCAACAAACAAGATCACTTAATTTATATTCAGAAAAGAAGGCTGCCTTTTGCAACTGCAAAAACCCTAAATAGAATTATAAAGTCTTAGGCAAGAACCTGAAGACTGAGGGGCCTCAGGTGGTGATTTCGTCATTCCTCCTAGCATTCAAATGCCACCTTTTACGTGAAGCTTTTTCTTATTCCTCTAGGTCATTCATGACCACCTTTCTCAGCCAGAATTGTTTTGTACCTCTAATATACTTATCATGTCATTTTATTTTAAAAGCAAATATACACAGTGTCTAGCTCGTACCAAATGCTTAATAAATACTCTCTCTCTCCTCCCTTTCTCTCCTGCCTCCCTCTCCCTTTCCCCGCCCTCTTCCCATCCCTCTCTTTCTCTCCCTCTTTTCTTCTCTCTCTCCCTCTCTCCCCCTCTTTCCCTTTTTCCTTCCCTCTCTGCCAAATAGTTATCTGGGTTAATAGCTTACCCTCCTTACTGGACCATAGATCAAAGAATACCATTAGGCCAATTGTTGACTGCTCTCCCCAATTGCCCCCCACATTAGAGGAGTAGAAAATCACTTTCTTTATATCCATTCTAGCCCCCACAGCAACCATTCCCCCTTATTTCTTAAATTGTATGCCTGCTTCCTATAATTAACTAACTTTTTCTCGTCTTCACTAGTAATGTAAACATCTCCCCTATAAAATGGGATCACTGAAGTTAAACCAGTTAAATATCTTATGGATGGGAAATTGGAGAAAAATCTTTTTAGGAGTGGGGACAAATCATTTAAAGCAAAAGCTTTGAGATAAATTACTCAGATGCAATAAAATAAAAATCACAAGGTCCATAATGTATTCATAACCTGAGACTGAAGAAAAATTATATCCTATTCAAAAGTAGAACATTTTGTAATTGCTGTAAATATGGAGATAGCTGTGTTATGGCAATGGGGCATTCAGCCAAAGGACCTGGGGTCAGGTCTGATCTCGGCCATTTAAAACCATGTCATCTTGGTTAGGTCATTTCCCTTCTTAAATGAAGAGGGTAGGACTACATGTTCTCCAAGGTCCTGAGTGTCATTATTGTTCTGTGATCCTTTAAGGGCCAAATGGAAGTAAATGTTTCTGTCTTTAAGAATGACTCCTATTTATGTGTCACAATTAAAGTTTACAAAGTGCCTTGCTTACAACTCTGTGAGGTGTAGATAGTGTATTATTAGCCCCATTTTACAGATGTGAGAAGCTGTGCTATGCATGAACGATAGCCAAGCACTCTAAAAACGCACCGGGAGATTATGTTGTATGCATGTGGTTAGAGACACTTCTTGGCAATGTCATTTGATATCAAGCTTGCTGGGGTAGCTCTGTTTTTGGTGGGCAGCTGGGGAATAGGATAAAAGGACATGGTTTTTGCTATTATGGGCAGGCAGACGAAGGGATTCTCAGCCTGTTACATTTTTTTTTTCTTAGTCTTCCTCTAACTTTTATGAAAGGTTACACAGAATCCCTGATTTGAGGGCTTGAGAGCCAGGGAGAGAATTATAGTACTTGGGAACTTTCTGTAATAGTGATTCTTTTTCTTGTAGAAAAAAGATTAGATTTCTTCCTTCTGGTTACAAAGAAGTGTCTATATTTTCCTGGAGTGCATTTGGCTGAGTATTTCCCAAACTTTTCTTGGCAGTTTGACTAATTTGGGGGGATCTGTGTTGGCATCCAAATAAATCTTGTGGAGTACAATCCAATGCTTACACTTTAAGTTTCCTGTTCTTGCATGGCAGATCATAATTTGAGAGTAACTTCAGGTCTTCCTCACCCCTCCCCAACCCCCAACTAAACAACTATGAGTTGTTTCTGATAACTGACAATTCCCTACAGAGGGCTCCTTCCATTCTCTATTATTTGCCCCCTCCTTTTTTGCAATTTACCTTCTCCCTTCACACTTTGGGAAGTACAGCTTTAGATTGTAAGGTAGATCTCAAAAAAAAAAAACAAAACCCAAACCCCAAACTTAAAAGGCAGAAGTCAGATTAGCAGCTGACTAGCTCCAAAGTAATACAAGCTTTGTATGTATGCCATATAACTATATTTTAAAAGGCATAGAGACTCTATTTTCCTCTTATTTTAAGATAGTGAGAAGAATTTTCCCTCCTAAAGCTGAGGTATTAAAAAAAGGAAATCCCTTTTTTCTTAAATAGGGTGTTCAAAAATCTTATTGCAGTTTAAGTTACTAAAGTTTTTTTTTTAATCTGCACTAAGACTTTTGGGATACTCTGTATCTCCCTAGACCCTGCAAAGTCTAGTAGTAGAGTATAGTGAAAAATGTCTTAGATTTGTAATCACAAGATCTGGGGTCACTTTTGGTGTGATCTTGAGGAAGCCTCCAGACTTCATTTTCCTCATAGGTAAAATGGATAAGAGTCTTTAAGATTCCTTACAGATTAAAACAAAGGATCTTAAAGTTATACTCCTGGCTTCTAGTGACTGGGAAATGAACTATTTTAATTTAAAGCATGCATAGTTCTCTTCTGGGGGAATATAGTGGCAGATTGTATAGTATAGTAGAAGGGGCATAAGATTCCATTTCATTCATTCACTCAATGATTATTTACTTCAAAGTTCCAGTTAAGTGCCAAGCACTGGACTAGGTGCTGGGTATAAAAAAAAAAAGAAATCAAAATTGTCCCTGCCCTCAAGCAGCTTACATTCTATTACAGTGGTTCTCAACCTTCCTAATGCTACGACCCTTTAATACAGTTCCTCATGTTGTGGTGACCCCCAACCATAAAATTATTTTCGTTGCTACTTCATAACTGTAGTTTTACTACTATTATGAATCATAATGTAAATATCTGATATGCAGGGTGTATTTTCATTGTTACAAATTGAACATAACCCACAGGTTGAGAACCACTGTTCTATTAGATGATCTAGGTTTGAATCCTGGTTTTAATAATAACCAAGTCACTTTCGGTAAATCCTTGGGACTCACTTTCTTTATCGGTAAAACAAAAAGGTAGTTGGTTTAGTTAATCTCCAAATTCTCTTCAAGTTCCAATCACTATATTCATATATAATATACACATACACACATACATATATGTATACGCACACACAGATATATGGGTGGGTGTGCAATGGTTATTCTCTCTGATTTTGGCTGAGCCAGAAAGAGGGATTTGTGACAAAATTGCTTCCACATCATCAAAAGCAACCTGCCATTTGCTGCTATAGAACTAGAACTCATGGTAATCGTCATAGTTTGTGTTTCTGCCTTTTGGTCTCACAACTGGAGAAATGTCTTGCTCAACAGGAACTATTGAATAGGACTGTAATACTTGCTCTATTGTATATGTATTTCTACATCCATGTAGAATCTCAGTTTAGAGTTTATGTATAAATACATATATACACATACTTCTGCATGTATGTATGTACATGTATATGTACAAATATAAACATATGTATATATAAAATTTCAGTTTATAGTCATTTCTGTTAATGCCTGTGATGGTGCATTTGCCTAGTGGGTATTGTCTCCGTTGCATTGGGACTTCCACATGGAATCATCGTCTGCTTTTCCTCCCCTTGCTGAAATCGGAGTATGTTTCCCAACCCTCTACAGAGATATAAAACCTTTTCCAAATCTCTCGCCACTGCCATCATTAGTCATAAGAAACAAGGATTTAGTAGTCAGTATATTTTCAAGGAGGGAATAGATTCATAAGTAGTAACAGTAATGAAAGCCATTGAAGAGTAAATTATTTGTAAGGAAACAGCTGTTTGAGAGTAGGAATAGGATTGGCTTCTTCCCTTGAGCTCAGTCAGCTTAAAGCAGATATGAGCTTTGAGCTAATCCCTCTTAAATGGACAAGTGAGGGGAAAATCAAATCTCTCTCCAGTTGCTCTACAGTCTCATAGGTATGCCTCAGCTGGGAGTGGGAGGGGTGTTGGAGGGGGGGGGGTTGGGGGAAAGTTGCTTCCCAGATCTCCATTTCCATCAAGGCAAGAATTTGTAGAGTTGTAGAAGGAAGGGAACGGGAGACTGTACTCAGTGACTGGGCACCTTGCATGACCCTACCCAGTACTCCCTCCGTGTGTGAGAACATGAGAATGGCTATTCCGCTTGGTTTTTTATTTCTTTCTTCCAGAAGCTTCCAAAAACAGTCTCAGAAATTCAGATTCCAAAGATGTCACCAACTTGTGAACTCTGAGAGTGTCTGAGTGTCTCATCTCCATAGCAATACTAGCCAGTCTGGGAGCCTGGAAACCCAGGACTACATTCCTCCTCTAGACCAGAAATTGTGTAGTTCATTGCAGAATTTAGTCAGGGTATAATTGAAATCTGGGGCATGTACTTCAAACATCATGCTAACCATTAAGACTTAAAAATAACAGGAGTAATTATCCTAGCATCCCAGGTACCATCCAATAGTACTCTGAGAACAAACGTGCGTTAACAGCATATGAAATAGATGTAGCACATACAAAGCACCAATGCATAGACTGCTTCAGTAATTATCTAGGTTGCATGCAAGACAACCCTTGCGTGTCTTAAAGGTACGTGCATATCCATACTATTCAAACAAATAATCATAAACCTAAAATCAATGTTAAGCAACTAAAACAGTATCGATAGATCTATAAAAATATAAGTATAATCATTAGCATATATGCAAAGAAACAATGAGCAAAACAATGTGTAGAGAACAGATCTCATGATACCACAGGCATAGTACAACTGCACGAACAAATAAACCCGTAAGAGTTAAATAGAAGCAGAGCAAACATTCAGGAAATAATGTGAATCCATAAACAGGTACGGTTGTGGCTTTTAGATTCTGGGATGATGCCATGGACCAACACTTCTTTCAGGTTGTTTCTGATGCCTTCTTTCACAGTTAAAGGGATCTTTTTAGAAATTTGAATAATTGTACCTGTCAGAAAGTGCCGGTGAGAACGGGAAGAGCAATGGGGTTCAGGATGCAAATTTGAGCTTAACCATAAATGAAAAAAAGGTGGAAATTCTGTAATAAAGAGGTACTTGAAAATATTCTTAGAAAGAAAACCAGACCTGAAAAGATGATTTGCTTCTCAAGCATCCCAGACAATAGAAATGCAGGAGGGGTGAACAAGGACAGCAGTCACAACAGGGTGACAGCAGAGAGACCAGTAATAGACTTCTTTCTAAATGGACACAAGGACCAGGGGTGAAGCTGGAAGTCAGAGATCATACTGGAAAGAAGTGCCTTGGGTAATACAATCAGGACCTGGAGATACCCTACCTGCAGGTGAATTGAGGTGTCTTTTTGGGAGGAGGGAGGAAGGAGAATCTGTTACAAAAGTGAAGGGTGAATGAAGAGCTGGAGGGGAGCAGGAGGACTTTGGGTCCTGTGTGATGTGGCAGGTCAAATTCAGGATTGGCAATGAGGGGACGTGTCTCCTATGGTTTCTAGGGAAGAGAAGACTCTGAACACGTGAGGGAGAGGAGGATGGGGCAGAGAGAGAGGGAGGGAAACCTTGGTTTGGTGATAGAAGGAGGTTCCATCAATGATGCTACTATGGGTCAAGAGGGATGTTCTGTGAAAGGAGAAGGAGACCTTGTGTTGGGTGTCATCTGAGGGATTTATTGCTTGAAAAGACTATTTATCCTATCTCATAAAAGGGGAAGTTGGGACTTCTGGAGCCAAAAGGCACGTGGGGCAGGAGAAAGGCATGGAGGCAGGGAGGAGATTTTGAGGCAAATAGGGAAAAACAAACATATTTCAGAAACAAAACCGTACACAAAAATAAACTTGAGAGTATGGGGGAAAATTTTTATTATGCATCAAGTGAATCCAGAAAAGCAGGACTCACAATCATGTTCTCAGACAAAGCAAAAACAAGCATTCAAAAAATACAAAGGGATAAATAAGGAAATTATAGTGCACTAAAAGGAATCATAGTTAACAAAGCAATGTAAGCAATAAGCTTATCTGCTCCAAGGGCACAGGAGACTTCATTATCTCTCTCAGTTTTGGGTCTGTCTAAAAGAAAGGAACAAGGGGCAAACTGTGGAACTGTATAAATTGCTGGAGAAACTGGAGCTAAAAACTTAAGGCATTTTCTAAATGGGACTGTGAAATAATATACATATTTCTTGTCATCACATAGAACTTTTACAAAAATTAATCAGGTATTAGGGCAGATTCAAGTTTTTCTATTCTGTTCACTATTTTTGTAGTGCAGGCCATAAATTCTGCTCCCAGAATTCTCATTTCTTTTAAACTCGTCAGGAATATCATGTTGTGGTTCCGTGCTGTCCTCAAATTCCACAGGGTCTTTTGTTTCATCTAATGTTAGATTGTCTTCTGTTTTCAAGGACTCATTTGTAAATGTCTTAACTTATTTTTTTTTAGATCTCGAGGCCATATTTCCTTTTGCAATGTTTTTCTTGTTGATTTTATGCCGAACAGTACAACATCCTTCCTATGGAATCTCACCACCATGTTTCATCTCTAGGTTTTATAACTGTAATTCAAGTCCCAAAGCCCATATGTGTAGGACTCTCTCTTCATTGGTGAAGGTCAGTGCCTCTTACCTGTAGAAGTAGAGCAGAGCTGGAGAGAGTGTGAGAGAAAAGAGCTCTAGTCTCTTCATCTTCTCAAGTTGGACCTCTTCAGTCTCTTGGGTTTTCTTCAGGCCTTGTAGTTATGTAGGAAAGAGAGAGAAGATGGATGATACCAATCTTCAGATTGCTGAAGGCAGAAGAAGATACTGGGAAGAAAGTAACATGAGAAGGACTGGCAGCCTCCATCATATCCCCAGCTTGCTACACTAGAGACTTTGGGGAGCTTTCTCTTGGGTGAGATCTAGGACTCTTTTTCTGGTTGAGGTGAGTTACCTCACTCCCAGTGGGGAAACCTCTTCAGTTTGTATTGATTGGTGTGAATTCTCCTGTGTCTAATTTCTGTTTTTATTATCAACTTGGATCAATGTATTCCTTTGCTGCTTATATGAATGTTCATCGTGGAACTGATATTTGGTAGGAAGGGTATAAAAAAACCTTGGGTATAAAGTTTAGCTCCTCCTTTTCCCATTAATAAACAATATTCAGGGATTTAGCTTGAACCTAACAACCACATCCTCTATACTAACAATATATAAGGAAGCCATAGATGTAATTCCAGCCTGGTACCGCTTGTCTCTGAAGAGAGCAAAGTGGCCAAGCTTATGGCCACAAACTTCTACTTCCCCTCCTGGCAGGAATTAAAGTCTCCCTTAGAGAAGGTTGAGGATAGAAGAGGAAAACACACACACACACAAACACACACACACGCAGTGTTCAATGCAGCTGCTGATGACCTGGCCCGAACCTAGACCAACAATTGCCTGAGGGTGGTGGAAATCAGTTAATGGAGGACTATCAAAAACAGTTTAAAAAAAGAATGCTGAATGCAGACGTCAGAAGGGGCTACCTGGCTTTGATCCAACTGACCCCATGATTGGAGCAGGTTCAAACTAGTTTCCCCATTGCTGCACCTGGAGCCCAAGCTTGCTGTTCTGACCAGATGTTGCTCCCTTTCCCCAGCCTTCCCTAAGCAGAACAACTTACAGAACAGCTTCTGGAAGCTGTACCTCCAATGAGACTCCCTCCCTGTTGAAATGTATTTAGTCCTATCCACTCCCCCCCACTCCCATACATACCTTGGGCACTCCAGTACCTTGGTGCTGCCTGGTGACCCCGAATTGCAATTCCCTTGGCTTGATTAAAGATTCTAGTTTTTGCTACTTTGGCAGCTGTCTTTATTTCAGTTTGAATATATATGTGTATATATATGTGCACACATACATATATTCTGCCCCCCTTCAAGCCATACAATGACACCGCCATGTAGAGGTACAGCCTAGCTACATAAATATTTTAGGCTATTTTTACAAACATGATTCTAGGCTGTGAGGTCTTTAGATCTAGTACAAAGCCAATCAGCTCTTTCTATTTCTGATGCCCACTAGAGCTGTAATGTTACAACGTGCTGATTAATCCAAGTCTCTCATTGTTGTTTTCCTGGGAGTATGTTCTGAGAAAATCCCTAACTTGGATCTCTCTTTTTTTCCCCTTCAATTTTATTTTATTAAATTTGTTTATCTACTTTTAGATAAGATGTATAAGATAATGCTTTTACAACATTCAGTTTCACAATCCCTTGAGCTCCAAATTTTCTCTCCCTCCTTCTCCTCCCCCCTCCTGCAGCATGCAATCAAATATAGGATCTACAAATACCTTTGCATTAAGCATTAGTCAGGTTGTAAAGAAGAGTTATAACCAACGAAGTGAACAATAAGAAAGAAGGAACGAATCAAAACTAAGCACAAAAGAGAGAGCCGGTAGTTTGCTTCAGTCTGTATTCGAACTCTGTCGCTCTTTTCTCTGGATGTGGATATCCTTTCCATCGTGAGTCTTTTGGAGTTGTTTTATAACCTTGCATTGCAGAGAGGAGCCCAGTCTATCAAAGATGAGTCTGTAATTGTTTACCAAGTTCTCCTTGCTCTGCTCTCCTCACTCAGCATCAGATTATACAAGTCTCTCCAGGTTATTATGAAGTCCATCTGCTCCTCATTTCTTATAGCACAATAGTATTCCATTACATTCATATACCACAGCTTGTTTAGCCATTCCCCAATTGATGGGCATCCCCTTAATTTCCAATTCTTTGCCACCACAAAAAGAGCTGCTATAAATATTATTGTACATAAAGGTCCTTTTCCCATTTCTATGATCTCTTTGGGATACAACCCTAGAAGTGGTATTGCTGGGTCAAAGGGTATGCACTTTTTTATAGCCCTTTGGGCATAGCTCCAAATTGCTCTCCAGAATGGTTGGATCAGTTCATAGCTCCACCAGCAATGCACTAGTGTTCCAATTTTTCCACATCCTCTCCAGCATTTTTATCATTTTCCTGTTTTGTCATCTTAGCCAATCTGGCCGGTGAGTCGTGGTACCTCAGAGTTGGTTTGATTTGCATTTCTCTAATCAATAGTGATTTAGAGCATTTTTTCATATGTTTATAGATATCATTAATTTCTTCCTCTGAAAACTGCTTTTTCATATACTTTGACCATTTATGATTTGGGGAAAACTTGGATGTCTTTTACAAAAGAGAGCTGGCTTTGGCCTTACCTACAAAGGAAGTCTGTTTTTCAGAGTTAAGCATGGCTCTCAATTTCTCTGTGGGCAACTGTTCTTTTCTTATAAAAGCTTCTATTTTTTTTTCCAAAGCAGTTCGTCCTCTTCCTCAGAGAATGGACTGAAGATTAATTCTCAGATATAATGACTTATTGTCATTACATCAGGAACATTTGAATGCTCGAATGAGTTTGTGATTTACAGAGTACTTCCCAAAGTTGTCTCCCTTGGCTTGGCTTTACTAAACATTACTTCATAATTGTCTAACTTCTTTCTTTTCAATGTTTTAAAGATGTCAGCAGACTCATGCCCTATATTTACTCTAAAGGCCAGGAGGATTCTATGTATTTCTACTTCTATAATACTACAATGCTTTTAAATCAACTCAGCACTCATTGTTTCAAGAGTTGTTTGTGTTTAATATATTCAACAAAACTAGTAATATTCACTGAAGTAATAAATAGGTTAAGTGGTGCTACTGTTAATTGGGTGGTGAAGAAATGAAGTTTTCATTGGTTGCTGAGCCAAAAGCACATTCCCAGTAATCTGAGTTCTAAAGATCTTACCATCTGGTAAACTATGGGAGTCTCTTACCTGTCTAATAAAGATACCTGATCTGGGACCACAGAATCCAAGAACTACACAAACTTTAGCTAGGTTTTGGGAGCTGGGGAGGAAATTACTTTGACTTCAAATGAGAAAGTACAAAAGGCAACTTAAAGCAAGCCAAAGTCAAAAAGCTTGCTTTTCATTTCTTCCTAGAACAGAGGTTTTTAACTATTTTTGTGTCATGGATCTTTTTGTCAGTCTAGTAAAATCCACACATTCCTACTCAGAATAATGTTCTTAAATGCATAAAATAAAGTACATAGAATTACAAAGGAAACCAGTTATATTGAAATATATTTATCAACATAAAAAAAAACCAAGTTTCTAATTTCTGTTTTGTTCCCAACATGAATAAGTGGGTTCCTTTGTTGCTATGTGTGTGTTAAGACTCCAAGTTAAGAACCCCTGTCCAGGTAAGTGTGTGTGGAGCTGGGAGAGAATTAGGGAATGGATATACAGAGGATCATATAAACAGCAGAAAAGACTTGCTTTGCAAATCATAAAAGACAATATTTCATAAAGGGACTATTTCTGAAATTTGTATTCTTTTGTTCAAGATATCTCATTGTATCACTATTGGTGTTAGGACCATCAAAAATTATCTTTGTTCCTTTCTTGTCCAGGCCTCTAGGCCACATTCTTTCTCATACCATATCGCCTGGTGGTGATTTGTAGAGCAGCTCTACTGTGGGACAAATTAATCTCTACTTTTTCCTTACATAGGAAGCAAAATTGAACCCTAGGCATGTATACTATTGACTGGGGGTTGCCGAAGCTTAGGTTTCTGTTTTATCTCTGACACTTTTAGAGTAGTGTGATCTTGGTCAAGTTACTTACTCTCCCTGTGAGTAAGTGAAATGAATTGATTATTCTAGATGAACTCTCAGGCTTCTTCTAGCCCTGACATTTTACACTGCTGTGATTATATATTGGTTGGATTTCTATCCTCCCTTCCTCTTCTGATTTTTTTATGCTTTTAAATTTCTCTTTGCCATACATTTCTGTGTAGGGCATCTGGATCAAGATAGTAGATAAGAAATAGAAAATAAATATTTAAGAACACTGGAGAATAGCCATAATTAAGATTTTAACTGGAAAAGTAACTGAAAAGAAATTGAAAAGTTTTATTAATAGATTTTAACTAGAAAAGTACCTGAAAATAAATTGTGAAGTTTTATTAATAGATAACTAAACTGCATACTGATTTTATAAGGTATGCATTTTACACAAGTTTTCATACAAATTATATATTTGGGTCTCCTGCCCCTGGTCTTTAGGAAAAGTCTAGCAGAAGCCATAGTTGTAAAAGGTGTAATATTTCAAAAAACATGTGCACATATTTGTACCAAAATGGTTTATGCCATGATCTTGAATAGCTTGAGCATGACTGTCATCTAGATTTTTATTTGAAGGTGGTGATGTTTAACTTAAAATCCAAAAGTTTTTCAGAATTCTTTGTAGAGTCATTTAAGCAGAACCAGTTACCCCCTACACTAGAATAGTGGTTCCTAATGCTAATTTTGCAACATTCTTTGGTGTTTGTCTCTCCAGAGATATTTTAAATTTTTAGACAATTTAATTTTTAGACAAAGCTAATTTATTTTAATTAAAAAAAAGAATTAACATAGAGCATTGGAGTTTGGAGATGAAGAACATAACTGGAGGACAAGAGCCATAGATGAATCCCCATACCTTCTGTCCACTTCAGTCTAGCTGAAGAAGCTAGAGACAATTGGCATCATGTGCCTGGGACGTCAAAATACTACCACCACTTTAACCCTTGTCTCACCTCAGATTCTGGTGGAAACAGCCCAAGACCCTGAACCTAAGGATCTTGGGAATAGCCTTGTCCCACAAGCTCCTAGATCTGTTCCCAGACAATTCCCTACAGCCATCATTGAGGGGGGAAATCATTATGGACAAGGGTCCCACTTTTATCACCAGACATGACTACTGAGCAATTTCCATTAACAGTTCGATAAGCAAAATGAGCCCTGGGAGTGGCAGCATTTCCCCCCCCGCCCAGGCCCCAACACTAGTCCTGCTTCTAGCCCAACTTTTATAGCCATTGTCTGAGGAGGCAACTCTGGTGGACAAGCAACCAATTATCCCTACTAATTTCCAACCAACTGCCCACTCATAGGGCATGCAAATCAAGCTTGTTGAAGCAGCAAGTCACCCTGAGGGAAAGATGAGGCAATATGAGCTAGTTAAATAAAACTGCCACTAACACTTTGACCACTGGACTCTGATGGAGAAAGCTCAGATCCTTGAAACCAAGAGCCTTTGGATTAACAATGGTTCTATCCCAGCGCCCTCAACCATCACTCTGGGAAGCAACTCCTGTGGATATGTAGCTTGGCAACACCTTCTACAATGCTACAACCACAGCTACTGAAGACCCAAGGAAGAAAGTCTCATTATCAAAGCTTGATGATTTTATCAGTGGAAATGATCTTAAAGAAGAAGTATTATGAGATTTGCCACTGCATCCTAAGGACCATGGGACTTTTCCATCTGACGTGTAGCTGAAACCTTCCATATTTGTTGCCTCCACCATTAGAAAGTGAGTTCCCTGAGAGCAAGGACTGTCTTACTTTACTATCTATGGCCTTAGTACTTAGCACAGTACTTTGCACAATTTAGGTACAATTAATGCTTCATTCATTCAATAATTCATTCATCCTTTCCTGGACTATTGCCCTGAGTATTGAAAAATGCAAATACCATTCAGAAAACTGTGCTAGACTTTGGGAGAGAAGCAACCTTTGGACACGATTTAGCTAGTCTCTGCCGTTGTGGTTATCATCTAGCAGGAGCTCACAGTGACTAGTCAGTCACAGGTAGTATTGGAAGAAGCAATGGTGAATTATCAAGTTAGCTATATAATATTGTTGGAATATAGGTTCCCATGTGTGAGAAGATTCTGGAACATACAAAGCAGATGAGGTACGTTAGGAGTGATCCAGTGACTCACCAGTGGTCTCTTTGTTATGTTGGCTTCCTCCTCTTCTGTTTTTGTTGTGAGCATGCCTGGACACTAACCCTCTGGGAGAAGTGATCAGAAGCATACACGGTGTATGAGTATTTTCTAGATATTTCTATGGGTCCATATTTGTATATTTAAATTGTTCCATAGCCAAGACACAATACATCCTAATATAAAGGCATGGGACAGCATGGAGAGGAAGCACATTGGGACTTTGATTAGACATGTTCTAATGAATTGATCCTTTAAATGGGGGTGGGGAGGTAATATTCTCCCCTCTCTGGGCACTACACTAAAAAGGGGAGTTGAGTTACTTTGACTTTTGTGTCACATATTCAGCCTAAAGTCTGAATCTTATTCTTTCAATTGAGTTAGTTCACTTGCCTGTGACCCCTAAGAGGTGCACAACCATGGACCCTGGGATATGACGAAAGAAAACACATGTCATACAGCATTATCAGAGGACGCGGGGAGGGAAATGTCATGAAATCAAATGAGCAGAGGGTGTCCACTCCAAAGTTTAGCGATCCCTGCCCTAGACACTGCTTTTCTGTTTTTGTTTTGCATCCAAATGTAGCTAAATGTGAAGAGGACTAGAGAAAAGCAAAAATCGCTCCTTGATACCTGTTGGTGGAAAAACTGAAATCTAAACCGATTCTTTAGCGATTTTCCATATGTACATCAATCAATGTACATTAATAAGCACCTGCTTGATGCCGTGCACTATGCTAAGCACTGAGTACTTCATTTAATCCATGTGAAAGCAACCTACGGTAACAAAAATCAGGGCTCAGCCAATTCTGGTCGTCAGTGACTGCCTGCCCACGTCGGGGGATTATTTCTGCCGGGCTTTCCTCTAGAAGCTGTGGTTTTGTCTAGAAGCATTTGACTGTTACTTACTCAACAGAAGGAGCCTGAAGAAATAAAAAGGGGAAAATTATAATTAGTTCTATGCAATTCTGCTAATAGGTTTGATGTGTGAAGGAGATCGGATCTCTGAATTGAGTTTTTGCTGTTGTCTATGGTTTTCATTTGTCTGCGCTGGGGCTCTTAACCTGAGGTTTGTGAACTTGCTTTTTTCATTATTATTTTAATTATTATTATATTATTATTTCATCATTATGATATTCATTTTCACTTATATTTCTTTTTTTAAATTAACCTTTGTTTATTTCTAGTTTACATCATTGATTTCCACAAGATTTTGAGTTGCAAATTTTCTCCCCATCTTTCTCCTACCCACCCCTCCAACACAGCGATCCCACTGTATATCCCCTTCCCCACACTGCTCCCATCACCCTTTCTGGTGGAGCAAGATGGATCTCCATTTTCATTTATATTTCAATGGAAATGATTTCTTTTGTAATCCCATGCATTTTATTTTATGCAAATAAAAACATCATTTTGAGAAGGTTTTCACAGGCTTCACCAGAATGCCAAAGGGAGTCTATGTCACAAAAAGTCTGAGAACCACTGATCTGTGCTACTAGAAGCCTGCCTGCTTAGATATCAGCAAATGAAACCTCTTCATTCTAAATATTTAGAAGGTCATCATGAAGGAGCTAGTCTCATTGCCAGGAAAAAAAAAGATCAAAGGAAGGGTATGTGAAGGTCTTTCTACTTCTATCACAGGCATGCCTAGAAGGGGGGAGGGCTCAGAAGGTGTAACAGAAACAGCTGTTGCTATCTTTGTGATGTAGAGTCATCATCAACCAACCCTTTGCTGTATTCTGTGTCTAGGATCTCAGGCAGTTTGCCGTATGTGTTAGATGTTTCCCAGGGATACATACAACAAGCTGTATTAAGACTGTGTATTACCATATATGTATCATATATGTTACATTATATAAGTATTGCATATTATATATGCATTACTGTCCATGTATTTTATACATGTGTGCATGTGTATATATGTATATGCATGTGTGTGTGTCATATATATGTGTTTGTGTATTACTACTATACAACAGGTATTTCTCAGGGATACCTGCAACAGGGAAAGACAGGGAAGGCACCCGAGAAAGATAAACAAGCGAACTAAGAAAGACATCACAAGTAGCCGCTCTTCGTAGCTGCCCTGCCCTACCAAATGCAGGTTCTTCTATCTTTCTTGCTCTCCTTCCAATCAACAGAGCAACACAGTGTAAGACCCTTCTTTAGGAACACCAGCCCAGAGGCTTGGACTCTCTCTGCTCTACAATTCTTTCTGTAGGCCTCCATAGAGTGATAAAGAGAAAGATCCTCTCTTAGGGTTAAGGGAAGCAATTACTTTGTCCTAGCTCTCAATTCAGTCCAATTAAATTCAAAGAGAATGAATCAAGTATATCCTATGGGCCAGGCAGTATGCTTGATGCTGGGATTTCAGAGAAGAGAATATAACAGCTCTTGCTGACAGGGCATTTACATCCTATTGGAGGGGCAAATATGTATATAGAAAAATACAGAATATGTACAAATTAGTTTCCAGGGAGAGGTAGTCACAGGCCTAATTAGAAGGACAGTGTGTTAGCAATGGAGTGGGGTTTCTAGAAGGCACAATAGAAGGATGGGGTAGAGTGACTAGGAATATGGGAAGGATGAGGGAGCACAGATGGATATCAGGGAGTCAGTGATGGTGGCAAGGGAAGAGATTGTAAGCCCAGGAAGCCTACACCTAATCACAAAGATTCTGAATGGAGCCAGAAGATAAATATAGATGGTCACACTCTTCATAGTAGCAATGGTAATTTGGTTTGATTATTAATCCCTGAGTAAGTGGTGGAAGGTCAAGAATGCTAGAGAAGTCATAGAATAGATGATGGGACATTGGTCCTGTCTAAGAGCCAAGGCAATAGTTGATAGATTCTTGGGGTCTGGAGATGAGATGGGTTTGAGATACCCATCCTCCAGTCCTCAGCCAAGTCAGTTATTTCTCACAGCTATGTATCCAAGGTAGTAGATGCCAGAGGTAGAATTTGAACACAGGTCTTCTGACTCCAGACCCAGGACTCTTTCCACTGGACTAAGTTTCCCATACGAGAGAAGAGCCTGCCCTACTTTGTGAGATGGTTTCAACAGTTCTTGTTGCCTGCCACTATAGTCGGGCTCAGGTCATGCATTGTCTTCTACTTGCAGCCTTTCCTCATCCTCTCAGCTGCTAGTGACTCCCTACCCCCTGCCCCCGCCCTTATCACCTTGTATTTATATTGTATGTAATTTTATATATACACATTATCTTTCCAGATGAGAAGGCAGAGACTTTTCCACTTTTATCTTTGTCTTCCCACTGTATCATTACAATGGATAGATGAGTTTATTAAATGAGTTATACTTTTCCAAAGAAGAGTAGCTAACAAACATTCATTGGAGTTTCTCATTATGGGGGTAAATAGGGTCTCCTCTGTACTAGGACTGTGCTGAATGCTTGTTACAAATATTTTCTTTTTCTTGGTTAGGAGGTTCCTATAATAGACCTTTTCCCTTTCTAGCACAAATACCTTCCTACCCGACTCACTTGTGGCTCCGAGGAAGCTGTAGCACGTATGGCGGCCACACCTTTGTAAAACTGTCTTGGCAGAAAGGACAAACCAGGTTGAAGGTAACAGATGGATATCAGGGAGTCAGTGATGGTGACCAGGGAAGGGCCTGGAAGCCCTGGAAGCCTACACCTAATCCCAGATATTCTGAATGGAGCCAGAGGCTAGATATAGATGGCCTCAAACCAGCTGGCATTGGGAATGTCTGCCTCAAGCATGGGAATACTTTTCCCAGTGCAATGAATGAATGAGAACAATTTATTCCAATGGCCACAAAGGCAGCTGAAGCAGACGTTATGGAGTGCTTAGAGCTTGGTCAGGCATCGAAGGTCATCCACGGCATCCTGTGTCCTAAGTTTTGTTCTGCCACTGGACTTCAATGACTCGGGTAGAGAGAGTGAGGCTGATGACTGTGCAACTCTGCCTCCCTTAAATCTGTTTCACATGCAAGTCAAGATGGCACTCATCACATTGTGGTGTCATTGGTCCTCTTGAAAATGAAGAAAGAACAACAGTTCTCCAGTAATAGTTTGCTGGCAACTTCATATTCAGTATTTAGTGGCATATTTTTGATATGCTAAAAGTCTGTCACTGGGAAAAGAGAAGCAGTGGGGCAAGATCTTTTCATGATTAACAAATCTGGAATATTTTACTTATTGAAGTTTCTTGTATACTACTATTTATAGAGATATCGGTGTCTTTTGAAATTCTCATCTGACTAGAGAACAATACTGCCCGGGGAGGAATGGGCACTATGCTGCCAGCTTGACTGATTGCCAGGGTTTGCAACAACAGCCACATTGCATGAGAAGTCCTCCCCAAGCACATTTTAATAATTAGATACCTGTGAAAAAGGGAATAAATAAACATGGGAGTTTATGAACATTCTGCTCATAAATAGAGGCATTTGTTTTCTAGGATAAGACCGTCAAGACAAGAAATGTTCTAAAGTTCATTGGACTTTTGGAATTTCAGTCAGCAGACTTTCATTAAAAATGACCATCTATGTGCTAGACACCATGAAGACACTTGGGAAACATATTAAGACAAAAATGTCAATAATTTCCCACCTTCAAGGAAAATATTGATGGAATTGTACATGCCTACTGATTAGCAAATACAAAATGTTTATAAAGTAAACAAAAAGCAATTTTGATGGGAGCAGAATGAACACTAACAACGTGAAGTGGGGAGAGGGATCAAGAAAGACTGTCTAACGGTTATAGCCCTTGAGTTGAGGTGAGCCTTGAAACAATGTGGGCATTTCAAGAGGTAAAAATGAAGAAAAAAGCATTTCAAACATGGGGCACAGCCTAAGCAAAGGCATGGAGGTGGGAGAGGGAATATTAAGTACATGTTACATCAAGTAGGCCACTTCAATTGAAGCATACAGTGTGTGAGTGAAGATAAGGTGAAATTAGTTTGTTAACTAGTCTGGAGCCTGGCTCTGAAGGTCTCCAAATGGCAAAGAAAAATATTTGTATTTTAGGGAAGAGGAAATAAGGAGCCATTGAACACTAGGTGGTATAGTGGATAGAGTGCCAGACCTGGAGTCAGGAAGACCCATCCATCTTTCTGAGCTCAAATCTGGCCTCAGACACTAGATATATGACCCTGGGCAACTCACTTAACCCCGTTTGCCTCAGTTTCCTCATCTGTAAAATGATCTGGATAAGGAAATGGCAAACCACTCTAGTATCTCTATGAAGAAAACCCCAAATGGGCTCATGAAAAGTTGGACATGGCTGAAAAAGAGCAAAATCTTCTTGAATAGAGTAGTGCGACATGATCAGATCTGTTCCTTAGGCATATTTGAGGACAGAGTAAGAAAGGGAAGGACTAGGTGCAGGGAAAGAAAGACATGATTGTGAGCAATGTTGGGGAGATACAAGGCTTGGCAATTGACTAAATGTCATGTACTGGAAATTAAGGTGCTCTGGGTAAGAAAAAGGCTTATTACTTTTACCAAAGTTAATTGAACATTATTAGTGCTGTACATAAAGCAATAGGTTCTTGATGCTGTTATAATGCCTTAATCCTGGAGGATTCAGTGGTTTTAGCCACATTTCAAAAAAAAAATACAAGTTGAGCATCTTTTGGATAGTGAATTAGAGCCTTATTTGGAAAAGCCTGGCCTAGGGGCTCCATAGCTCAAACAGCAAACGTTGAATTTGTGGATATATTAAAGCCCTTTGTTATCAGAGCTACAGGTTAGAGTAGAAAACTTCCTCAAATCATAGCTATGTGATCTGTTTTTTAAAATTAGATATATGTAGTCGTTCCAAAAAGACAGTTGAAAAAATGCTTGATGCCATTTCCAGATTCCCTCACCCATACTCCTAGAGATGAAAATAACCACGAAGTAATGGTATCATTGGGATAAATTTTATCTAACCTTAATTTTTAAGGTCAGTATGTGGGAAAATGAGGACTTACATGCAGAAGAGTTTGTCCAGAATACTGTCAGTTCCCTAGAAGAAAAATGATCACCTATATTTATAGCAGCTGTTTCATTATTTTCTCAAAATAATGTAAAGTTATTTAATAAATAGAAGAATTTTTTAATCAAGTCACAAGACAGGAAGTATAAACTTTATTATTGATTTGTGAAAGATTTCTCAATAAAGCAACCAGCATTTACTTCTCTCTCTTGCATTTCTATTAGGTAATTTAATATGTCTACCTTTTATTTTATATTGTTTTTCTTTTTATTACTTTATATTACAGTACATCTTTGTGGCCACAAATTGAGTAGCATAATTGTTTGCCTGAGACAAAATGTGCTTTTCGTTCAAGCAGGTAATAATTTTAGACAAACCTTATTGTTTTTATTGGAAAAAAAGTTGTACCAAAAACTTATAACAGACATTTATTTTCTTTTTTGATCTAAAACTTGAGGACTTCATGTTAGTATAGTCAATTTTGGAAATAATAAAACCAGGACTCTGTAAACAAAGTAGGGTTCTTAAAGTTTGCATTTTGTAGCCCATGGTTTCCATCACCTCTAGACCTCTGGGATTCAGGTTTAAATTCTGAGGAATCCATCATGATTCACTTGCCGTTCCCCCCAGCTTCCCCCCCCCAGCCCCCAGTTTTCAGTTGAAAACTGAGAACTTCTGGAATTATTTCAGGGCTAGGTATTCAACTGCTCGCTAGACAAGCCGACCAAGGTGAAGAATGAGTTTGAAAGTGTAGACTACTGAAATGGGACAGAAATGATTGTCCAAGAAACCTTTCCTGCTACCCCAGAGCAGTAATGCCTTTCTGCATAGGATCTTACTTTATTCTGGGAATTTCTAATATTATCATATAGGATATTTTATTTGTCTTTCCTTGATGGAAAGGATTCTGCCTTACCTAAATTATGCTGGTGGCACTGATTAGATTATTACAAAGTTTTCCACCTTCCTTGGTCTGTGCAACAGGAATCTCAAGGTACCTGCTAAAGTGCTGTCCCCAGGGGTTGACCATCTTTAAAAAATTTAAATTTCCATTCTGAACTTAATAAACACCCAATAAAATGGACATTTCTAGATACTCAATAGAACAACCACAAAAGGGGATTGTACACAAAGCTACGTATATATATATATGTATACATGTCTAGCTATATGATGTATGTCTTGCTTTTCTTTTAAAGCATACAATAAATTCTCTCTATAGCTTTCAAAGTTGTCATGCTTGTCTGTCCTTTCAGGGCCTCCTTGTGTTTTCTTATGTATTTTTTTTAAAAAAGACTTCTCAATAGCATTCTTTTCTATTTATTCCTCTTTTTTTTTCTATTTTATTCCTGTTCCCTATCTCTATACTGATAAAAGAACAGACAAACAAAGCCTTTGCAATAAATATAACTAATCAATTAAGACTAATTCCCATATTGGCTGTTTACAAAAGTATGTCTTAATCTGCATCTTAACAAGAGGTGTATGGCTAGTATACTTCGTCATCCATCCTTTGGAACTGTAGTTCTACTAAACCACTTAAAAAACATCTGAAAAAAGCTTTGTATTCAAGACATAAAAAAAGGTAGGATGTAATAAAGTAAACATTTTTATATAAATTGTAAACATTTTCCACAGTATGGATACTGCCCATCAGACTCACTGTCATTAGTTATCACAAGTCTCCTCTTCATTTCCTGCTCTTTCTACATCTCGGGTGAGCTTGTCATCGCAGACTTGGCTTAACTTACAAAGCAACATTGCGGGTCATGAGAAGGGGAAAATTCAGCCATTAGCTCAATTTTTATCTGAAGGGAGTCTGGTGTATTGGATAGAGTGCAGGCTTTGGAATCAGGAAGGCCTGGGTTCATGCCCTAGCTTTGACACCTACTCTTGCATGCCTTGGCAAATCATTTAACCTCTTAGTTAGGTAACTCTCATAGACTATAAATTACAGAACAGTTGTTGATCTGATTTGGTAGTAGGACGGGAGAAAAGAAAATATGGGAATAAACATTTATGTAGCATCTACTATGAGCCAGGACTATACTAAGTGCTTTAAAAATATATCATTTGGTCCTCACAACAACCCTGTGAGGTAATACTATGATTATTCCCATTTTACAGGTGAAGAAACAAAGGCAAACAGAGGTTAAATACTTTGCCTAGAGTCACATAGGTAGTAAGTGTCTGAGACCAGATTATGGACTCAGCTCTTCCTGATTCCAAGTTCAGTACTCTATCCACTGAGCCACCCAGCTTCTAGTAGACAATTCCTTACCATCAATTTCCCATATGAATGAAATCAGAAACCTAGATTTTAAAAAATTTGGATAATTTGATCCATGGAGATAATTTGATTGAAGAGAATTAATTTGATAAATGGGAGATCACAAATTATTCAAGAGGTGGTATTTTTATCTGCCTCATTCAGGGAATTGAGCCTATTCAACTGGTTTGACCTAATCTCCTTGGGCATATCCTTTTTGGCTCAGTCTTGCCTCATTTAAATCTGATTAAGTAGTAAGAACCAGGGGATAGGTAGATATTTAGGAAGTACAGAGTGATTTTTTTTTTGTTCTATGGAGTATTTGATTGCAAAAGTGGGCTTGCAATTTCTGTTATAGTGGGAAGAGATCTGGGTATTGGTTTATATCTTCACTCTGCACCTTGCTGGATATATGACTTTGGGTAAAACACTTCACTGAATCTGGGACTCAGTTTCCTCATCTAAGAAAACAGGGGGTTAGATTAGGTGATCTTTAAGGTCATTGCCATCTCCAAATCTATGACCCCATGATTCTAGAACAAATTACACCATTGGAAGTGGAAAATTCTCGAATGAGAGGGAATTTTATAGGGTTATTGACAGAGAATTGTTGTACTTTGGTTCTTGCCTGTTTGACTGAGGGCAAAGAAATCCAACTTGTCCCTATGGAGCAAACATCTTAAGACAAGGGGATATATCATCAATGTGATACCCAAAGTGGCTGCTATGAATATGCAGGCATATTTCCAGGTTTGAATCATAAGATATAACAGACTTTTCATTGAAGACAAAACCAAGACATTTATTCATATACCAGAAAGCCAGATCCACCATAGTAATAAAGAGGTTGGCACGCATTACCAATGCAGGAAGCACTGCCATCCCCAAGCCTTCCCTCTGTCAGGCCTCCCCACAAACAAGCTCGCTTAGGCAAAATGCCCTTCTCTCACCAAAGCTAGCTGCTCTGTCTCTCCGTGCCTCCTCTTTCTCTCAGCTCCACCTCCCTCTTCCAATTCATGCTCCACTCATTTGGCAAGCTCCTCCCACCCCAGCTTCCATGTGACTCAGGCTCAAAGCAGGTCACGTAGGCCTATTAATAGTCAAGAAAGATCTTCCCATGTTGTTAACAATACATTAAGGGGTAACAATGATGGGTGCCACTTTAAGTATTTAGGATTTATTTATTGTAAAAGGTCCTTGATAATAATCACGATAGATGATTAAATCCTCAAAATAGCCACTAAATAAAAATTGTCCAAATAAATCAAAATGTAACATATACTATTCTAATATCTTCTCTGAAGTGATCTGTCTTAGAAAAATGCTTTTTTTTCAATGAGAACAATTTTCACATAATTTAGTCCTTCTCCCTTCCTTTTATTTTCTGATTTCCTACCTAAAACAAACTTCACAACTCCCTTTTCTGTTGTCCAGAGGAAAAAGAAGTCCTTCATGATGCTTAGAGTCACTGATTTTAAAGCCAAGAGTTCACTGCCAGGTTCAAACATGTCCAGGTCTTCCTCAATCAATATATCTGATTGATTTTTTTTTCTGCAAGAACCCAAAAGAAGGCCAAGGAGAGGAGCTTTTCACTTTAACTATCTGAACCTTCATGAGTGAGAAGAAAGGAATTTGAGGAAAATGTAACACAAAGGTGGCTCATTTAAGAAAAATTGATGTGAAAACAATTAGAGAAATGTAATACCAAATGCTGGTCAAGGAAAAAAATATCCTTAGGAAAGAGAAGGAGAGACTTTATAAACAAGACATGGTCCTAAGGGTTTTGTTGGCCATCTATCTTTAGTCCTTTTCAAATGCCAGTTAGGATACATTTACACAAGTCTTCTTTGGACTCCACTGGATGAAATATTTCATTGTCCTAGCATTGATCAGGAATGTTGGCATCCAGCATGGCAGTGTGGTGGAGTAGCATCGGCCGAGGAATCTGAAAAATGAAATGCCAGCCCAGATTTCCCAATAACTTATATAGCTTAAATTTCCCAATAACAAAAATAGCTTAAATAAGCTAAACAAGTCATGCAACCTCTCTGGGTCTCAGTTTCTGTATCTAGAAAGTGACCAAAGATTATCTTAACGGTCTGTTCCAGCTCTGAAATCACAGGAGTCTGTGAAAGGTTAAATTCCTTGGGCTTATATTCTGGGCAAGGAAAGAAATACACATCTTTCTTCTCTGTCCTATGGAATTACAAACTATCCTACTCAACAAATTTTTATTAAGCACATGGCACCGTGTTAAGCACTGAGTAATACAGGAATAAATAGGTGAATGGCCCCAATCTCAAGCAATATGCAGTATGGTAAAGGAGTTAAGAAAAGTAAACAGATAATTCTAATATAATCGAGAGTAGGATAAGTAACTAGAACATATACAGTGCCCCAAGATTGCTGAGGAGAGAGAGATGATCAGGGCATCAGGCAGAGCGTCATGGCATTGGATTGTGAAGGACATATAGAATTCCACTAGGTGGATGGAAGGTATTGTGATTAGGGGAAGGGTGAGAGAAATGAGGAGGGGAGGGAGGAATTCTAGATATCGGGTGTGTTATGAGGAAAGAATTCTTTTGTATGATTATTGGAACCCTACAGCTTGCTATTAGGGTCACTGTGTCTTTGCATGGTAAAGCAGATATGGCTATGGACTCAAAGCCAGGGAAACTTGAGTTCCAATCTTACCTCAGACACTTTTAAAAAAATTTAAAAGCTTGATGGGAGAAGCAATCATTTTTGTTTAGGCACTCCGTCATGGACCATAACACTGGGTAACTAATTTACTTAACTTTTCTGGGCCTTGGTTTCCCTCCCTTGCAAAATGGGGAGCATAATACTTAGTACCTATAGCACATGTTAATTGTGAGGATAAAATGAGAAAACATATGTGACGCATTTTGCAAAGTGCTCTCCAGATGGCAGTTGTCATTATTTATATCATTATCGGTTCGCTGTGCCAAGTTCCACGCAGTACCTCATCTCTATCGTTTGTCTTTGCTGTGATCACATGGTAATTACGGGAAGAGTGGGACAAGGGACTCTCAGTATGGGACAGGAGCAACGTTTCTTTGTTTTTGAATCCTCTGATCTTAAAGCTTAAAGTGCTTTACAGTCTGACTCCTTCCTTTCATTCCCAGTCCTCGCCTCCAAATTCTTTTTTCCAGCAACAGTCGCTTTCTTGTGGTTACTTGTATACTAACTACACTCAGTCTCCCTACTCCAGGCCATTTCATTGACTGAGCCCCATGGCTGGTATACTCTCCCTTCTCACCTTTGCCTGCTCACTTCACCAGCTTCCTTTTAGATTCACTCAACTTCCACCTTCTGCAAAAATCCTTTCATAATCTTCCTGACTGCTGGTGTCTTCCCTTTGAATTACCTCCTATTAACCCTGTATTCATCTTACATAATTTTCAGAATGTTGTTTCCTCCATTAGAACATGAGCTCCTTGAGGGCAGGGATCAAGTTTTTTTCTTTCCTTTGTTTCCCCAGCACTTAGCATATGATATACCCTTAATAAATGCTTGTTGATTGGCTGACTACACAGAAATTTGTAGTCTAATACAGAAAGGGGGAACAAGTCTGCAGGGGTGCTATTGAAGGTATGTTGTAGAAAGGAACAGAGGGCAAGCCCAAGTACAAGGCATGGAAGCTTAACCATTCATAGACATTAATCCTGTTGGTCATGCCTGATAGCCCTTGGAGGCAGAAAATAGGATCTGATCCACTCCTGTTCATTGGATGAATCTAGCTTCCTCTCGATGCACTAATTTCCAAATATGTGGATTTCCAGAATTTCCATCTGTGATATCTCCTGCTGTTACCTGACATACGAAGTTGTCACCTGCATGACAGAGTGCCTAAACAAAAATGATTGCTTCTCCCATTGAGCTTTTAAATTTTTTTAAAAGGCAAATTGGTATTTTATCTAGCTTATGATCAATTCAAAATATGTCAAGATAATTGAAAAATTTTAGGACTGCTTTACCAACAGGTTATCACTGATTAATATATCACCTGGATTAAGGTCCTACCTCTAAGTGGTCACACAATATTTTATCATTCCATATAGAGTTACCACAGATAAATTAGACTGAATTATATTTAATGATTGTTTAATCACTTTTATGCCCTTTATAACTGCTTGCATCAGTGTCTCAGCCTAGAAGCTGCCAGTCAGCAGGCACCATCTATATACAAAAATGCTCTTGAATAATTATCATGAGCCACCAAGATTTATATTTACAGTGTTGCTGAGAATTTGCTAAAAAAATTATATAGATATAGATATCTAGCAATAATTAGATATTTGCAGATATTTAGGAATAATTCTATCATTGTTAAGTGAGAATGAATGAGCCTAGATTCGGAGTAGATTTGAATTTTATAGGATGATTCAGAAAATTAAAGAGTAAACACTTTTTTTTTCACCAACTTTCTTTGTGCAGTTAAGCTATTTGGAAAAACCTTAGACTTTAGAAAAGTATCCCAGGAAAGAATCAATGTAGAATAACGTTTAGAAGGCCAGCCTTGGAGTTAGGAATACCGCTACCTCTGATATTGTACTTTCTATCTGACTGTGGATGATTATTTAACCTTACATTCAAGCAACTCTCCAAAAATTCAAATTACATATGAATTGCTGGTCTGGATTGATAGATTCTTCATAGGTCAGGGCATAGCTCTGTCTGCTGCATCTAGCCCCTTCAAATCTTACAGACTTTATCCAGCGTGCCCACTCAAATTAAGTACAGAAAAAATTTATCTTGAGAAGAACAAATGACTAAGTGGTGTTGTGGAAAAGTAAGCTCCTTGATTGTATATCACTTTTTAGATTCCCTTGGACATCCTTTAAAGGTTAACCAATAGATTTAGATTCATAAAACTGGGTCAGAAGTTTCAAGGGAGCTTCTCTCCCTCTTGCATCCTTGCTTTGAATTAGAAGCGTCTGAGGAATAGCTTCTTTGTGGGATTCAGGCACAGCAAGTTCAGAAAGAAAGGTAACAGAAATTAACTCTACTTTTCCTGACTCTTTGAAAGTAATTCCTCTTTACTTTTGAGGGAAATCTGCATTTTCTTCCATGCTTAATCTGAAGCAAATGCCAAGACATGTGTGCTAATCTGAGAGTTAGTTGCCTGATAAATTTACGTGGTCAGAGCGCCTCTTCTTTCTATGTGAAAACATCAGTCTCCTCCAAGTCTTTTAAAAGACATTGATGGGGTGGTGGAAGAATCTGATTATTCTGTATAATCATATGAAACAATTGGAATTCATGCATGAATATGTATGTATATATGTACACACATACATAAACGCATGATAATACATCCTTAGACACTGAATAAGCCAACTATATCCCATAAAACATTTTAGTTGCAACAAAAGGAGAGATCAATGCATGTAGCAGGTGCCACCTAGTGGACAAGAGGAAAATAAATACCTGAGACTAGGTATGTTAACAAGTTGTGAGTTTTCTTCTGACAATTGGGACTTATTATACCTTATAGATTTAAAAACTTTTAAGGGATTTTTGGGGGGGGGGTATTTTCTTTTTTTTTCTTTTTTTTAAAAGTCATTTTATTAAATTTTTTTTGAGTTACATATTTTCTTCCCGTCTTTCCCCCGCCCACCACCCCAAAACAGCCATCCCAGTGTGTCCCCCCTCCCCCAG
>CM053580.1:202134080-202146786 GCA_028627135.1 Pseudochirops cupreus | reverse complement strand
ATCTCTCTGGCTCTGGCTACCAGCTTCTTGTGGGCTCTGCTTCCCTTCAGCAAACTCCTCCCACCACAGGCTCCACGTCACTACATTCACTTTATCATTGGACAGAGTTTATCTTCACAGCAGGGAAGCTTCCTGTTGGGCTCTGCTCCACCCTTTAGCAAATTCCCTCCATCATAGGCTCCATGTGATTACATTCAGCCTATCAGGGGGAAGAATTTACTTTCAAAGCAGGGGAGATCTTCAAACTCCCCCCTTTCCATGTGTACTGTTTTAATCACTGAGTACATTGTTTTCTTGGTTCTGCTTATTTCTCTCTTCATTGGATCATGTAAATCTTTCCATGCTTCTTTATATTCATCATATTTGGGTTTTTTTAGGTCTGTTAAGGGGCAGGGAAGATTTTCAAATTCCCATTCCCATTACAACAACCTACCTCAAACATTTATTAGCTATAGTACTCTAGGGACTTTGTGATATTTAACGTTTTTATCAATTACTTGAATAAAGTTAGAGATGGCATGCTCACCAAATTTGCAGATGACAAAAAGTTGGAAGGGTTAGTCAACAAGCTGAATGACAGAGTCAAATTACAAACATTTTTTGATGATATAGAATTGATTAATTGAAATTTAATGGAGGCAAATGTATAATATTATATCCATACTTTTAAAAAAATAAGTTTTAGGAGTTCAGGATTTCATAAGGCTAGCTAGTCTATCTGGAGGAGAAGTAGGGACTACAAACACAGTACGAGTCAGTATTACATGGTGGCCAAAAGGCTTATACAATCTTGAGCTAAATCAGAAGAGACATAGTACTCAGGGTTACAGAAGTGAATATACTATTGCCCTCTTTTCTGGTCAGGCCACAAATAGAGAATTCTACAATGTTCTTGGTATACCATTTTTGAAAAGACATTGATAAACATTGAAGAGCATCCAGAGGAAGAAAAATAGTGTGATTAAGGACCTTCCATGAGAACTGTTTGGCTTAATTGAAGATAAACCCACATAAATCATCAGCATTTCTATAAATTACCAACAAAGTCCAGTAGCAAGAGAGAAAAAGAAAAATTCCATTTCAAATAACTATAGACAATACAAAATACTTGGTAGTCTACCTGCCAAGACAAACCCAGGAACTATATGAACACAACTATAAAACACTTTTCACACAAATAAAGTCATATCTGAACAACTGGAAAAATATTAATTGCTCATAGGTAGGCCAAAACAGTACAATAAAAATGACAATTCTACCTAAATTAATCTATTTATTCAGTGTTGTACCAAATAACCAAAAAATTATTTTTATAGATCTAGAAAAACTAATAATAAAATTCACCTGTAAGGATAAAAGCTCAAAGATATCAAGGGAATCAATGAAAAAAATTTGAAAGAAGGTGGTATAGCCTGATCTGAAACTGTATTATAAAGTAGTAATTATCAAAACAATTTGATACTGGCTAAGAAATACAGTGGTAGATCAGTGGAATAGATTAGGTACAGAATAAATTTTAGTAAATGTAATTACTTTAGTAAAAGTAATCTAGTATATGATAAACTCAAAGACCCAAACTTTTGGAACAAAAACTCATTATTTGACAAAAACTCCTGGGAAAACTGTGGAAAAGTATGGCAGAAACTAGCTATAGACCAACATCTCACACAATATACCAAGATAAGATCAAAATGAGTACACTGATTTACACATAAAAGGTGATACCTTAAGGAAATTAAAAGAACATGGAATGGTTTAGAATTTAAGACCAAAGAAGACATAGAAAACATTACAAAATGTAAAATAAATAATTTTGATTATATAAAATTTAAAAGGTTTTGTACAAATAAAACCAGTGCAACCAAAATTATAATGAATGCAGAAAACTGGGGGGAAATTTTGTAGCAAGTATGTCTGATAAAAGCTTCATTTCTCAAATATATAGAGAACTCAGTCAAATTAAAAATACAAGTCATTCTCCAATTGTTAAATGGTCAAAGGATATGAACAGGAAGTTTTCAGACAAAGAAATCAAAGTTATCTATAGTCATATGAAAATATGCTCTGTATCACTATTAATCAGAGAAATGAAAATTAAAACAATTCTGAGATACTACCTCATAACTATCAGAGTGGCTAATATGACAAAGAAAGAAAAATGTTGGATGTTGGAGGGGATGTGGGAAAACTGGGACACTAATGCACAGTTGGTGGAGCTGTGAATTGATCTCCCCATTCTGGGGAGCAATTTGGAGCCATGGCCAAAGGACTATAAAACTGTGCACAGCCTTTGATCCAGCAAGGTCTATACCCCAAAGACATATCCCCCCCAAAAAAAGAGAAAAGACATATTTGTACAAAAATATTTACAGCAGCTCTTTTTGTGGTGGCTAAGAACTGGAAATCAAAGTAATGTCCATCAATTGGGGAATGGTGAAACAAGTTGTGATATATGATTGTAATGCAATATTATTATGCTCTAAGAAATGACAAGCAGGATGATTTCAGAAAAACCTGGAAAGACTTACACAAACTGATGCATAGTGAAGTGAATTGAACCAGGTGAATGCTATACACAGTAACTGCAATATTGTTTGATGAAGAATGATGAAGAATGGTGAACAACTTAGCTATTCTCATCAATACAATGATCCAAGACAATCCCAAAGGACTAATGATGAAGTGTTCTATTCACCTCTAGAGAAAGAACTGATACTGATTTTTTACTTTCTTTCTTTAATTTTTTTCTTTTATTTGAGTCTTCTTGTACAAAATTGCTTCCATGGAGATGTTTTACATAATTGCACGTGTATAAACTACATCTGATTGCTTACCATCTCAGGAAGGGAGGGGAGGAGAAAAGTAAAGAGGGAGGAATATATAAAATTTGGAACTCAAAACTTTACATTAAAATGTTTTTTTTTAAATTGGTCGGGAAAGCTATTTGTAATGTTTATTCATTTACAATCAGGTTTTGAATAAATAAAAAAGTGTAGAGCCTTGGTATAGACCGTAGAGTATTAATAATTCTTTAGAGAATAAATCAAAATGCCAATGGAAAAACTTAGTTATCAAGAATAGTCTTATGACAGACCAGTTTTAAATGGTGTCAAAGAGAGCAGTGCCTGGGCAGTCCTCCTCTTTAGCCCTTGTTTTAACAACTTGGCACATTTGGTAAGGAAATTAGAGGCTCCTCCTCCTGTTATAGGAAATAAGATCATTATTATACTCCTTTTTTAGGCAGATGATAGGTTCTATTGCTTTTGCTAGAAGCATTTTGAAGATAGTGCTAGACTTTTTTTGGTTAGCTATTGCTAGAAAGAACAACTTAACATTCATTATACCAATATTTTTGGTCTTTATCCAATAGGTTAAACCAAAAAACTATTTTAATATGTACTTTTTGGTGCAACTGGGAAAGCATTGTATCTGGAGCCAAAGGACCAAGCTTCAAATTCTAATATCTATCACTTAATAGCTAATGACCTGGAAAAAATCATTTGCCCTACTGAGTCTTGGTTTGTTCAATGTATAAAATAAGATTGTATCAGATGATCTCAAGTCCTTTTCAGCTACAAATCTATGTTCTTATTGTCATACCAAATCAAATAATGTAATTTCCTTTTGTTAAAAAAAAAAAGGATTATTGGTGTCCTTTGTTTTTGGATATATCACCCCTTCTATCCACTCTACAATGAATCTTTTCTTTTCACAAAGAAAAACAATTGAGCAGAACAGTGATTTTTTATAATAATTTATACAACATTGCACACTCCATCTTTTCAACAAAAGGATCATAGAATTTGAGATTTGGAAGGGCTCATTGGCAGCCATCTAGTCCAACCCATACACAAAGGAATCCTCACTATGAAATATCCAATATGGTTAGCCATCCCCTCCTTGAAGACTTCAATGACAGGGTAAGGAAGATTTTCATCATCTTTTAAGGCAAGCCATTTCCCTTTTGGACAACCCTAATTGTTTTTTCCTGACAACAAGTCTAAATTACCAATTTGCAAGTTCTACCCACTGTTCCTCATTCTGCATTCTGGAGCCAAACATAATAATTTTAATCTTTCCTCCCATGATAGGTTTTCAAATACTTAAACACAGCTTTCATGTCCTTTCTGAATCTTCTTTTCTCCAGGCTAACTATTCTTAGTTCTTCCTTAAACCCAAGGCTCTTCACCATCCTAGGTACCCTCCTAGATGACCTCCCGCTTATTAATGTCCATCTTAAACCATGATGTCTAGAATTAAATATAAGACTTCACAAGGAAGTATGAGGTTATCACCTCTTTTACAACTGAATTTCATCTTATTAGATTCAGATCAATGCTCTAGCTTGTCAAAAATCCTTTTGAATCATGACTCTGTCATCCACTGTGTTAACAATCCTACCCTGCTTTATATAAATTTAATGAGCTTACCATATATGACTTTATCCAAGTCATTGAGAAAAATGTTAACCAGCACAGGGCAAGCACAGATCTCTGGGGTACTCCCATGAATGTCTCGTATCACATCGGTACTCAATCATTCAGTAACAATTACTAACTTACCAGCCAGCCACCATGCTCTGAATCCACATAATTTTATTTTCATTTAATCCATATTTGTCCTCTTCTCACAAGAATAGTATGAGAAGCATTATCAAAAGTTTTGATAAAAATCAGGGTAAACTACATCCACAGTATTCCCTTGACTAGTTTAATAATCTTGTAAAAAAAAAAAACAAAAGGAAATAAAGTTAGTCTGGCATGGCTTGTTCCTAATAAACTATTTTATTTTATGGGATCACCTCAATCCCTCCCTCAGGTAAGAATTCTTCCATTCGCCAGTAGCTGTGAAAGGTACCTGACACTGTTCATTTCTAATTGTTTTTTTAGATTAGGGAGAATCATTCATTTTCACCTTACTTAGGTGAAACATAAAAGTAACAATTTCTGCCAAACTGCTTTCTAATTTTCCTAACCAATTTGCTTCTGAAAATAATATTCACTACAGGTTTTTATATCAAAAAAATTTATAAGACCTGCCATAAAAAAGGAAAACAATTTGTAGCAGCTATCCAAAATCTAAAGTAATTTTTTCCATGTTGATCAATTTATTATCCTGTTAATTTTAGTATTTTTCATAAATATTCATCCATTTCAGCTAAATTCTTTTTTTACTGGCATGTGTTATTAAAAATAGCTTCTTTTATGTCATTTTCAATTGTTGTGAATCCTTTATTTTCATTTTTGATGCAATTGGATTTTCCCTTTTCTTTAAATGACTAGCTGATTGTTCTAACAGCTCACAGACCATCTAAGATGGCACAATTGGAAGCAGTACAGAACAATTGTTGGAGTCTAAGATTCTAACAAAGATCTAAGAAGAATACCAGACCAACCAAGTAGTGAATAAAAGGTCTAAGGAGAAACTGCAGTGGGCCATCTTTTCATCCCAGGCTCACAAATTTAACCCACAGGTAAGTGACCCAAATAGGAATTGTGAGATAGAGGTGGGCCAAGAGTAGAAGTCAATGTCAAAATTTGCTTGAAGCCGGGGGGTGAGGAGCAAAGTCTGCTTCATTAGTTCATCAACCATGGGGAGGTGAATGCTATGTAAAAAGTGCATTGAGTTTGAGTGCACTTTCCTCATATTAAAAGGATAAGTGTGCTCCCTGGTTTGGGGAGGAAATGTTTGTATTTCTGTTCTTCTAACATCAAAGTAAGCATCTCTGTTAAAAAAAAAAAGAAAAAGCCTCAAAAAGTATAAAATACTTAGAAGTCTATTTAAGCAAGATACACACAGGAGGGCCAGCTAGGTGGCTCAGTGAATAGAACACTGGCCCTGGAGGTAGGAGGACTTGAGTTCAAATCCAGTTTATAAAAATAATGTCCTCCTTCCCCCTCTGAAAAGTTCCCTTCAAACACTTTTTTTTAAAAAATGTGTAGAAAACAACTTGAGAAAGTGCAGAGGAAACACAGATAAACAGAATAGTTTTGAAAATAATGTAGTGGGGGGGCGGTGTGTGGTTAGATGGTACAGTAAATAGAGCACTGGCCCTGGAGTCAGGAGGACCTGAGTTCAAAGCTGGCCTCAGACACTTAACACTAGCCATGTGACCTTGGGCAAGTCACTTGACCCCAGTTCCCCTGCATTCCCCCCTCCAAAAAGAAAAAAAAGACACACACAGGAACTAAATGAACACAAACTATAAAATGCTCTTTCCCCCAATAACAACAGATCTAAATAATTGAAGACATATTAATTACTTATGGGACAACAGAGCCAATACAACAATAATAATACCTAAATTAGTTCATTTATGCAGTGGCATACCAAACTACCAAAAGATTAATTATATAACTAGAAAAAAATAACAAAATTTATCTGGAGGAACAAATGTGAAAAATCTCAAGCAAACCAATGAAAGAAAAATGGGAAAGAACGGGACCTAGCGTCGTCAGATCTCAAATTCTACTACAAAGCAATAATCAAAACAATTACTGGTTAAAAACATTGAATTTGATCTGTGGATCAGTTTAGATGTGCAACACAGAAAAGCAAACACAGTAGCAGTGTTCAATAAACCCCAAAACTCTAGGTATAAGGGTAAAGATTTAGGGGCAGCTAGGTGGTGCCCTAGTGCATAGAGTGTGGGGCCTGGTGTCAGGAAGATTCTTCCTAAGTTCAAATCTGACCTCAGACATTTCCTAGCTGTGTGACCCTGAGCAAGTCACTTAACCCTGTTTACTTTAGTCCTTCATCTGTAAAATGAGCTGGAGAAGAAAATGGCAAACCACTCTAGTATCTTTACCAAGAAAACCCCAAATGGGATCATGAAGAATTGGATATAACTAAAATGACTGAAGAATAAAAGAAAAAAAGATTCACTATTTGCTTGAGAAAAAAAAAAGTTTCTGCAACTCATACCATACACCAGGATAAGCTCCAAACGTAAACTTGATCTAGCTATAAAAGGTCACATCTTAAACAAATTAGAAGAACAAAAAAGAAGTGACCATTCGGATATAGGGACAGGAAGCATGCATGACCAAAGGACAGAGGATCACAGAAGATAAAGTGAATAATTTTGATTACATAAAATTTTCAAGTTTTTATACAAACAAATCCAGTGGAGCTAAAATTAGATGGGAAACAGGTCATTAGAAAAAAAAATTGTAGCAAATTCCTCTGATAATCTTATTTCCAAGATATGTGAGAAATAAAAATAAAACCCAATCACCAATTGATATAAATGATGAAAAGATATGAACAAATCCAAAGGGAAGAAATCAAGCTATCTATAGTCGCATGAAAAAATACTACATAGCACTAATAATTAGAGAAATATAAATTAAGGCTACCGTGAGATTTGACCTCACAACCATCCGATTGTCAAAGTTGAAAAAAAGAAAGGAAAATGACATATGTTGGAGGAGTTGTGGAAAAACAGAAATAAGATGCATTATTGGTGGAGCTATAAAGTGTTACAGACATTCTAGGAAGCAATCTGGATACATTGTTGGTGGAATTGTGATCTGATCCAACCATTTTGGAGAGCAATCTGGAATTATGCCCAATGAGTTCTAAAACTGTGTATACCCTCTGACCCAGCAATAGCACTATTAGATCCATTTCCCAAAGTGATCAGGGAAAAAGGAAAAGAACATATACGTTCTAAAATATTATAGCAGCTCTCTTTGTGGTGGCAAAGAAATGGAAATTGATGGGAATGGCTAAACAAGTTGTGCTTTATGATTGTGATGGAATACTACTATGCTATAAGAAATGACGAGCAGGTTGATTTTAGAAAAATATGTTTAGAAATTTTAGAAAAATATTTAGAAAAAAAGCATGAAATAATGAAGAGTGAAATGAGCAGAACCAAGACAATGTCGTAGATAGTAACAGTAAAATTGTTCAAAGATTAACTTTGAACAATTAAGCTATTTTTAGTATTATAAATATTCCGATCAACTACAAAGGACCTATGAAGGAAGATGATGTCCATTTCTAATATTAATGGGATGTAAGATCTTCCCTGCCCATTAGTAGGCTTCCCATGGAGTCCATTAAGAGAAGCTTGCTTAGGGGAGGCTTGCTTGTAGAAAGGTTTTCACACTTTTTGCTAATTTCTAATTAGGCATTGAGTCACAAGAGTTGTGACTTCTGGCTCTGAGAAGTGTATATATATTCTGAGTTTTGCTTTGGGGGCTAACTTACAAGAAGGATCTTGTGGTCAAGACTCTGAGTGGCCATACGTTCAGACTCCCCAACTGCTCAGAGGTAAAATCTCTCTTGATTCACCAGTGCATGTTAAGTGTATAGCAATATTGCTTTGATTCAGGCAGTAGAACCCTGTCTGTTGGTCTTTATTTCTCTGTTTATATTTTCTCTGAAGTTCCCCTGAAGTAGTGAATGTAATTAAAAAATTATTGACACCTTTTTGAGCAGTCTTTCCTAGTAAAGCAGATCTAAGAACCTGTGCTAGCCATCCTGAGTATGCCAGTGTGGTTGTCGCTAGACCACTTTCAGAGAAAGAACCGATGAACAGAAGTATGCATAGTATCGTTTTACGTGTGTGTGTGTGTGTGTGTGTGTGTGTGTGTGTGTGTGTGACAGACAGAGAAATGATGGCTTTCTCTAGTGAGGGAGGGAGGAGAAGGGGAAGAGAAATAACTTGGAACTTAAAATGTAACCAAAAAAAATTAAATTTTTAAAAAAGAAAGCCATTTGGAACTATTACCCCCAAGTTACTAAACTGTACATACTCTTTAATCCAGCTATACTACTACTATATATACCCCAAATATATTTTTTAAAAATAGGAAAAGGTCCTATATGTACAAAAAAAAATTTATACCAGCTTTTTTTAATGTCAAAGAACTAGAAAATAAAGAAGTATCCATCAATTGGGAAGAGGCTAAAGAAATCTTATGGATCTCATGGGGGGGTGGAGCCAAGATGGTGAAATGGAAGTGGGAACTTTTCTGAGGTCCTCCATTAACTCTGTCACTAACCTCTACAAAATGAATTTGAACAGATTTTAGAGTGACGGAATCCATTGGGAGACAAAGCATGGCAGATTCCCAGCCCAGGAAAGCACCACAGAGGTCTGACAGGGGGAGCACAGAGCATGTGGGGGCTGCACCAGTGCAGACCTGAGAGCAAAGCACAGAAGAGTGAGAGTGAGCCCCAGCCAGTGGATCCACCCACCCTAAGGGCAATTTGCAGACATCTCACTGCCGGACAGAGGATTGGTCAGAGATGGGTAAGAGAAACTGGAGGGCCCATGGCAGCACCTTCTCCTGGGGCTATCAGCCTGCAGCCTGGATGTCTAAAAATCACCTACCTGAACTTCTGGAAGCCAAGATGACAGAGTAAACCCTAGCTGCTCTAATCCCCCTCCCTGACTCTGAAAACCAAGAGATTAATGCTCCACCCAGTATAAAATCCTGAAACAGTGGAAACAGCCTCAGACTTGGGAGTCCTAGAGGAAGGGTGAGACTAAAGCTGTGCAGAGCCTGAAGGGAAGGGTAGGAGTAGAATATATTATGTTTCAGCTAAAGTTTTAAAACAGCAGGGGTAGCAATCCTTATCTCAGATAAAGCAAAAGCAAAAATAGATCTAATTAAAGAGATAAGGAAGAAACTATATCTTGCTAAAAAAAAACACCATTGAGAATGAATCAATATCATTATTTAACATATATGCACCAAGCAGTATAGCATCCAAATTCCTAGAGAAGTTAAGGGAATTAGAGGAAGAAATAGATAACAAAACTATACTAGTGGGAGAACTCAATCTCCCCTTCTATGAACTTGGTAAATCTAACCTCAAAATAAACAAGAAAGAAATTAAGGAGGTGAATAGAATTTTAGAGAGGCTAGATATGATAGATCTCTGGAGAAAACTGAATGGGGATAAAAAGGAATATACCTTCTTCTCTGTGGTACATGGCACATACACAAAAATTGACCATATACTAGGGCATAAAAACCTCACAATTCAGTGCAGAAAGGGAAAAATATTAAATGCATCCTTCTCAGATCATGATGCAATAAAAATCATATGCAATAAAGAGCCATGGAAAGATAGACTAAAAACTAATTAGAAACTAAATAATTTAATCCTAATGAATGAGTGGGTCAAAAAAGAAATTATAGAAACAATCAGTAACTTCATTCAAGAGAATGACAATAAAAAGACAACATACCAAAACTTGTGGGATGCATCAAAAGCAGTTCTTAGGGGAAGTTTCACATCCCTGAATGCATACATGAATAAAATAGAGAAGACAGAGGTCAATGAATTGGTCATGCAAGTGAAAAAGCTAGAAAAAGAACAAATTGAACATCCCCAATTAAACACTAAATTAGAAATAATGAAAACCAAAGGAGAGATTAATAAAATTGAAATTAAGACAACTATTAAATTAATAAATAAAACTAAGAGCTGTTTTAATTTTTAAAAAAAACAATAAAATTGATATACCTTTTGTGAATATGATAAAACAAAAAAGAAAGAAGAAAACCAAATTACAAATATCAAAAATGAAAAGGGTGAATCTATCTCCAATGGAGAGGAAATTAAAACAATAATTAAGAATTATGTTGCCCAATTGTATGCACATAAACTTGACAATCATAATGAAATGGATGAATATTTACAAAAATATAAGTTGCCCAGATTAACTGGAGAGGAAGTAAATTACTTAAATAACCCCATCTCAGAAAAAGAAATCGAACAAGCCATCAATGAATTCCCTAGGAAAAAATCTCCAGGGCCAGACAGACTTACTAGCAAATTTTGTCAAATATTTAAAAAACAAATGATTCCAATAGTTTACAAACTATATGGGAAAATTGGTGAAGAAAAAGTCCTACCAAATTCTTTTTATGACACAAATATGGTACTGATACCAAAATCAGGAAGAGAAAAAATGAAGAAAGAAAATTATAGACCAATTTCCCTCATGAATATAGATGCAAAAATGTTAAATAAAATGTTAGCAAAAAGACTATAGCAACTTATCACAAGAATAATACATTTTGATCAGGTAGGATTTATTCCAGGAATGCAAGGATGGTTCAATATTAGGAAAAAACTATAAGTATAATTGATCATATCAACAATAAAACTAGCAGAAACAATATGATTATGTTGATAGACGCAGAAAAGGCTTTTGATGAAGTCCAACACCCGTTCCTATTAAAAACACTAGAAAGAATAGGAATAAATGGAGTCTTCCTTAAAATAATAAGTAGCATCTATCTAAAACTATCAGCAAGTATTATATGTAATGGGAATAAGCTGGAAATATTTGCAATAAGATCAGGAGTGAAACAAAGATGTCCACTATTACTCCTCTTATTCAGTTTGGTACTAGAAATGTTAGCAGTAGTAATAAGAGAAGAAAAAGAAATTGAAGGAATTAAATTAGGCAAAGAAGAGACTAAGCTATCACTCTTTGCAGATGATATGATGATATATTTAGAGAATCCTAGAGAATCAAGTAGAAAACTACTTGAGATAACAAATAAATTTGGCAAAGTTGCAAGATATAAAATAAACCCACATAAATCCTTGGCATTCCTATATATTTCTAGTGAAATCCAACAGCAAGAGATAGAAAGAGAAATCCCATTTAAAGTTACTGTAGACATTATAAAATATTTAGGAATCTACCTGCCAAAACAAACCCAGGACCTATATGAACACAACTACACCAAATAAAGTCAGATCTAACTAATTGGAAAAACATCAGTTGCTCATGGTTGGGTTGGGCTAATATAATAAAAATGACCATTTTATCTAAATTAAATTGCATATTTAGTGCCATACCAATCCATCTACCAAAAAAATATACTTTATAGAACTAGAAAAAAATAGCAATAAAATTCATTTAGAAGAACAAAAGGTCCAGAATATCAATGGAATTCATGAAAAGAAGTGCCAAGGAAGGTAGCCTAGCCATACCAGATTTTAATCTGTATTATAAAGCAGTAGTCATCAAAACTTCTTGGTACTGGCTGAGGAATAGAGTAGTGGATCAATGGAATAGATTGGGTACATGAGACTCAGCAGTCAGTGACTATAGTAATCTACTGTTTGATAAACCCAAAGAAGCCAGTTTTGGGGATATGAACTCACTATTTGACAAAAACTGCTGGGAAAACTGGAATATAGTATGGCAGAGAATGGGCATAGACCATTATCTAACACCGAATACCAAAATCAAGTCTAAATGGGTGCATGATCTAGGTATAAAGGCTGATACTGTAAGCAATCTGGGAAAGCAAGGAATAGTTTACTTGTCAGATTTATGGAGAAGGGAGACTTTATGACTAAACAAGAGTTAGAGAGCATTATAAAATGCAAAATGGATAATTTTGATTACATTAAATTGAAAAGTTTCTGTACAAATAAAGCCAATGTAACCAAGATAAAGAGGGAAGTGGGAAATTGGGGAAGAATTTTTACAACCAGTGTCTCTGATAAAGGCCTCATTTCTAAAATATACAGGGAATTGAGTCAAATCTATAGGAATACAAGTCACTCCCCAATTGATAAATTGTCAAAGCATATGAACAGGCAGTTTTCAGAGGAAGAAATTAAAGATACCTATAAGCATATGAAAAAATGCTCTAAATCACTATTGAATCAAGAAATGCAAATCAAAACAACTTTGAGGTACCACATCTCACTAGTT
>CM053580.1:202000862-202125405 GCA_028627135.1 Pseudochirops cupreus | reverse complement strand
ACTCTGTCCAATGATAAAGTGAATGTAGTGACGTGGAGCCTGTGGTGGGAGGAGTTTGCTGAAGGGAAGCAGAGCCCACAAGAAGCTGGTAGCCAGAGCCAGAGAGATGGTGGGAGAGAGAGGTGGTCAGGCAAGGAGAGAGAGAGATTTGTGAGTAAATATTGGTCTTGTATTGGTTTGTGAGAAGGCTGAAGGATGCTGTGGCTCTCAGTGTTATTATGGCTTCTGAATATCTTTGGTACTATGATGGAATAGGCTTACTGGTTTTAGGATTTGGTTTTCTGGTGTCTAAATAAATGCTTCAGTTCTGTCGTCTATATGGAGAGTTTAGTATATTTTGCAATCGAATGTCATGCGATATTATAGTCGTGGTCTTTATCATGATCGTGGGTGCTATAAATATTGCATTGGTGCTACAGTTGTGAACTCAGGTTATCCTGATTCCAAATCCTATTCTCTAATCACAATCTCACCTAGCAGCCTATCTTTCCATCTTGTCCACAAGGATTGTAAGAGAGACCTACATACACTAAAATATTTATAGCAGCATTTTTTTTTGTGGGAGCAAAAGAACTGAAAATAAAATAGATACCTGTTGATTGGGTAATGGCTAAATAAACTGTGGCACAAGAATATAATGGAATGTTACTGTTCTGTAAGAAAAAAATATGATGAATATAAAGAAGCATGGAAAGATTTACATGATCCAATGAAGAGAGCAGTAAGCAGAACCAAGAAAATGATATACTCAGTGACTAAAACAGTGCACATGGAATGAATAATTATGAAACAAACCAAAGTTAATGTTGCAAAATTACAAAGAACAAGCATGGCCCCAAAGAAGAGGTATAAGAAGACACCCCAATTTCACTCTTTTGCAGACATGAAAGGTTCATGGATGAGGCACGTTTTATATGCCTTCAGAATTTTTTGAAGTAGTGACTGGCTTTGCTGATTTTTCTTATTTTTTTTTCCTTAAAAATTGTCATTTATTATATGGGATGGATCTCTGGGAGGAAAAGGGGAAGGAAAGTGGGAGAAATTCTAGTGATATCAAAAACAGAAGATTTTAATAAAATTTTATTTAAAAGAAAATTGCAGATGAGATATTTTAAATTCTTTTGCTAAAATATAGTTAAGCTTCATCTACTGTATTCCTTAAATTTTATGTCAAAAAAGAAATTGAGGTTAATATGTCACTTCAAAAAATTTTAAAGTACATCATTTAAAAAAATTTTGATATAAAATTTTGAATATAATAGACACATCTCAGTCAACATATTATACAAAAGCAACTAGGAAAATAGCTTAAAACAGTGGTCATAGGTGATAATACATATAAATTTCCATTTTTGCAGTTCATTATTTCTAACAGAAAGGAAAGTTTATGCTTTAACTTTGAGCATTTGACACCAACTTTCCCAGCGTGGCCTCTTTTTTATTGTCACTGATTCCTTTTCTGAATTTTCACTAAAACATTCTAGATGTTAATAATATAGTTTTACCAGGAATAGAAGTCAAATTGGCTTTTAGTTTGTAGACTACTCTTTTTTCACTTTTGAAAATTAGGGAATCCTTTGCCCTGTTTTGGTTCTATGGCATTAGTTTCATTTTGTATAATCTTTCAATTATGCCTGCAAGTGGCTTAGTAAATATGTCTTCTAAGTCGAGATTTAGCTCTAATCCTAGTTACTTGAACTCATCACATCCAATTAAGTGCTTTCTTGCTATCTCCCTAGTAATTTCACATTTTAACTCCCTATTAACCATTTTTGTTCTATCAAGTCCAATGATCATTTTTAGCAGAGAAAAAAATAGAATTGAATAATTCTGTCATCTATGGTCATTGTCCCATCCTTTCTTTGACCATCCTCTTTTCCTGATTATAGCTTTAAAATTCCCCATTTGGTGAACTTAGCTTTGCTTGTCAATCTCAGTTCATTCTGACCTCTACCGTTTCCGACACTATTCTTACAGGACCATGCTAAGCTTTTGTCTTCATCCTTCATTACTAGTCTTTGCTGCCATCTTCTATATATAGAGCTGATGAAAGAACTGTAACCACTTTATCCATAGTGATGTTGATTGGGGTATTAAGTGATACTGAAGATAGCTGAAGTTGATGACCAGCTGGGCCACAGAACAGCATCTGTTGGGGAGATCTGATGATATTAGTAGAAGACAGAGGATATTTTGCAGTGCAGAGACATGAATTACTCCTTCATTGTGTGTGCCCTGGCCACAGGTATTGCCCATGCATGGATACCCCCTAAGATAACATCTATGATGATCTACTCTTCCCATTGAGTGTGTATATATTGGTGGGAGAGTAATTTCAAGATTTATGGTAGAGGGTTGTTCTGTTCTTTATTTACACTGCTTTTAAATTAAAATGCCTTTGTTATGAACTATTTATCTTCTGGTTGATTGGTTAAATAAATTAAAACATATAAGTGGCAACTCTTAAAATGTTTTAGGGTGGATTTTTACTCACAAAATACCTAGAACATGGGATAGAAAACTGGACAGCAAGGGCAGAGTAAGGCGGCCCTGTGGACTGGAAGGGAACTTACTATAGTTATAATTTAGTCCCATATCCTCATTTTAAGGGTGATGGAATTGATGGCCAAAGAGGTGAAATAACTTGCTAGATTCATATAACATATAACCAGTAAGCTGAAGAGCAGGTTGTTGAGCCCCAAGTCCAGGGTTTTTTCTACTGTATCACATGGCCTCAAATATTTTGAAATTTAATAGCATTTGCTGCCTTGCATTATTATTTAACTGCTTCATGTGTCTATGTCTTATCTCCCTGAACTGGTTCTATTTATCTGGAGGGAAAAAACAAAACAAACAAAATGATGCTTCAAATTTCTTTCTTTAAAAAAGACAAGTTTAAATTAATGTCTTTTTTTATATCACCACAATGTCCTCCAGTATCCCTCTCCCTAAAGCTAGAGAGATTTTCCCATTTAACAAGTAATATTTTTTTTAATGTAAGCTATTTTATTTGCTTTTTCTTCTGGAGGGCAATTGGGATTAAGTGACTTGCCCAAGGTCACGCAGCTAGTAAGTGTTAAATGTCTGAGGCCGGATTTGAACTCAGGTCCTCCTGACTCAAGGGCCAGTGCTCTATTTACTATGCCACCTAGCTTCCCCTAAGTAATATTTTTAATGATAAAAAAGGGAAAAAATAATCAAAACTGGTCATTACATTGAAAAAATCAGAAATATGTGCAATGTAGTGAATTTGTGGATCTCTTGCCTCTGAAAAGGGATGGGGTAGTGATATCTTCTCATATCTATTCTTTGTAATTTTCCAATATTCAATTACATTTATTTATCTATCTATCTATTTATTTTTGTTCTTTCCCTTTGAGTTATTCTAATCATCACATAGGGCAGCTGGGTGGCCCAGTGGACAGAGAACCAGGCCTAGATTTAGGAAGACTTATATTCCTGAGTCCAAATTTGGCCTCAGACACTAGCCATGTGACCCTGGGCAAGTCACTTAACTGTGTTTGCCTCAGTTTCCTCATCTGCAAAATGAACTGTAGAAGGAAATGGTGAACTACTCCAGTATCTTTGCTAAGAAAACCCCAGATGGGCTCACAAAGGGTCAGACATGACTGAAAAAAATAGTTAGTGTGTATATTGTTTTCTTGGCTCTGTTTACTTCAGTTTTCAATATATCCTGTATTTAAAAAAATTTCCCTCATGTTGCTATGTGCCTGGTCGGTTGCTTAATGAATGCTTATTGAATTACTGACTCAAATGCTACACTCGACTGACGGGAAGAGGGGGGAGAATTGTTGTTTATAGACTGAGATTCCCCTGCACATTCCCAGCACTCCTGCCACTCCAGAGCTTTGCAATTTCTACGCTTATCCTATTTAATCCCACCCTAACTCTGCCTTGGGACTATGAAGCTACTCTTTTCAGACACAGTATCCAGAAAACATGGAATAACATCCCCTCTGTGCTCTGCCATGACATTACATCCGAAGTATTGCATTCTGGGCACCATCTCTTAGCAAGAACACTGAAAGACTATCCTAGGATATCCTATATGCTGGGACAAGGAAAGTCCTTGAGATCAAGTCATATGGTTGGGTTTTTTTGGAGGGGGAAAAGCAGGACAATTGGGGTTAAGTGACTTGCCCAAGGTCACACAGCTAGTAAGTGTCAAATATCTGAGGTCAGATTTGAACTCAGGTCCTCCTGACTCCAGGGCTGGTGCTCTATTCACTGCGCCACCTAGCTGCCCCCAAGATCAAGTCATATGGGAATCAGTGGGGACCATCACCACTTGTCCTGACCTGTTTCTTGCCACTGGACTCAGATGACTCTAGAGGAGAGAGTGAGGCTGATGACTTCATACAGCTCTTCCTCACTTAAATACAATTCACTTGCAAATCAAGACATCACCATTCCAGATGTTACTAGTCTTCTTCCAGAAGGAAGGACAAACAACAATATGGAAATCAATCTAAGAAATTGAAGCTGTTTAACCTGAAGAAGTAAATTCTTATGGGACAGGGAAGGAAAGGTGATACTTGTTTTCAAGTATTTGAAGGATTATCATATGTAAGAGAGACTGATTTGCCCTACTTGTACCCAGAGGGGTCAGGTGTTAGAAGAAAGGGTAGAAGTTTTATAGAGGCAGAGTCTTCCTAATAGGGAAACCTTCCAGACACTTAAGAGCCGTTCCAAGGTGGAACAGGCTGCTCTAGAATGTAGTGAGTCTCCTCTAACTACTGTAGAGCTCCTCTAACTACTTTAAGCTTATTAGAAATGTCTATGAAGTATTTCCTGAGTAGTTCTCATGGGGTGGAGTACATGGTGTTCAAAGTCCCTTCCACTACTGAGAATCTTGGTAATGACTTGCTGATGGAGAATGTGGGGTGCCACTTTCTATGACCCCATAGAAGTAAGGGGAGCATCTCTCTCTCTCTCTCTAGTGTGTGTATGATGAAAACCACAGAGTAGAATATGTCTGTATCTATACACTCTCTAAATACTACATATCTCTACCTATCTATCTATCTATCTATCTATCTATCTTATCTATCATCTATCTATTTATCTATTTTTCATCTATCTATCATCTATCTATCTATCTATCTATCTATCTATCTATCCATTCTATTTTCTGCTCTTCTCTGTGGTTTTCCTCTGGTCAGTGGGGAAAGGTTTACCTTTTGGTGCCAAAGATTCTAGAGTAGAGGTTCTTCATTTAAGTTCCATGATTTATTTTAAAAAATATTTTAATAACCACATATCAATGCAATTGGTTTCCTTTGTCATTCCATATATTTTACATGTATATTACACATTTTACATAGTCTATATGTGTTAAAAAAATTTTTTGAAAAGGCTTCACCAGATTGCCAAAGGGGCCCAAGGGACAAAAAAATTATTCAAATATCTGGAGCTCAATCTAAAATCTGTTTCTTAAAACTTTGTGTTTGAGTATACAAAACCATACAGAGGAGGCCTGATAGAGTGAGGAGAGAGCTGGCATTCATCCAGGGAGGCCTGGGTTTAGGTCCTCTACCTCTGGACAAATCACTTAGCCTGTTGGTGCTCTTGGTAATTCTCTAAGACTAGAGTTTGCAGAGAAGAGATTGGCCTACGTTGGTAAAGGGAGTTTCCTTACCCGGCAGTTGCCTATAGTAATGAAATCACAGGCCTATTTCTTTTCCTTATGAAAAGCCATGCAGTTAAATATAATAAATTTGACCAATAACCCAGTCCCCTTGCAGTTGCAAAATAATAATTACTATGCCAGTCTAAATGCTATAATAAAAGTTAGGTAGTTAGCTGCTCACGTGCTAATAAATGTTTGTAGCTTTGTCTGTATAAGCTTGATTATGTGCTGGAAACTTACTAATATTTTATTGGACCATAAAACTGCTCAGAAAGATACTTCCTCTCACCAAGAGCTCAGAGAAAGAAACATTGAGCTACCTCCCCCTACTCATTCTCAGCATCCATTAGCTACTTACTAAATCGACCATGAGCATTGGCTTTTAAGATATATAACCATATTGAGAAGAATTTCTCATCTCCGAAAGATTGAGGCAATGTGATGAGAATCTGTGGTATAAATGTGGTTCCTGGGCGTATCAATTTGGTCCTCATAACTACAGTATGCGGAGGGTGCATTTGAGCACAAGATTGCCGCTTTGTATAGAGAGTGTTCTCAGTATGTCCTTCAAGAAATTCATTAACACTTTGATGGGGACATTGCATAGAGGGGTCATTCGAGATGCATTATCTTTGATACACGTTTGTTAATGATGTGGTCACATTGTACTCTCTGCTTTCGGATGCAGACCTGCCAACAATTCAGGCTTCTTCCCTGAGAGGCAGTGATCATCATCTTTAAGTGCATCTTTCTCCAGTTTTCTCAATTGCCACTTCTGCTTTACCATTCTGTTTTAAGAGAGTCCCAGAGCAAGTCAAACCTTAAAGATACTTAACAGTGAAGTTTCCTTTAAATAAACAACAACAATGCAAGGATATTTGCAAAGGGTACTGTGTTCTCTTTGACTTTAGCCACAACCATTCCTTTTTTCAAAAGTAGTGAAGGCCAAATAATAGTTTTAAACCAAGTGACTTGGAAATTATTCTTCTGTTCCTCCTGTGAGAATAGAATTAAATATCATGGCAATTCTCCTTTATGTTTTCAACAGTCTCAAAACTTTTGAGTTTCCTGAAATTAAGAGGAATTTTTATTTTATCTAAGTCAGAGAGTGAGGACAGTTAGGTGGCACAGTGTCAGGCTTGAAGTCATCTTCCTGAGTTTAAATTTGGCCTTAGACACTTACTAGTTGAGTGATCCTGAGCAAGTCACTTAACCCTGTTTGGTTCAGTTTCCTCATCTATAAAATGAACTGGAGAAGGAAATGGCAAACTACTCTAGTATCCTTGACAAGAAAAACCCCAATTGGGGCCATGAAGAATTGGACACTAAATGACTAAGTACCAAATCAGAGGATGAAGAGCCAGCATGGTGAAGTGGATAGAAGGTCGCCCTTAGAATCAAATACTGAATAAAAGACAGAAAGTCTTGGATTCAGGAGTCAGGAAGACCTGAATCCAAGCCCTTTCTCTGACACATACTGACCTTGTTACTACGGGATGATCACTTCATCTCTCCATGCTCTAGGCAGTTCTCTAAAACTCTCAAGTTATAATCCAATCTGCATTGGTGCCCACGGGATGATAGGTCAGATAATTCCACTTCTCCCCCCTCCAAAAAAAAGAGATGGCAAATAGATTTTTCACTGATTAACAGTTTTCTCACTAGATTCTTCTTCCCCTCTATTCCTATAATTTTTCTACTATGAGAGAACAGAATTTTTAGTCACAAAATATATGTTATGATATAATAAAAATAAGCAAATTAAGTGAAATGTTTAAACTTATACTTACCTGTGTTTGCAAAAGCAGAAATTCATTGTGTATGCAACAAAACATCTTTTTTTGGGGGGGAGAGAGGAGGATGCCACCAAGTTGACCTTGTGTGTACATTGTCAATAATTGTAAAAATGATGCGTTGACAAAATTATACAATATGACCATGTTTGGAATTCTAACTAACATTGATCAGTATTTGCTATTTTTGTTAGCTAAAGAAAAATGTAAAATCTTGATTTTTATTCTGGAATTATATTATAAAGAAGGAACACCTGAATGATATTAGATCCCCTGGAAACAGCATTTTCATGATCTTTGATTCACTGTTATTTCTCCTCAACTTGGCTGTGATAGTATTTGACATATAGTCAATAATTAAGAGACTACAAAAAATGATACTTTTGGTTAAAACAAATGTAAATGAAGTAAAGAACTCTGATGGGTTTCTATCGATTTTGGTTTATGAATTACACATTTCTTCCTCTCACATTCAAGAATAGTCTTAAATATGCTTTATAATCATTTTTCTATTTAAGACAATTTCCTACTGGTCATCCTATAACTAAGGAAATTTACAATTTAAAAATCAAGAAATCTCTTTGTATTAACTTTCTAAGCTGCAGTTACAATTGCTTTGGGGTGGTCCACAGTTACATTGCTTACAGTAATATAATTAACAGTGGCTTAATAAGTATTATCATGACCTATTGATTCACATATAATTTAACTGTAAATCATGCTTTAATCTTCATTCCTTTTCCTATCCTGTTTCTGAATTCAACAGATCATTTTCTCCTTTTGTGTATTTATTTATTGATGTATGTAGCATCTTTAAAAGTATAATGACAGTTCTGGAGATAGATTTTTTCCCCTTTTATTTACTTTTTTAAAAATTGAAAAAGGAAACACGATATCTAATGGTACCGTTTCATTATTAATTGTCCAGCAATTAACATGGCTATTGAAAAAATCCTTCTAAAATTAATTTCTCCTATTAGATTGCAAGGAGTTGCAAATGTTGAAAAATGCATTCATTTTACCTGTTTTTAATTTACTGGACTTAGGTACATTATTTGGTACGTGTCCTTACAACAAAAGCTAAGTAAGGTTTATATTACCTAAGTATACTGGAGAATTTAAATTAACACAGGGGTAACATGAGGCACAGATCAAAGAGATTACCCATTTTCTCTAATTGATTTGCATTCCTAAATCGAACTCGGCAGGTAGGAAAGATTCATCTGGACCTCAAGTCAAATAAGTAGTTTTAGAACTGTCCAAAGTATTTGGCTGCAAGTAATTATATGGCCACAGCAAAATAAAGGAAATTTGGCCCATTTGAAGAATGCTATTTAATTCTTGCTATTTATTTCAGTAGTGGAAATGAGCATGCCTGGGGATTTTAAAAAAATTGGACTACATCTGAAAAAAAAGTAGCCAGTGAGACTAAAATATATTAGGCAGTGACACTAAAATATTTTTTAATAAACTGTACCTATCACTTTGCTTACTTAACTTTTTCCTTTTTTTTTCACAAGCGCTGTCTTTGCCACTCTTCCTCTTTGTGTTGAAGTATATCAGTTGGAAATGCATTTGGCTAATCCCAAATCTTCTTTTCTCTCTTAGCACTGTTCTATTAGCTTTTCAAGGAAATATGCATCTGTGGATCTATTGTGAGCATACTTCACTGTAGACAGATGCTAATGTTTTCCTTGTCAAGGGATGTGAGAGAAAGAGGAGAGCGTGGGCGGGCTAGAAGTGTATGTATGTACGTATGTATGTGTGTGTGTAGGGGCATCACTGGTAAGTATGGGTGGACTGGTAAAATTTTTATATGGGCAGGTGAAATAAAAACACACACACACACACAGAAATATTCTGCACCTATTTTTGGCCTCTCCTGCAGTTGCTCTTTGTGCCCTGATTGCTTGTCAGTATTTCCTGAGTGTGACTAGCAGCCTCTGAATGGAGCCCTATTATTTATCCTTTATTAAGTGCCCACAGAATGCTGAGGGCTGTGTCTGACACGGGGAACGAACCCTTCCCCCAAGGATAGAAGTGTTTTAAATTAATTCTGAATAAATTCTCCTGGGCATCAACACAAAAATAGATCCCAGAGTTTTCCTAATAGCTGGGTTTGAGAAGAAAGTGACGAAAATCACCACAACAGTATTCAAACCAAATTTCCCTTCTGACTTCCTGGGCTCTAGCTTCAAAAATTCATACTTCTCTGACCAACCCACTAGTGAGCAAACCATCCACTTAAAGGCTGTTGAAGACAATAGCTGCCATTCAGATATTAAGTTGCTTTCTTCTACTTGGCAGGGCTCACTTGGAAGCTTTTTGGCATCTCAAACTTTGCTTGCTCTCTCTTCCAAGTCTGTTCCCTCCTGTCCTGCCCTGCCACATCTAACCCTCATACTTGACTGAGAAAGCTGAGGCCAGATCATAGAATCATGGGATTATAATATTAGGTCTAAAAGGAGACTCTGAGACCAATGAATCTATCTCTTCCCTCTCACTCATTTATAGATGAGGAAACTGAGACTAAGAGGAAGGAAGGAAACGAGCATTTATTAAGTAAGCACTTATTATGTGCCAGGCTGTGCTAAGTGATTTAAAACTATCTCATTTCATCCTTGTAACAACTTGGGGAGGTAGGTGCTTTTATCATCTCCACTTTACGATTGAGGAAACTGAGGCAGAAGTTAAGTGACTTACTCAGAGCCACATGGCTACCAAGTGTTTAAGGTTGAATTTGAACTTAGATCTTGACTCCAAGTGCAGCTTTTATCCACTAAACCATGCTATCTCTCTGAAGGGAACCCCTTCAAGCTTCATCCCACCCCCCACCCCCAACCCCAGCCTTCTGCTACTCCAAATTTGTTAGCATCTTTTCCCATCTTCTTTCAGTTCCTTCATGTCTCTGGGGCAGACACATTCCTATTTTCAGAGATTAACACTTTTATTTCTACAAATTGATTTCATCCCATCCTCCTCTAGGACCTTGTTCCTGAAATCTCCAGCCCTCTATAGCCTCTCACACTTTCATCAACTTCGATTTATCCCTCTGCACTGTCTCCCATCTGTCTATAAATATCTTTCTACCCTTTACTACCAAATTTTTGGAAGGTATTTGCCCCAAATTCCTTTGCTTTACCATCATCCATTCCTTATTCAAACCCTTGAAATCTAGTTTCCATCTCCACAATTCTTCCTCTCCTGTATATTCTTCTTTTGGGTTCTATGACAAAACATGTTTCTTCTACTTCTCTAATAACTTAGCTGGTGCCTTGTTCTTTCTTTGTCCTTGTGTGGTTCCCAGAGTCTATGAACTTAATTTTCCCTTACCTCTCATATCCAGTAATTTACAAAGTTGTGAATTATACTTCCAAACTGTATCTTCCATCTACACCCCTGAACTTGATTCCTGACTAGACTATTTAAATCACCTCCTAATAGACCATCTTGGCTCTGCTCTCTCCCCATTCTTCGCTACTTCCCTCACATTATTACCAGACTAATTAATGCTCCTTATGCACAGAAGTGGTCAAGGTCACTGCTCAGAACTTTTTGATGGTTTCTGACTGCCAACTGAGTGAAGTAAAAACTCTTAGTTGAGTACCCTACCTTTCTTACTTTATCTCATGCTACTCTGATTTATACACTAAATGCTCTACCAGTGGTTCTCAACCTGTGGGTCACGACCCCTTTGGGGGTTGCCTAAGACCATCAGAAAACACATATTTCCGATGGTCTTAGGAACCGAGACACTGCTCCTCTATCCGTCTCCAGGTGGGTCCGCCCACATGCAGATATATCCACAAACGAGAATTAAAGGGTGGTGGCATTAGGAAGGTTGAGAACCACTGCTCTAGCCAAACTGAACTACTTACCATATCTTATCCATGCCCTGTGTTTTTTTCAATGCCTGGAAAACCTTCCCTTCTTCCTTCTATAGACTTTGTACCATCTCTTACTTTCTACTCATTGTTTAAAGCTTGAATCAAACGCTATCTTTTCCAGGAAGCCATCCCCAACCCTCCTCTCACTTCCTTCCCAACTAGCAAAGGCCTTACCTTGTGGAATATTATGAAACACTTTGCTTGCTTCTCATTTATGTACTAATGGTGTATTATTATATTTTATAGTTTTTATGATTATGGTCCGGCATGTGTATGAGCATATATTGTGTTTGTAATAGCTTCCTTCTGGAATGTGAGCTCCATGAGATGTTATCTTATTATGCTTAGCAAAGAGCTCCACACATAGTACAAGCTTAAGAATGTATGTTAAATTTTAATATATCCATTGATTGTTGCTTTTTAATCTAAATATAGGACTTTACAATCATCCTTATTTAAATTCATCTTACTAGATTTAAGTCGTCACTCCAGTTTATTGTAATATTTTTGGATCTCAGTTCTTTTATCCAACATGCTAATTATTCCACCTAGCTTCCTGTCATCTGCATGTTTGATAAACATGCCATCGACCCCTCCATCGATATAAACCAAGGAGCCCAATTCTCTGCACACAGTAGATACTAAACACACATTTGCTTAATACAATTAATTGTTGGGGTGAGTTTATAGATGGATACTATCAAACCAGTAATAATTTTGACCACTTTGAGTTTTATCTCTTCTCTGGTGAAGTTTTTCACAAGGAAAGTCCAAAAGGTAGGTAAGAGGAAGAAGAAATGAATCCACAAAATGAATGACCAATTACTGATTAAAAGAGAACTAACTGTTTCACTTCACTATCTATTCGCTTCTACAGGCTGAGAGAAGTAACAATGGAATTCTGCAGTAATTTCCATGTTGTGTGGAGACCAGAGCACCAGATGGGCTCAATCAGTCATCCTCCCTCCCTACTCTTATTGCCACTTTAAATTATGCCATCTTTGAGGAGTGCTATCCAAACATAATAAATCCTGTTAAATCACTATATTCCTGACAGACAAAGTCTGTGGTCTTTATTTAGAATCCTTTGAATACTGAGAAAACAAATAGATTCTGCTCTTAGAAAAAAATACTGTTCATGAAATGCATGTCTCCTAAAATAAATAACATCTTTATTCCCATGTCAGAGTGTTTTTGTTTAAAAAAAAAAAAAGCAAAATACTTCTTTTCTGGGCCAGGGGAGTTAGAAGAAGTTCTACACAGGCCCTCTCACACTTACATTGTGGCACATTTCCTCCTATTTAGTGCTCTGTACCACTTAGGATGATGTCCGTGGTTCACTTGGGGTTTATGCTCTGAAGTCCTTGGGCAGAGATCTCTGTGCTATTTACAATACTGAGCACAGAATAGGGGCTTGCCCCATCAATCATTCTACTGTCTCTCTACCATTTCTCTTTCATGTTTTAAGCATTAATTCTTAGATAAACCAGTCTTTATTGGATTGTGAACACAGGGTACAAACTACCTAGAATGTGACTAAAAGATAAAACCTGACTTTATAGTCTAAAACTGGAGACTTTATTGTAGCAGCATCTGGGCATTCCTTCATATGTGGGCCCCCAAGAAAGGTCTCCCATGTTTGGGTGTTAGAACATTTAAGGGACACTATGGGGTCATAAAATCATAGTTCAAGAGCCTGACAAAAAGACATATTAATTAAAAAGACATTTAAATGAACAACACCAAAAAATGATTGTCCCTTTTCCCCATGCACACATGGGTCCCTTACTGTGACCATTGGGAGAGGTTACCTATGCAAGAAACACATATAGAGGTCATACATGTCCAGAGAACATGTATGAAGATTTAAACATGTAGAAAGAACAGTCAAGAGACTGTGTGTCAAGGATAAACAGATGGAGGGCACACATACAAGGATATGTCTGGTCAGGACACATCCACGGCCAAGGCAACTTAAATCTCCAGTTCTCCCATACAATGCTCAAATGTATGTTTCCTAAAGTATATAACATCTTTATTCTTATGTCAGAGTACTTATGTTTAAAAACAAAGCTAAGCTACACAAAACCAAGTTTTTTTCCTGGGCCAGGAGAAACAGAGGAACTTCTACATAGGTTCCCCTTACATTTGCTCATATTGTGGCGAATTAACTTTATTTTCTTGCTTCTGTGCCCCTCTGCACAAATAGGATGCCTATGGTTTACTTGGGGTCCTGAGGTTCTAAGGTTCATGCCATTCTCTCCTCCTGTCCTGCCTTTTGTCTCTACTCTCTGCTGGGCAAATTATTTCTACTGAGTGAATGATTTCAGATGGTTATTACGTCTTTACACGTGGTGGGTCCATTGGTCTTGTGGTTGCTGAATTCTCTCTGCTGGGCTTAAGAAACCTGGCTTCTTCAGAGCTAGCTGCTACTCTCTACTGCCATCTGCTGGGTTGCACAAACGAGGACTATGAGCCATCATACCCAGCCAGGCAGGCAATCGAATTTCCCAGAATTTGAAAACTTCTGGGCTGTTGCCGATTGGAATTCTGTGTCCCATTCTATTGACTATTCCAGAAAATCCCACAGGAACTGAAATACAATGAAGATTTAAGTAAAGCAGTCTTTACTGAAATAAATTAAAACAACTGAAGAAATGTTCATTATTCATAGCTAAGCTGTGCCGATACAACTATATAATAAAAATGATACTGCTCAAATTAATTTATAGGTTGAGTGCTAATACTGACCAAATCACCAAAGGGCCACAAAGCTAGGGAAAAAAAATTCGTCTGGAGGAAGAAAAAGTAAAAAGTCTCAAGGAAAATATGCTAAAAATGTGAGAATAAAGAAGATAAATTATTGTCAGATCACAGATTATACAACAAAGCAGCAGCTGTCAAAGCAATTTGGTGTTGTTGTTAAAAAGGTGGATCAGCAGGACATAATGGATGAACATGATCCAGGAGAAATGGAGCATAGTAGCCTGGTGTTTGACGAACCTGAGAGTGCAAATGAATAAGGCAAATGATTTCTATTCGAGAGGAACTATTGGGAAAACTGGAAGGCAGTTTGGCAGAAAATCTCATCACATGCACTAAGTTCTACCTAGATATAAATGTAAAATTAACCTAAACCGTTTAGGCAGCCAAGTGCCTCACTGAGTGGGGTGTCAGACATAGAGTCAGGAAGACCTGGGTTTAAATTTCACCTGATTTCAAAACTGATACTAACTGTGTGACCTTGTTCAAAGTCACTTACATTATGTTTGCCTCAGTTTCCTCATCTGTAAAATGGGGATAATAATAGCACTACCTCTCTGTGTTATTGTGAGAATCAAATGAGATAATAATTGAAAAATGTTTAGAACAGCGGCCGACGCATAATAAGCACAATATAAATGTTATTTATTATTATTAAACATTAAAGGTCAAATCATAAAAAAGAGGAGACTGCACCTTGTACAACTATGACTAAGTGAAGAATTCTTAAACAAATAGTGTGCAGAGAAGATAAAAAAGATAAAATAAGCAATTTCCATAATGAAATTAAAAAGCATCCGCATGAATGAATACATTTAGAAAGTTGTAGAGTTGGAAATAACCTTCATATCAAGCCTAACTGAGAAAAGTCTAATTTACTGATAATTTACTGATTTTACTGATAAAAATCTAATTTCTAAAATAAAGAATTGTAACAAATATACATTGAAGAGCCTTCCCCAAGAGTTAAATGGTCAAAGAATAGAAACAAATGCTTTTAAAAAGAAGAAATTCATATGAAAATATGCTCCTAAAACACTAACAATTAGTGAAGCAAAAATCAAAACAACTCTGAGATTTTACCTCTCAATGAAATGAGCAAAAATGAGAAATGATGTAAAGAGTCAATGCTCAAAGGGCTTTGGAAAGTCTGACACACAAATATAATGTTAGTAGACTTGTGGATTGGTCCAAAATAATTTGGAATATTTGGGAAAGGTAGACAGAGAGAGTTTTCTACTCTCTGTGTATGTAGGAGGTCATGTTTCTACTTTCTTCCCAGATACAAAAGGTCAGGAGCAAGTATGGGCTCCTTATTTTTTTTAAATCAAATTTGAAGATGACAAGAAGGTAGGAGGGAGAGATAATTTGTTGGGTAAGAGAATTAAGGGGGTGGCTAGGTGGCGCAGTGAATACAGCACCAGCCCTGTAGTCAGGAGGACCTGAGTTCAAATCCAGCCTCAGACAACACAAAACTAGCTGTATGACCTTGGGCAAGTCACTTAACCCCAATTGCCCTACCTTCCTTCCTCCAAAAAGCAAAAAAAAAAAAAAAAAAGAGAGAGAGAATTAAGGCCTAACTATATCTCAATCAGCTAGAGTGGCGAATTAAATCTAATAAGAGGAACTTTAACAAGGATCATTGTTCCATGCTTGGATTAAAAAAGAAACAAAAACTGCTCAAGTACATTATATGTATGTGTAGTATATTTAGATAGTTGTTTGAGGGGAAAACAATCTGGGAGTTTAGTGGATTGAGGATTGAAATCACAATGTGAGTCAACAGCATGATGTAGCAGCCAAAAAAATTATTGTTATTTTAAGATATATTAATAGAAAATCAATGCCTAGAATGAAGTAATCAATTTTCCTGTTGTACTCTGTCTTGGTCAGATTAAATCTGTACAGACGTGTCTAGTTCTGAACAGTATGTTTTGGGAAGGTTATTGACAAGTTGGAATAAATCCAGAGACGGGCAATCAAGATGGTGAGGGAATTGAAGATTTCATACAGAGTATCCCCACAGTCTTAGTTTTAAGCTTAGCTCAAGCTTACTTAACTAAGCTTACTTAAGGAAACTTACCTAAGTAAGTACGCTTAAGCTATTAAAGCTTAAAACTTCCTTAGCAAGCTTAAGTATAAAGACATCCTATATGAGGTAATGGGAATATTTGTCCTAGAGAAGATGACTTAGGGTAGACAAACATCATGAAAAGAGAATAAATTTGTTTTGCTTTTCCCTGGGTAGGATTCTGGGATCAATAGATGAAAAGTTAGGGAAAAAAGTAGATTTTGGCTCAGAAGATACTGAGACAGAAAAAAAGCAAAATAAAAATATGAGCTGTCTGATCAACAGATATCTGATCAACAGTAAGAGGAGTGAAGAGAAAGGAAGAAGTCAGGGATAGTAAGACTCATCTTGTAGACAGTAGACATATATTCATGAGAAAGATCTAATACCCACACCTGAAGGAACAAGTAGCATCATATGGCAAGAAGAGGGAGGGAAAGTCCCAGAAAATGGCTAAAGAAACCCCAAAACATTTGTAGTTAAACTTTGCTCAAGGGCTCCCAGTATGGCCACGGCCTGCAGGTGGTTTGCCCTAGAATTTAGCTTCAAGAGTTGAACATGAGAGTTAGCGATAAGAGCAACAGAAACCTGAGGATTTTAGTTCCAGCAAGTATAGCGAGCAAGAGAAATGTGCCAATGACCCTGACAGAGTGTTCGACATTCATATTTCTATTGGTAGCAAGTGGTAACAACTACGTTTGTGTAAAATTGAGGTTGGTCTCTCAAGTAGAAAAGGAGGTGAAAAGACTAGAGACACAACAAGCCTTAGCTTTCAAGTTATAGGGGAAAATGAATTGCTCCTTGAAAGAATGGAAGATGTCCTTCAAAAGAAAAATGGAGGGAAATGGAATCTGAAGAAGCAGAGAGAGAGCCTAATTAATGTCAGGAGGCTGGGAAGTAAAAGAATGTCAAATAGAAAAGGAAGGAAAGGAAAAGGATTGTTCGACTCATAAAATGAGGAGGCAGGGTATTTTCTAGAGCTGACTGCTTGTCTGACTCGCCTTGTCTTCTCATAGCTTTGGAGTGTTATTGTGGTTGCTCATGTTCCAAGTGGTAGTGGATAGAGTGCCAGGCAGGAGTCGGGAACACCTGAGTCAAATCTGGCTTCAGATACTTACCAGCTGTGTGACTCTGGGCAAGTCACTTAACCCTGTTTGCCTGAGTTTCCTCATCTGTAAATAAGCTGGAGAAGAAAATGGCAAACCATGCCAGTGTCTCTACCAAGAAAACCGCATATATGGTCACGAAGAGTCAGACACAACTGACAAATAACTCAAAATCAACTATGTTCCAAACCCATACTTCAGACTAATTTGTTGGTGTGTGCTGATGTATTTGTCGTGTTTGTCTTTTCAAGATCCACCTGCATCAGAAATTCTAGGAGCAGATAGATGACAGTACAGTTAGGAAGATTCTGAATTAATTGAATGTCTAGATTCCCCTAAAAAACGATTAATAGATCAATGTCTGCCTAGAGGGATGTCTTCTTCAGAGAGCCCTGGAGGATCTATCCTTCGCTCTATTCTCTTCAGCATCTTTGTCAGTCTCTTGGACGAAGGCACAGATAGCGTGTTTATTCAATCTGAGATCTAGGAGAGAGAGTTAATACACTGGATGATACTGTTGGGCTCCACAAAGATCTCAATAGACTATAAAAATAAACTGCATCTGTTAAAATTGAACACGAACAATTGCAAAGCCCTACACTTGGGTTCAAAAATCACTTTAATAAGTAAAGTCACTTCCTCTTGTAGGTAAGAGACCAACCTGAATTTTGTACAAATATAGCTATTACTTGTTGAGAGAAATGATTTTTAATAACCAACGATCAGGGAGGTGCGGAGATACTTTTTCTGTTATGCTCACTTCAGAACTTCAGGCTCTGAAAGTTGACCTAAGTTTTCCTCTACCCGACCTTACCCAACCTTATAAGGAATCTCTAGTCTAAAGTGAATTCCACTCAATCTAGGTTGGGTAGGGATAGATCCTTTTGTCTAGATTGCCCAAGGCTGGGTGTTGTGTGGGTATGGGGATAGTCTCTCTATCCAAAGAGTGACATGATGTCACTTTCAGCGCCTCATTGGAGTGAGCTCACTTCTATGACGTCACTCTCTGCTCCTCCTTGGAATGAGCTTACTTCCTTTTGTAAAGTCCACCTCTCATTAATTGTTAAACGAGGTGATCTCAGTCTTCTGGATCACCTCTCATCCAAGGGCATATAAACCTTAAGAAGTGGCCATGCTTCCTGTTTGACCATTGAGAGGATAAAGGAACCCCTTTTTGTCAATCATTTGATGGCAGTGATTGATAAAATTGATTATAATTTACCCCCAAACTTTGTCTCTTGAAGTTATTTTATTTTCCACATGCTGCCAACAGAAACACAATGTAGTAAACTCTGTAAGGATCACTGGCAAATTTCCCTTGCTCTCTATACTTGCTGGAATGAAAATCCTTAGTTTTCTATTGCTCATGCTTAACTATTCTCATGTTTAACTATTAAATCAAATTTCCAGGGCAAACTACTATGGTCATACCTGTTTTTTGCACTGAAGGCTATGTTACTAGGGACACGAGCAGTTTTGCTATGAAAAGCTATCCTGTAATTTTCTTAGAAAGCATAACTCTGTAAAATTGAAAAAGATACAGTCAGTTCTAGTTAGATCACATCTGGAACATTGTTTTCACTTTTTTTCACTAGGGGCATCACATTTTAGGAAAGATGTTGGAAAATTTAATGTCCAAGAAGGGGGTTTCAGGATGTTGTGGGGATCTGAGACAATGTCATTGCCTTACTTGCTCATTGTTTGGGTTCTGATGGTTCAGAATGAGTGTAAATAGCAGTTATTTCTGTTCTGGCCAGAAATTCTGGGGATCTTCCCCTCCTGGATTGATTCTTTTGTGAAGGCAAACCAGCCATCTTCTGCCTCAATTCTTACATAGCCTTTAACTACTGAATGGGTGTTGCCTTGGATAAACTTTGAGCTTAGAAAGGCAAAGGTCTCCCACTGCATCCTGGTCCTTCACCAGTTGTCCTGACCCATGTCTTGCCACTGGACTCTGATGACTCTGGAGGAGAGAGTAAGGCTGGTGACTTTGCACAGCTCTACCTCACTTAACTCCAGTTCACTTGTAAGTCAAGACATCACCCTTGTGATGTCATTGGTCCTCTTTCTTTGAGATTGAAGGACAAATTAGAAAAACAATAAGTCTAGAAGAGAAAATACGTGGGTGGAAAGTGATATCAGTCTTCCGTTACTGGGAAGGTTGACATATCAGTCTGTTCTGACTGGTCCCAAAAGGCAGAACTAATACCAATGGATGATCTCTCCTGGCTTGGATTTTTGTAGAACCTTCATCAGGATCCTTCCTTTGCTTATTCCATTCTACCTTGTATCATATTTATTTGTGTGTCTTCATGTTTCGTATTTATTACTATTTAACTGCCCTTCTTAAAGGTCTCAGACTCTAATGTTTCCTGTCTCTGTGTCCTGAGACTTAGCATAATACTTTTACACCACAGTTGATGTTTAATCAGTTTCTATTAAAATGCATTGAATGGAATGAATGAATGAATTGAAGTGAATTCTATTTTGACTTCATATCAGGAAGATCTTCCTAATAGAGTTGTCCCAAAGTAGAATGGGCTGCCTCTAGAGATAGTATTTTTTTCCATTTTAAAGGAGGTCTTTAAGTGGAGGCTAGATGAAATGTTGTAGGAGGATCACTATCTAACAATGAGCTCTAATCTTCTTTCCAATGAAAACATTATGTGACTGTCTCCAAAATGTATGTCTCAGGCTTAGTCTTTATAGTAAGCCAAGAGGTTATACAATACATCCATCACTTGTGGAATGTAGGAATTGAAGAGGATAATCTAATGTAGCATCCTAATTTTGCAAGTGAGCATACTCTAGCTCAGAGAAGTTAAGTGACTGATCTAATGTCATGCCAGTTACTCAGTGGCAAATCCTGGAATAGAACCCAAGTCCTTTCACTTCTAGTCTGTATTTACTTCTTATCTACCCAAGGAAAGGCACAAAAGTACAAGGGATATTCTAACAGAACAATGCTTTAGCAATATGAAAATCCATGTTGTCCAGGAGTGGGGACCCTGCAGTCTCAAGGTCCCATGTGGCCTTCTAGGTCTGTGGGTGAGCCCTTTTGACTGAGTCCAAGTTTCACAGAAGAAATCCTTTTATTAAAGGGATTTGTTCTGTGAAGTTTGCATTCATTCAGAGGGCCTCACTTGACCTACAGGGCTACATGTGACCTTGAGGCTGCAGATTCCCCTTCCTAGCACTATACCATAACCTTACCAAGTCAGACATATTACAGGAAAAATTACTGTGATGCCTCAAACGGACTTTCTATCTCCAGCTCTCTCAAACCCATTTTGATGTAGGAAATATCTATTATGGAATAGTTTACTGAGCTTTTAGGGGCAAAGCCATGAGCATATGACATTTGTTGTGAATTTCTTTTTCCGGGGTGTCCAGTTATTTGAAGAGAGGACCATTACTACTTAGCATTTAAATGATACAGAATACTACAATGATGAGAACTAAGATTCAAAGTAATACACATGTATAAACTTGTGGTTCTGGCATTTAATTCTTAACTCTCACCTACTAATAGTTGATGAGATTCCTGTATGGAAGATTCAGACCATATTTGCTATCTGGTCAAGGCAATATCTGCTTTGAAATTAGTTTCCATACAACTTGAGGGAAGAAAGTTCTGGGATCAGTATAATGACAGAAAAAGTGGGAACCAACTTTCCCCTCAATTAAAAATTACTCAGAAGTCCCTAAATCAATGCAAGTTTGCCTCATGGCCATTAAAATTCATGTGGGCTGGCTCTATTGCTTACAATATAGCTTAGCTAACATGTGACTTTGATGACAGAGGACAACAGCAGATAGACGAGCTGTGATCTGTGGCAATGAGTTGTTGGATATTAAAAAAAACTGAATGCTTTCCAAATCAGGCTGGACATTAATAATTTTAGAGCCGCTAGTTTGGATATTATTTCTATTTTTTTTCCTGAAGGGTCATTTGCAGGGTTGAGTGCCAGGAAAAAGCAGATATCCAGAAATCCTTACCTCACAATTTAAAAGCACCCAAGGGCTGCAAAAAAAGTTCTTTAGGTCAAAAGAGCCAGAGATGGTTATTCCAGCAACTATGGCAGCTCAGTGTTGAGAACCATAAAGAACAATGACAAAAAAAAAATCAGTATACTTAAGCATGCAGGGCTAGTCCTGGACACAACTATGAAGTAGGTGAAGTTTCTTTTCTTGTTCCTCTATTCCTTAAATCATCAGTTCTCCCATGTCATTTTTTATTTTCTTACTCCCTGATTACCTTGTCCAGTGCCTCCATGCTGCCCTGCCTATACTGAACTCTTTCACTATGGATCTAGGAAAGCCTCAGTCAGTCTCTCATGCTCTGTACTTTTCCCTGTCTGCATCAAAACTTGTCCTGGGTCTCATTTATTTTAAGCCCAATTGGGTGGCAGGCTAACTAATCTGATAAATTTGAGCCAATGTCTTAATTGCCAATAATGACTTAATGTATCTTACTTTCCAGGTAACTTTGTATTTTTGCAGTTGCCTTTAATGCCTTACATCAAAACAGGGATAATTGTAATTGCAGACAGGGCTATTTAGATAGACAGACCTTTTTTGGTGCCACTTAAATAATATCTTGAAGTTGGCTATCATTCCACTTTTATTAGATACCCTGCTTTCCCCACTCATGAACCCCCAGAACACTACCCCAGTTTTCAGCTATTTTGTAGATCAGAAACCTCTCTGAATCACAGATCATGAGCCCCCACGAAATGTGTTTACTTTTCCTTGTCAATCAGAAGATACACTTAGTTCAAAGCAAAGGCATTCAATGAAATATCATAGTAATAAAAACACAGTGTTCCCCCCACCCTCATAAATCTAGAGCATACCTTCCAACACATATGTACATTCTCAAGCAAAGTGGATATGCAAAGGAATCACATGTAATATACATATATGGTGAACATAGATGGCTAGGGTATACATGCTTCTAGGCAACTCGCATCTTCATCATTACAGAGATGCTGATGTGATGATGTTATCATCCTGCTTATAGATGGGTTTATTCTCTCATGAGCATTGTGTCTTTGCTGCTCCCCAACAGATGTCATATCTGTCATTGTTATTGTTGTAGGTCCATCTCTTTGTGATCCCATTTGGGGTTTTTTTGGCAAAGACACTGGAGTGATTTACCATTTTCCTCTCCAGTTGGTTTTACAGATGAGGAAACTGAGGCAAACAGGGTTAAGTGACTTGTTTGGAGTCATAGCTAGTAAGTGTCTGGGGCTAGATTTGAGTTTAGGAAGATGATTCTTCTTGTCTCCAGTCCCAGTACTCTATCCATTGTGTCACCCACTGCTCCCATTGGTCTTTGTAATCCAGCTGTCTTCAGGGTCACCTAATACTCTGCCTATCATCAGCAATGGGTGATGTGGTTAGTAAGCCTCTCATCTGCAGGGGAAGGCTGTTGGCGTTGTTTAGTCATTTTTCGTTGTGTCCAACTCTTTGTAATACCAGTATGTTATCTGAAGAGTCAGTCTCTTTTGTTGTTGTTACAAGTATATGATATTGGTCCTTTTGTCCATGAATAGTTTGATTTCTAAAAGGGGGAGAACAATAAGTTTTGTGCACTAAAACTGTTAAAAATCTATATGTGAAGAAGTATAGCTTTTCCATTAAAATTTGAGGAGAGATGCACATTTCCGAGAGGTTTGTATGGAGAGCATCTCCTCAGATGAATGAACTATGAGGACCTGTTTGAGCAGGAGGAAATAATTGAGGCTGTAGGGCATTATTATCTCATGGCTCATTTGCATGTGAGAGGTTAAAACTAGTAAATAAATAATTGTTTGGAAACTATGGGGAGATTAAATGAGACTTTGGTTTCATAACTGACAGAAAGGCATATTTCTTGAGTTTAATCTCATAGATGAAAAATGACTACCAGGAGACTCTTACTGGGGTCATGGAGAATAGTGAAGAAATCAGAAGGTGAAAAAGTCAGCTGTGATGGAGCTAAGTTAACAAGCCCAGAAAGAACACTGTGAACATAGCAGGAGAGTCAGTTGACGAGAAGACTTCAATTTTTGTACTTGGAGACTTCTGACTGGAAGAGAGCAGAACTCTGTTGCAATTGGAGCTATTGATTTTTATTTCCTCTTCTGGTATGAGAAAGAGAAACTTAGGGGGAAATGCTCATTTTGCATTTGTTTTGCGATACCAAGGTGTTGAGAGATGATTGGATAATTCAAAATCCTATTGGGTGAAGGGCTAGCTGGGCCTGAATTCTCCAGGGAGCCAGCTGGAGGAACTTTGTAGTTTGCTGACTTAAGAGAGCAGGATTTTTATTATTCTAGAATTGGCATTATTATAGAATAATGCTATCAGCACACTAACAAGGGTGATTGTAAGATGAAAGAGCTCATCTGCTTAATCAATTCAAGAGTAGAAAAGGAGAGGATTTGCAGTGAGAACCAGATGAACAGCTGGCAGAGAAGTGACCTTATGTAGTTCAGATTGTTTGTGATGGGGCCAAGGATATTGAAGGTCTACAGTACAGAATTGTGAGTTGCCTTAAGCCCATCAATTTCCCTACCTACTTGTCTTTCTGTAAGTGTATGCAGAGGATGAGATGGATAGATAGTGTCATGTAAATAAGTAACATGTACTTGGACAGACTTTGAGAGATAGTGGAGGATAGAAGGACCTGGAGTGCTATGGTCCATGGGGTCATGAAGAGTTGGACATGACTGAATGTGTGAATAACAAACAGCACTTTACTCTACAGATATGTGGAAGAAGTGAGTCAGGCTTATGGGTGGGCTATGATTTAAAGATTATTTTTCCTTTTATTTTATTATTAAGTAAATGTTTTATGTTTAAGAATTAATATGACTGACAGATATTGTGTATTTGGGAAACGCATTGATGAAGATTCAGGAACTATAGGGGTCAGTAGTAGAAGTGTATCCCACCAACTCCCCTGAACCCAACAGCTACAAACATACAAGAGCTTAACTCCCAGGATCCTGAGAGAATTTGAGTCATAGTGGTGCCTCTTCTTTGAGAACCCCAGAATCGCCAAAGTGAAGGCAAACTGATTGAGTGAGCCAACCCAGAGATAGAGGTAGCCATAAATCCTCCAGGTGCTACATAAGGAAGGAAAGTCTAGAAGATGATGGAACTGAGACATGGGTCTAGAATTTGTTCTGGCACAAGTATGGGGTATTAGAGAATTTGTGCAATAAAATGTTCCCCTGCCTTTTGCCACTATCTCTACTGATGTTATTTCCTCATATTACTCTTTATATCTGACCTTAATCATCTAGAATATCTGTAACTTCAGGGTATTTTGAATGAATTTTTTACCTTATGATTATATAATATTTTGATTCTTATCTATTTAGAACAACAAGGAGGCCATCAGATCCATCTGTGCAGGCTGTCAGACTACATATCAAATGATCATCTGTCTTGAGAAGAAAAAGAAAGATTCCTTTTTGGGGACCAAGAGGCAATATGGATTTTTTTTTTAGTATATCAGATGATAATGCAGGCATATTTTAGGGAGGCAGGGTAGGAAGACGTGGGACAAGAGCTGTTAAGCCACAATGATGGCTTTCTCTATTTGCACACACTAATCTTTTTAATCTTTCCCTTTATGTTCTATGCTTATCAATGGCTCAATTTTCCTAGTTAGAGGCAGCACAACTCTGAGGTGAAGAAAGCTGCTAAATTCAGGTCCCATGCTCACTCCTCATTTTGTGATCTTTTGTTCTAATGTTTTCCCTCGAGAGCTCAGCAAATGGACTCTCATTGCCGTAATGGCTCATTTAGTTTGAGGTATTATTTTTCTTTTTTTAATTATTAGCAATTATAGTCTAATGCTGATGAGTTTACATCATTAAATCCTGCTTTTAAAATGCCTCACATATTTGACACTCGCTGAATATGAAGAGACAGCTTCTTTGCCCTCAAGTTGCTTATTTTCTAGGCGTGTGTATCCAAACAGGAGAAATACATTTCTGTCTGGGAGGCGTTAGCCATTCTCCTTCCTGAAGGCAGAGCATCAGCCTAGATGACCTCATATCTCCTTTAGGCTCTGTGGAATGAATCTGAGTTGAATTAAAAAGAATGTTGTTGCTAAAGTGATCTTTCTTTTCTCTTCTGGATAATTTCATTTACAGAAATATATAAAAGCACTAGTATGAACAAATTAGAGGGTACCATGGTAACTCATTAGTGACAGGAGGAACAACGAATGTTTAATTAAGAATAATATCTTTCCATTAGGTGTCAGTTCCAGAGGCGGGTTGATGCCTGCCTCTTACACTTACATCGGGGTTAACATATCAACTCCAGGGCATAGCAGTCAAATACAGAGTCATTGCTGTGTGGACAAATGCATCTGACAACAAGGAGGGGACAATTATTTTGACTGGGGATAAAACAACAAATTGGACTGAGCTGCAGGAGTCATATGCCCATGATATCTCATCACTGCCCACTAAGCACATCATGACTCTTTTATGCATACCTATAAATGGCAAGTCACTCCAGTATCTTTGCCAAGAAAACACCAAATGGGGTCATGAAGAATCGGGCATGACTGAGACGACTGAATAATAACAAACGTATGTACAGAAAATCAGTGTGGTATTGTGGAGAGAGAGCTGACTCCGAGAGCGAGACAGATCTGGGTTCTAGTTCCAACCGGGCCGCATACTAGTTATGTGACTTTCATCAGCCAATGCCACACTGGTGACTTTCGGTTACTTATTTATTCAATCGATAAGCTTTTATTAAGAGGCTTGCTATATTAACCTCTATCTCATCATCTTTATCTGTACAATGGGAATAACAATAGCACCTTTCTCTCAGGGCTATTGTGAGGATCAGTGAGAAAACATGTAAAGCACTTTGTAAACCTTAAAGTGCTTTAAGTGCTAGCTATTACTATTTCTACTACTCCTATTAACTACTGCTTTTGCTAACATTACTACTATTTAACTACCACAACCACTACCACCACTACCACCACCACCACCACTACTACTACTACTACTACTACTACTACTACTACTACTACTACTGCTACTACTACTATGACTACTATTACTACTACTACTACCACCACTATGATGACTACTACCACCACCACCACCACCACCACCACCACTACTACTATTACTACTACTACTACTACTACTACTACTAGAAAGTGCCAACTTGCCTTGGGAGAGGGAGTTTTCTCATCTAGGAATTCCTTACACCAATGAAATCATAGGTCCAATCCTTAAACCCATCTATATATGTACATTTTGTTGAGAGAATGTGAGCCACTTGAGGGCAAGCAGGTAAATGGCATTTTTAGTAGAAGACTAGATTTGGAATCAGGGCAACTAAGTGGTACAGAGGATAAAATGCTGGGCCTGGAGTCAGGAAGACCTGGGTTCAAATCTTAAAATTCTAGCTAAAATATTACAACACTATATTACAAAGATTATATACATTATGATCACGTGGGATTTATACCAGGAATGCAGGGATGGTTTAACATAAGGAAAACTATAAACATAATTGATTATATCAGTAGTAAAAGTAAAAAAAATCATATGATTATATCAATAGATGCACAAGAAGCTTTTGATAAAGTTCAGTACTCATTTTTATTAAAAGCACTTGAAAACATTGGTGTAAATGGATTTTTCCTTAAATTGATAAAAAAAAACCCCATTTATCTAAAACCATCAGCAAATGTTATTTGTAATGAGGATAAACTAGAAGACTTCCCAGTAAGATTAGGTGTGAAAGAAGGATGCCCAGTGTCACCAATATTATCCAATATTGTATTAGAAATCCTAGCAATAGCAATAAGAGAAGAAAATGAAATATAAGGAATCAGAATGGGGAATGAGGTAATAAAACTATCTCTTTTTGTGGATGATATGATGATATACTTGGAAAATCCCAAAGACTCCACTAAAAAGTTACTTGAAACAATGAATAATTTTAGCAGAATAGCAGGATTTAAAGTAAATCCATATGAATCATCAGCATTCCTATTTAACACATACAAAACTCTGCAAGAAGTTAGTAAAAAATACCCCATTTAAAATAACTTCAGTATAAAATACCTGGGAGTACACCTGCCAAAACAAATCCAGGAACTATATAAACAAAATTATAAAAAACTTTTTTTTAAATATGAATATGACTTCAGATACTTACTATCTGTTTGACTCTGGACAAGTCTCTTAACTCTGTCTCATTTGTAAAATGAGCTGGAGAAGGAAATGGCAAAGCTCTCCAGCATCCTTGCCAAGAAAACCTTAAATGGAGGCACGAGGAGTTAAGTATGATTGAAAACAAGTGAACAACAACAACAGATTTGGAATCAGGAAGATGAATTTGAATCCTGCCTCAGATACTTACTATCTGTATGTCCATGGACAACTCACTTAATTTCTGCCTTGTTTTCCTCATCTGTAAAATGGGGATGATGATAATGTGATGAGGAGACTGGCCAACTGGAAGTCCAATCTTCAGAGCATATGCTGATAACCTGGTGAAGATTCTCCTGGAAGTGCATCATGATATGTAGCTAAGGGACCCTGCCTTTGATTCAGAGCATGTACAGACATTCTATGACTATTTCCTGTCTACTTACTGCATGGTGAAATTCTTTTTCACTGTATGCTAAGCTGTGCTGAGAGTGAATATAAAAAATTTCAATATAGAGTCTTTCCTTCTTTATGTCCATGAGGTGTAAGTGTAACTCTCTGAGTTCACTGGTGGGAGATGGGGGTGCCCTTTCCCTACTACTCTGGCCTGTGGATGTCTGGCCTCCTACACAAGCCTGTGTCTGAGACGAGACCACCTTCAGTTTGTATCTTTTTTCTTTTGGTACTGGGAGATTTCCAAAGTATAGAAGAGCCACCAGTAGCTAAGCCCAAAAGGGAGCCATCCCTGAGACCAACCAATTTAATTCAGTCCAGCAATGTATTGATCAGGCAGCTAAGATGTCCTAGAGCAGCGTTTCTCAACCTGTGGGTTATGTTCAATTTGTAACAATGAAAATACATTCTGCGTATCAGATATTTACATTATAATTCATAACAGTAGCTAAATTACAGTTATGAAGTAGCAACAAAAATAATTTTATGATTGGGGCTCACCATAACATGAAGAACTGTATTAAAGGGTCGTGGCATTAGGAAGGTTGAGAACCACTGTTCTAGAAGTAAGGGAGTGACCTATATTGCATTCAGAAGTACACTCTGTAGTGGGAAGAGTGCTTGGGATTGCTACTTTAAGTCTGGGCCACTCTACCAGGGACCGAAGTATAGAGGAGAGAGCAGACTCCATTTTGGTGAAGGTGGTGGAGGGAAGGAGGGAACGTTGTTGTATTTTGGTTCTTGTTATATTTCAATAAATATACTTTTCTAAAAGCTAATTGATATTAATTGTAATCAGTATTTAGAAATCAATGGATTAAATTGATAGAAGGGCACTAATCACTGGTATTGATAATATAGAAGAGATAGTAATTGGCACTGGCAAATGATATTGGAGAAAATGGCCCCCAAATAGGGGTTTAAGCTGATAGGATTAGAGAAAATCCCATATTCCTATTAGGGTTCTAGCAGTAACTCTGGTGAACTGGGTCAACCGTTTTAGTAGGGCTCAAGTGTGTAAGTCTGGAGCTTATATGGCCTTCAGTAGCATCACAGAGGCCAATTATTGGATTGCCTTGCAAACACTCAGGAGCAAGAAGCAATCTTAGCATAGGTATTGTATCTCATTTGGAGGGGATAGGTTTAAATCCTATCTGTTATCATTTCTTCCAGCATAACCTTGGCTACTTCATCCAATTTCTCTGAGCTTCAGTTTACTCAACCATAAAGTGAAAGGAGCGATGATTCCTAAGGTATCTTCCTATTCTAAATCTTAAGAAAGGCAGAGAGTGGGGCTATATAACTTTTAAGTCTCCCTAAAAGCCTAGCTCACTCCTGTGTACATAGTAGGTATTTAAGTGAGTGTTTGGTGAAGAAATGAATGAATATTCAATAACCTCTGAGTCTGTAATTCTGGGATTCTAGGATACAATTGAATAAACCTTGCAGAAAGGTCCCAGTTTAAAGAGGCAGCATGGTATATGGATGGAGAGTTGGCTTCCGTGTCTGAAAGACTTTGGTTCAAGGTCTACCTCCAAGACAGGCTGTAGGACCCTGGAAATTCTTTTAAAACTTCAAGTTGCAGAGCAGACGACAAGATGACTTGGTGGAGGGAGTTCTCCCTTCACAAAATCTTTCATATTTGTTCCTTTCTCTGCACTCATACAGCCTAATTGAGACCTTCATCTCCTCTTACCTGGACATTTGCAGTAGGCTTCTTAATTGGACTGGGAGGCAGGGATTGTTTCATTTTTGTCTTTGTTTCCCAGTGCCTGGGACATAGTAGATTTTAATAAATACTTGTTGACTGATTGATTGATAGACAGAGAACTCCACAAATGAATCTAGTGTGTGGTAGCCTCCATTAAATGAGATTCTGATGTGGATGGAAGTGGAGGGAGGAATAGAGTTAGCAATGAAAAAAGAAGAGAAAGAAAAAAAGCTTCAGTGAAACACATAGAAAAATACATAGAAGGCACCAAAGGATGTTTGAAAGGGGCCACAGACAAGGACAGTATTGGTGTTTTCATGTTAGAGTTAATATATACTTAAATAAAACTAATCTGTACATAACAAATTAATAGTTTCACATGTGATTTTTTTTTTGCTTTTACATATGGAAATGTTCATGTTGATAAATATCATAATGAAATTATTAAAAAAAGAATAGAAATCTTTTGACGGCAAGGGTTATTTTACTTATATTTTTCTAATCTCAGTGCCTGGCATATAGGAGTGTCGATAAATGTTTGCTGAAACGTTAGCTATAATATTTCTGTAAATTTTCATCTTGGGATCTCTTTTAGGTGGTGATCAGTGGATTTTTTCAATTTATATTTTACCCTTTAGTTCTAAAACTTCAGTGCAATTTTCCTTAATAATTTCTTGAAATACAGTGTCTAGACTTTTTTGAAGTATAACTTTCAGGTAGTCCAACAATTCTTATATTGTCTCTCCTTAATCTTTTTTCTAGGACAATTGTTTTTCTAATGAGATATTTCACATTCTTGTTTATTTTTTCATTCTTTTGATGTCAATTTACAGAGAAATAGGAAGGTGAGGGGACAGGGTAAGGGAGGGATTCTGAGAAGTGATGTGGGTTAGGAAGACAGTGGACAGAGATAAATTAGACATTTGAGGAATAATAGGGTGAAAGAGAGGGAGAGAAGGGTAAACAGTAAAGAAAAGTAAGATGGACAGAAAAAAACTAGTTATTACACCTTTGAATGTGAATGGGATGAATTCACTCATAAAAACAAATGAATAGCAGAATATATTAAAAAACCAATCTGACAGTATGACAATAAACACATTTGAAAAAACGTATTACAAAAAACACATTTAAAAATGAGAGATACATATAGAGTAAAAATAAAGGGCTGGAGTACAATCTATTATGCTTCAGCTGATAGAAAAAATGCAGAAGTAGCAATCATGATCTCAGACAAAGGTAAAGCAAAATAAGTCATTCCCCAATTTATAAATAGTCAAAGGATATGAACAGGCAATTTTTATATGAAGAAATCAAAGCCAAATATAGTCATATAAAATGCTCTGAATCATTGATGAGAAATGAAATGAAAAAACTTTGAGATATCTCACACCTAACAGATTGGCTAAAATGATGGAAGGGTAAAATGACAAATGCTGGGGGGATGTGAAAAAATTGGGACACTAATAATAATAGTGGAATTGTGAATTTTTGCCCAAAGAGCTATAAATTATGAATTATGCCCAAGGAATTATAAAACTCTGTATACCTTTTAACCCTGAAATACCACTATTAGGTCTGTTTCCCAAGGTGATGAAGGAAAAAGGGAAAGAACCTATATATTCTAGAACATTTCTAGCAGCTCTTTTTTGTGGTGGTAAAGAACTGGAACTGTAATTAGGGAATGGCTGGAAAAAATGTGGTATATGGTTGTGATGGAACGGTTGGTTGGTTGGTTGTTGTCCGTTCTCAAAGAGGACCAAAATGACATCACTATGCTAAAGTAAAGTATTAATGTGTCCAGCTGTGGCTGATCAAACCAATAGCAATTCAAAATGATCTACCACAGGTTAGGCACAAATAGTCCACGTGAACATTTGGGGTGGATACTCTAAACCTGTGCATCCTGTGATTCCTCTGAGCTGTTTCAATTCTGCTTTGCTCATAGAGCAAAGCACCTCCTCTGATGTGGGCACACCATGCTGAGTGGTCCTGTGCCAATGTCTCCCATGTCACACAATCAATTCCAAAGTTCTTGAGAGAGACCTTGAGAGTGTCCTTGTATCGCTTCTTCTGACCACCATGTGAATGCTTGCCCTGTGTGAGTTCTCCATAACATAGTCTTTTTGCCAACAGTATGTTTTGCATTAGAACAACATGACTAGCCTATCAGTTGTGCTCTCTGAAGCAGAGTTTGAGTGCTTGGCAGTTTAGTTCGAGTAAGGACCCCACTGTCTGTTATCTTATCCTGCCAAGTAATCTTCAGAATCTTCCTAAAACAATTCAAATGGAAGCAATTCAGTTTCCTGGCATGGTGCTGGTAGACTGTCCAGGTTTCACAGCCATATAACAACCTCATTATCAATGTGTACATCCCTGGAAAGTACACTACAAAGGTAAGTGAACTTATCCATAGCATTCAAAGCTTCTCCATTTGCTGTGACTGATGTTTCCATGTATGGATGGTGTGGTGGTGGCTGACAGAGCACCTGTGTTTTCTTGGTGTTACTAGGCCAAAATTTGTACTATAAAAAACTATGAGCAGCTGATTGTAGAAAAATATGGAAAAGACTTGCTTGAAAGAATTAAGAGTGAAATGAACAGAACCAAGAGAACATTGTATGCAATAACAGCAATATTGTTTGAAGAATAACTGTGCATGACTAAGCTATTCTGAATGTTATAAAATACTCAAATTAACCACATAGGACCTATGAAGGAAGATTCTGTCCATCTCTAGGGAAAGAATGGATAAATAGAAGCAGAGATCCAGGCTAGTAGTGGAAGCCCCTAAGAGGCTCTTAGGGAGGAGGATATAGGGTTTTCCTCTTCACCTCCCTGCCTTCCCATTGACCACATCATCAAAGAAAAGGGACCAATAGGAGACGATACATCTAACCTAGAGATTCAGATAGATGTAGAAAGACAAACCACCCAAGAAAGAGACTAGCTTTTAGGTTTGTGAACTTTTGAATAAAAAATGGTGCTGGATATGGACTCAAGAAAGGACTTTTGGTAACCAGGATTTGTGAGTTTACTGTTTGGTCATACATATTCTCTATCCACGCGCATCACTTCTAAATTTAAGTTCGCTCTTCCAATGACTGTGTGTAGTTGTGAGAGACCATGCTTGGAATTTTGAGGCTTTGGGAATGTGGTTGTTTTATGTCAACTGTTCCTACCCTATCACCTTACTAAATATTTCTAAAAGTTAAATGAGGCTATCGACTGATTTTATGGTTAAGAAAACTGAGGCCAAAAGATGTTTAATAATTTGCCTAAATCATGTAAGTAGCAGGTGGAAGAGACAGGATTCATACCATTAGACTCCCAAACCAACACTCATTCTCCTTTACCACAATGCTCCCTCACTTTCAAGCTCTTCTTGGTTATTGCATGTCAGCAACTCTTTAAAAACATCTCCCTGAACTCGTAGAAGCTTTGCTGTTGACAGAACAACCACCACAGATAAATTAGAGTCACATATTTGTCATGTATATTTCTCTTGTAACATTGTAAAACTTCATAAAAATGAGTTTCAGGCCATTTAAGAAATTTAGTGGACCATTATTATTGTCATAAGTAACCTAGTTATTGGGTAAAAATTTAAGTATAAAAGATCAAAGTTTTCCCTTTAACATATTTAGCAAAAAATCCATGTATCCAGTAGAGAATTTTCAGGGGTTAGTTGACAGAAGGTAAACATATCATGCCTAGATAACTGATTTTTAAAATTAAAATATAACTTTTTTGTGATATTGTTCAGTATTCACCATCTCTATTGCCTTCTCCTTCTCTTCTTGCAAATGGTGTTTGTAATTTACAGGTTTCAATCTTCTGTGTAACCCACATGCTGTTGACCTCTTTTATTTCTTAATTGTGAAACACTTTGCACTTCATTTTCGCTGTCCCCCTTTGTATCCACCTCCTTTAAGTGACTGAATTTCAAGGTGTTTGTTGACTGGATTGGAAAGATTTTTTTTCATGTTCTTTATAGAATTTATTTGTATTCTTCAAATAGTTTTTGCAAAATTTGCAGTTTTCGTTATTGTGGTCTTTTTGCTTCAATGCTCATGCCCTTATCATGAGCATTGAGTCAGCCCTGCTGTTGTGTCTTCTGGACCATCAGAACTCTAAAGACCATCCCTAGGGATTTAACCCACTCAACTTTGTAACTTCAGCCTTGGGGCCCACACTGTTCTCATTGGCGAGAACATGTACACAAATTTACATGACTCACTGTGTCTACCCAGTTTTGAGTCATGCTTCATGTTCTACCCTGGCCATCTTCTTGCTATCTTCCCTGACACTGCATTCATACTCCCTCTAGCAGAATCATCACCGTATCAATCAACTCTCCTATGGCTCTATTCTCCAGTCCTGTGAAGTTCCAAACCAAAACATTTCATCCCTGTACACTACTCCTCATATATGTTGTTAGCCCCATTGGAATATAAGTTACTTAAGACCAGGGACTGCTGGTTGTGGTGGTGCCATACCAGCAATTCCTGTGACCAGGAAGGTGGAGGCTAAGTACTTATGAGCAATGGGCTGTGATGATTTGGTGTCTGCACCAAGTTCGGCATTAATATTATAAATCCCTGGGAGTGGAGGGTCAGCAGAATGCTCCAAGAAGAATGAACTGGCCCAGATAATAGGATTGGACTTGTGAGTAATCCCTATACATCCAGGCTGGGCAATATTAGAAGACTCAGTCTTTTTTTTTCTTTTTTTCTTTTTAAAAAGAGTAGGGGCTGTCTTGCTTCTATGCTTGCATTCTCAGTGCTTGGCTTAGAATTTGGCATATAGTAGGTGCTTAACAAATGCTTTTTAATGTAATTAATTAGTTAATTGCTCTGCCCTCTCCAATCTATTCTCCATACTGCTATCAAACTGACATTCCTCTTAGAATATAATTTATTAATTTTTGGTTTTGAAATGCACTTTCATAAGATTTTGAGTTTTGAATTTTCTCTCCCACTCTCTCCTCCCCTCTCCCCAAGACAACATGCAATCTGACATAGGCTCTACTTTTACATTCATATTAAACATATTTTCACATTAGTCATGACATAAAAGAATTAGAACTAATGGGAGGAACCATGAGAAAAAAGAAGCAAAACAAAATAACAAAAGAAAAGGAGAGCAAATAGTATGCTTCCAACTGCATTCAGACTCCAAAGTTCTTTCTCTGGATGTGGATAGCATTTTCCATTATGAATCTTTTGGAGTTGTCTTAGATCCTTGCATTGGTGAGAAGAGTTAAGTCTATCAAGGTCAGTCGTTGTACAATGTGGCTGTTACTGTGTACAATGTTCTCCTGGTTCTGCTCATTTCATTCAGCATCAGTTCTAAAGTCTTTCTGGGTTTTTCTGAAGTCTACTTGCTCATCATTTCTTAGAGCACAATAGTATTCCATTACATTCATATACTACAACATGTTCAGCTTTTCCTTAGTTGATGGACATTCCCTCAATTTCCAATTCTTTGCCACCACATAAAGAATTGCTACAAATATTTTTGTACATGTGGGTCTTTTCCCCATTTTTGTGATTTCTTTGGGATACAGACATAGAAGTGGTATTTCTGGGTCAAAGGGTATGCACAATTTTATCTATGGTACCTTTTAGTAGGATGTAGTTTCCTTCCTTATTTCTTTTAATTAGATCTTTTTTTGCTTTTGCTTTGTCTGAGATCAGGATTGTGATCCCTGATTTTTTTCACTTTAGCTGAAGCACAATATATTCTGGTTCAGCTTTTTATCTTTACTCTGTGTATATCCCTGTGCTTCAAATGTGTTTCTTGTAAAAAACATACTATAGGATTATCATTCTTAATGCACTCTGCTATATGATTCCATTTTATGGGAGAGTTTATCCCATTCACATTTATAGTTATGATTACTATCTATGTCTTTCCTTCCACCCTATTTTTGTTCCATTTATGCTTTTATCTCTCCTTTCTCCTTTTCCCTCCTCATTAGTTTTGCTTTAGCTACCACCTCCCACAATCTGCTCTCCCTTCTATCAGCCCCCTCCCTTTTCTTTCCCCTTTCTTCTACTTCTTATAGGGTAAGTTAGATTTCTATACCTAAATGATTATGTTTTCCCCTCTTTAAGCCAAATCTGATGAGAGTAAGGTTCAAATAATGCTCATCTCCTTCCCTTCTTTCCCTCTACTGTAATAGGTTTTTAAGCTTTTTCATGTAATGTAATTTACCCTTATTTGTCTCCTTTTTCCTATTCTCCCAGTACAATCCATTTTCACCACTTAGTTTTTTTTATCATCACATCAAAGTCAACTTATACTCACACCCTCTGTCTATGTATACCCCCCTTTAAATGGTGTAATAACAATACAATTCGCAAGAGTTTCAAGTGTCATCTTCCCTTGTAGGGATGTAAACAGTTTGCCCTTATTAATAACATGTTGTTGTTTTTCTTTTTTGTTTTTCTTTTTATGTCTCTTTCGAGTCTTGTATTTGAAGATAAGATTTTCAGTTAAGTTCCAGTCTTTTCATTGGGAACATTTGGAAGTATTTAGTTGAATATCCATTTCCTTCCCTGCAAAATTATGCTCAATTTTGCTGGGTAGTTGATCCTTGGCTGTAATCCAAGCTCCTTTGCCTTATGGAATATCTTATTCCATGCCCTCCAATCTTTGAATGTTGAAGTTACAAGGTCTTGTGTAATTCTGACTGTGGTCAAACCCACATTCTTCAAATATAGATCTGTCATTCCTCCTACTCAAACATCTTTATTGGCTCCTCATTGACTTTAGGATAAATTATGAAATTGTCAATCCGGTGTTTGACATTCTTTGCAATCTAGTGACCTTCTATTTTTTCTAGTTCTATTTCATTTTACTCCCTTTCATACATTTATACTAATCCAAATAGCCTGTCAGCTGTTCCTTATACATATTATTCCACCTTCTTTCTTTGTGTTTTTGCATGGAGTAGTTCCTGATGTCCAGAATGCACTTCTTTTCCTCCTCAAACTGGTAGAATACAAAGCTTTTTTTAAAAATACTGATCATGAGACCTTTCTTCTTCTCCTAAATTAGTGACTCAGTGAGTAAGAGTACTGAACTTGGAATCAGGATGACTTGAGTACAAATCCTGCTTCAGATATTCACTAGCTGTGTGACCCTGGCGAAGTCACTTAACTTCTCTCAGGCTCAGTTTCTTCATCCATAAAATTGGGATGATAATAACACTGACCTCCCAGTGTCATTGTGAGAATTCAACTAGATAACATGTATACAGTGTTTTGCAAACCTTAGAGTGATAGATATGTACTAGCAATTGTTAATAGTACTCTTCCCTCTTGAAATTGTTCTATACAATATAGTTATTTACTTAGGTGCATGTGTTTTCTTCCTAGTAGAATGCAAATTCCTGGAGGTAGGCCTAGCACCTAACACATTAAAAATTCTTAATACACGTTTTAGTTGAATTAAATTCTAATCTTTTTGCTCATCTCCCCACCATCCTAGATTTTCAGAGGGAAACTCTAAAGATCCAACTTATTATTTTTATTTGACCTGTAGCTTTGCTTTACGGACAAGCTGCTGCTACAACCCCTTGAATTTTTTTTTTATCTGTTAGTAACCCTTGGCCTGCATTTATTTCAATGCCACCTGGTACCTAAAGATGTACTACCATTCAGTAAGATGGCCAACTTGACCACATCTCTAGCCTAGACCCTGAAATAGATACAAAAGCATACGTTTTGAATAATGTATTTTAGCTGAGTGCAGCTAACTTTTTTCTTAATTGGAAAACTTTTCTGTCTTTGCTGTGTATAACATTCTGTGTGGCCCTTTAATCCACTGAGTTTTTTCAGTGACCATTGTCACATGTGACGTATTGGCAAGGAATATTCCCAAGTGGTAGGAATTTTTTTGAATGAATATTTTTAGCTTTCTGTATCAAGTTGTGGCAGCTCATCAGGAAGATTTGGACTTTGATACATTGATATATAACTCTCAATTTTTGGACCTTTGTCTTTTTTTCCTCCCTACCCCCTTATCTTTTTTTTTTTAATCAACCAGTGGGGGAACAAAATGAGGCAGAGATTCTAGGTGTCTCTAGACTGATGTCTGACTCCCTCATCCACCCTACTTCTAAGTGTGATTCACATCATCAGTCTTTTTTATGACCTGGGTTTATTGCTGCTGAATTGGTACAGTCCTAGTACTTGGTCTTGAACATGAATCCTGAACACGATCATGAATTATGACACAACACAATGAACAGGTGATCAGTGCCATGGTTTAGCTCCTTCTTCGTGTATAATAACATCAGTTCTTATTAACTTTGGTAGTCAAGAATTCCTTGCTTTGCGCTTTATGGTTTCTTAACATTTCAAGGCTCAGCTCAAATGCTACTTTTTCCATGTGACCTTCTTTGATAACCACTGCCAGAAATAATTCATTTCTTTCTGAACTATTGTAGCATTTTGTGCCAATCATGCATGTCCATACTCTGTTTTGTATTTCAGATACTTGTATACATGTCTTACTTCCCCTACTAGACTGTAAACTTCTTGAAGACAGGTCCACAGTTTATTGTTCTTAGGACCCCCCCCATCAGGTCCTTGCACAGGTGCTGTCTGTCAAATTAAATAAGGATTGGGAAACAAAGCAAAACATAAAACTTTATCCCTGAAAAGAAAAGTCTGTTGCTGTATCATTCTGGTTGTTCCCACCTCCTGATTCATCAGTTTCATCAAACTAGATTTAAAAAAATCATACATTATTAATTACTGCATTATCGTTCTCAGCACCATTTCCTTCAAAGCCATATAATTAGCATTTTCATTATCATCATATTTGATGCTGGTTTGAATATTCCTATAAGTACATCCCATGCTCAGACCATTATTTTCCAAGATTCTTGTGTGTTTCCGACCTAAGCAATTGTCCAAGGTGACTGCACTATTTGATTGTTCAATGTTTTCGTTCCTTTGCTTGTGTAATGGTACTTATGAGTGGCCCTTAAATTCCCTGTTTCCCTATGTATAAAACTGTTTATCCCATCTTTTTTGTGACCCTCAAGATGGGCCTCCTCTATTACCTACTGAGTTGATATGCATTGCTTATGAGTAGTAGAGAATCATAGATGTGAAGACCACAGTACTGAGATTGAAAGGACCTTCCATTAGGTCATCTTGCCCATCCCCTGAGGTCCCAGTGCAGCACTATTTCCTATAGAATATATTTTCTAGTGCATTTTCATTAAAGCATCAAGCATTGGGGAATCACAGTTGGCTCAGTTGTTTTCTCTGAATGCTAATGCTATGGCAGAAGACCACAAATGACAAGGCAGCAGTACCTGAATTTGGCCCTTGTTGACTCAAGCAGTTTATTTTGCATAACAGCACTCTGGGGGCTGTGAGAGTGGGAGTGAGAGAATTGCTAGTCCCTGAGATAGTCTAGCTTTTGGACACAAGCCAGGGTTGGACATATTCCAGGGACCACCAGGACTAAGCCACTTTTGGTTGAAGAAATGACACAAGAAATGCCCATGATGGGAAGCTGAAACAAATGGAAGCATGGGGTCAGCTGAGCTCCCTTCTTGATTCAGCTGATCCTGTTTGAACTCTTTTGCATGTTACCGTCATGAGATACCTTATCTCATGTGTGTTAAAAATGCATCTGTCTGGTAAGAAAGCAATCTATTTAGAGATCCTACCAGCTGGTGGCAGTATAGGGCGATCACAAAACCATTTATATTCTTCAGCTCCTAGGAATAAATTGTGAAAATGTAAATAAGGAAAGGCCTTCCAGTTTGTTGGCTAAAATTATTGTTTCTAGGATGAAATTAGTTTAGATTTCATGGATATGTTCTAGGCCACTGTAGGTAGATAACTCTGAAGGGAAAAGCAGTGGAAAAACCAAAGTGCTTCTCCATATCCTGTTAATGTTTGTCTTTAAAATAGTGTAAAATGCTTTTTGATTCTGAGAATGAAAGTCCAAACATGGTGACCACATCTACTCTGAGTTAAATTGAATAGGGCTAAGGGAGAAAGGAAAGAACTTCCTCCTCTGCTCCTGGCTTCTACCTGTAAACCTTCTCCCTTGGCTTCTTCATCACCCATCAGGCGCCACAAGGTGGTTTCTGGTATTTGAACTCCTTCAAAATCTCACTTTGGCCCATTCCTTTATCACTTCTCCTCTTCCTCTCTCACTGTCCATCTGTTTGTTTTACCCATAGGTACCAAATTCCTTAAGAGCAGATGCAGAGGATGGAGGATGCAGATGCCGCTACAAGGTGTTTTTCTATGCACTTTTGTTCAATTAGAGATGTTCCATGTTAGATTTATGTCTAATATCATTCCTTTTTTTTTCTGACTTCCACCTCTTTAAGTATTAGAGTATTTGTCTTTTTCTCTCTCTCAATTACATATGTATGTATAAGTGTATATGTATGTATCCAGCTATCTAGTTATCTTTCTGACCCACCTTTACCCTGAATACTTTTCTATCTGCTACCATGAAAGAACCACAATATCCATCCTGAGATGGATGCATCTTATTTTATAGCTATTACTCTTCTCTTCATTCCCATCAGTAGGAGCTGATATTTCCTTAAAATGAAAGGATATGCCTGTAGTCTTCAACCCAAACCCAGAAGTTCACACTATATCTCTAAAATTAATTCCAATCAGAAGCCCAAATATCAGAATCTAGGAAACACATATTCAGCATCCTTCTCCTCATACTAGTATGTTTTTTTTCAGCATAGCAAATTAATTAAGAATAAATATTGTCTAAGTATAGAAAGCTTACATGCAGCAAGTTCTATGTCCCTGCCTGTAGAATCGGTCTTGCTTTGTGACTTGAAGGGAGGCAGAATAAATACATCTAACCTTTTCTCCCCCTACCCTTCTCCCAGGGACAATTTCTTTCCTGCTAGGAGGGGAAGCAGGAGGTTGGGGCCAGAGGCTACTCTGCTTTCCTCAGAGAAATGGGGTACAAAGGCAAGAATTTTATCTCTCTGCTCTCTTATATTATTAGTATATGGGGTATGATTGGGTTCAATCAAACTTCTGATTATTGTGTCTCACTTTTATTGGAAGGGGGTAAAGGATCCCCTAAACTCTAGATCCAAGGTTATATGGGAGATACTGGCACATGATTTTCTAGCATGGTGTACCCTCATCAAAGAAGGTGCTATGCTCTATGAGTAAATTAGAATTTTGGTAACTCAAAAGATTCACAAATTTAGAGATATCTCCGTCCTAAGTATTCATATGGCCTATTTGTACCTGACCTGCGGCAAAGCCTTCTGAGCTCATATAAGTGTGACCAGCCACAGCTGGACACACTTTACATTGACCCTGACATAGTGATGTTATTTTGTTTGTCTTTGACTGTGAAGGACAACAACCACTGATCAATATTCAAGGCTTAACCCCTTTTCCATCAAGTACCAATGAACATACACAGCAAATAGCAAAGAAACCCATTTATCTAAATCATAGCAAAACAAGTCAGAGAAAACATATGTAGCAGAATATGCAGAGTGAAACAACTCTCATTGGCATTGAGGTAAGTCAGCTAAACTGAGAATCCTTGACCTCTCTGACTCAAGGGGAAGTTCCCTGTAGTCTCTAGTGCAGCAATAGAACAGGGACATGATGAAGACTGCTGGCTCCTTTGATGGCTTCTCTGAGTCTTTTTCTTCAGCATCCTGAAGTGGGGTTGGCCTTACCCAGTTTTCCTCTCAAAGCTCCAGAAGTACCTGGAGCAACTCAGAGTTTGAAAATGAACTGGGGCCTTTAGGATTCCTGAAGAGGACTTGAAGTTGAAGAATCTCAAAGGTGAATCAAAGCTTAGAGTCCCAATGGGAACTGGATGGAGCTCTTTCCCTCTCACCAACTCTACTCTGCTGGTAGGGAATAGCTCCACCAATGAGGAGAGAGACCCATATCAATGGGCTTTGGGACTGAAGTTGTATAAGTATTAAAATACAGTTACTGCCCCAAAATTCCTTACCAGGGCAATACCTGGTAAACAGGTTGTTCTTGTGGTTTGCCCTTTGTGCTTGAAGAAGACCATGGTGATGACATGACTTGCAGATGACTTTGATTTGAGGGAGAGAGGAGTGTGCAAGGTCACCAGCCTCACTTTCTCCTCCAGGGCCATCTATCTGGGTCCAGTAGCCTGAGATCCATCAGGATGACTGGAGATGGCCCAGGATGCAATGGGAGAACCTCACTCTGGTAGGCTAAGGTCTTTTCAGTTCTCACTTTAAGTAAGGTAACACCCATTCAGTGGACGAGATTTTTAAAGAGTGAGTCAAGGGATGGCACTTTTAATCAAGAAAGAAAAAAAAAAAGAGAGAGAAAAAATCAAACTGGGAGGGGAAAACCCTTAGGCTTCCTGGCCCAAAGAGAGAGAGTTACTGTTCAGTATTTACATTTATTCTATGCTAGGAGGCCTGGGACCTGTATTCATTGAACCAAAGTACGGTGGAAGAAGTATCAGACTCGGAGTTAGAAGACCAGCTTTGCTACCTACTACCTGTGTAAACTTCAAGTAAGTAATGTGACTTCTCTGGGAAATTTCCTCATCTGTAAAATCTGTCAGTACTCAATAAGTATTTTTTGGAGAAGTGACTTTCTCATTTAATAAACTTCATTCCCTGTCAGTATCCCTAAGGACATTTGGTCAGGATGTAAGGATAGCCTCATTATATCAAACTGTAGCCTCTCTAATGAATTTGAGAAAATGGAAAATTACTGGGTTATTTCAAACTCAGTATGTGATTTCAAATTGCTTTCTCCTTCCTCCTCTTCGTTCTCCCCCATCTTTAAAAAAAGGGCTCTCATTCTTGGAGACTTCAAAGCTTTATTCTTCCTCTGATAAACAAGCAAGAAGAATCAGGGTGAAGAGATGAGTCAGGGTCCTTAAGTCCTGAGTCAGGAAACTGCAGTCGTTCAGGACAGGATACCATGTGACAGGCATTTCCACTCAGAGGGCTGCCAGGTCTCATTGGCACGAACACATCTCCTCTGAGAGTCTGCTGTTACCTATGCTTCATGTTCTTGATTATTTTTCCCGAGTGGATGGTGGATCAGCCGACCACATCTGGTTTCCCGTACAGATACCAGCTTTAATTATAATTTAGGGATCAGAATAACATTGTACTCAAATATTTGTGGTTGGAAGTTTGATTCGCTGCCACAAGATGGCGGTGTAATCTGCTGATACAACACTGGAACTCACACAGCAGATGGGAATATTTCTCTGCCAGGTTGTTTTAATACTATAATAGTGTGACTGGAGACTTTTTGAGTACAACGAACACATGTATCAGACAAGAGGAGAAAGAAAGGAAGGAAGAAAATGAGAGAAGAAGAAAAAGCAAGAAGAGAAACACATTGAAAAACAAAACAGAACAAACAACCCCCCCCACCCCCCACCCCACCCCCTCCCACCTTGCCAGCCTCTTCTCCACTCCATCTAGTTAAGCTGTACCTTTAAGGGTTGCAGTGTTAGCACTCTATACTGATGTCAGAAAGCCAGGAAGCTCATACTGGATTTTGCTTATGCAACACTGTGGTGGTGGAGATGGGGCAAAATGACCAATGAAGGGGCACCCTTGGATTGGTAGCAAGCAGAGTCTATTGCACATGGTCTCAGGACTGGGTCTTCATTGGTTACTGGCCCCTTTGCCCCCATTATTCCCCCCTCAATGTCTCCCCCCTCCCCATGAGAAACAGTAACTTGAATCTTCCTAGATTGTAAGCTCTTTCAGGGCAGGGACAGTTTAAGTTTTGTTCTTGTATTCCCAGCACCCAAGAACACTGTCTGGCTTCTAGTACGCGCTCAATAAATAGTAGTGATTTGTTGAATTATGTCTTTCCTTCTTCACAACATCACAAGTAGTTAACTCTCTGTATAAGTCTGTCATATTAGATCAGCTTATTCTTTCTTCCGTTTACTTCATATTAAGCATATTAAGTGACTATAGATGCCTCATATACAGAGACAGAAAGGAAACAATGATGTCCACCCTCAAAGAGACATCTCTCAACATCTCTGTCTCTCTCCATCTCTCTCTCTTTCTGTCTTTCTCTGAGTCAGATTAAGAAACTGAGTTTTTTTCCCCCCTTTTGGAGTTTGTGTTGGCTCAGAAAACATGTTAACTCCTACTTTCACATCACTATCTTTTTTTCTTTTTTTAGTGTTTGTTAATGACTAGCAATTTATCTTTTTTTTTTCCTTTTTGGTGGGGGAAGGCAGGGCAATTGAAGTTAAGTGACTTGCCCAAGATCACATGGCTAGTGTCGAGTGTCTGAGGCCAGATTTGAACTCAGGTCCTCCTGACTCCAGGGCGGGTGCTCTATTCACTGCACCGCCCAGCTGTCCCTCATGCTATTATCTTAAGAGGTAAATTTAAAGAGCTATTTATAATCTGTTTGCACTGCAATATGACTAGGAAGCAGGAAAATCGAGTTATATTAGTGCCCTATTTCCTAACAGTTTCTGATATAAACTAGTCCTACACTCTACTTTTTCATGACTTTCGGTGGCTGAACAGTATTATTTTCGTGGCTTTTCTCAGTGAGACTTCAGTGTAATCATTTGGTGGTGGTTAGAAGCTTGGTGGAGCATACTTCATGACATGCTTTTATTTCTTTGTTACTTTTACTTCCATGTGAGCCTCCTTGAATTTTTGTTGCCATGGTGTGTGATGAATTGGTCTTATAGTTCAAGCTTCTATTTGGACATGCCACTTATTGAATCTAACTCATTCTTATTTTGGTTATTTTTCGACACTTAGATGATGATGGTTCTGAATGCTCCAGATAGAAGATGTACCTCTGGCATTAGTGTAAAGATAATAAAATCTGGCAAAAGAGACTAAGTATGTAGCATACAACACAAATGATGCAAATGTGTAGTGCACAATACAACTGATACATAATGTCTGGACCTGATTTAAATAATTAACCTGCTACAGTGTAATCATCATTTCTGTTTAGCCACCCACCTGCAAGATCCACAAACCTAGGCATCTGACAACACACCATCTCCAAGAAACATTCATTTCCTAAAGCTATTTAAATAATGATCTCAGCATGAAGCTATTCCAATACTTTAACTACTTGCAAATAGTATGTATAAAATATGTCCATGTCCTTGTCTTTTGTATTAGTAAATGCTTATAAATTGTAGAGTCCATTACAATTCACGAAATTTAAAGACCGGATTTAGTTATGGGAGTGATAATAATTTTATTTTCTTTCCTTCCTTTCTTCCTCCCTCCCTCCCTTCCTTCCTTCCTTCCTCCCTCCCTCTCTTCCTTCCTTCCTTCCTTCCTTCCTTCTCTTTTTCCCCTCCCTCTTTCTCTTTCTTCCTTCTTCTCTCCCCCTTGTTTTCCTTCTCTTCCTCTATTAGTAAATAAGAACTTCACACACTTGAATTAGTCATTTCATTGCATGCCTGGGCAAATGCAGTGATAAACCAGTGAACCTAGTTGATGCAAATTTGCTAAGTTAAACCTGAACTGCAGAAGAGTTAACTAGAAAGCAGACATTCTGCCACGATGTTAAGACTCTTCAATGTTCTGTGTGTATTAAAGAAAGTGAAGGGCCATTGTGAGGCTGGCCTTCTGCCAGACTTCAAGGCAACGACTGGGGTTTGGTGCCATAGAAAAAGACTGACTTCAGTATGCAACCTAGTTAGTTTAAAAATACAAACAAGGCACAGATATTTGCCTAGTCTTCATACTTCAAATGGCATAAATCTGTGAACAGTGAGCTTCAACATTTTTATTCTGGACTCTGTTTACATTTTCCCTGTGTTTAAAAATCACCTTGTCAAACGAGTAATCTTAACACTACCTTGAAGAAAGACATCACAAACTACCACCCATTTGGGACAAATAATCAAGTCTACAGGGTTGTGTTGGGGGAAAGAGAAGGAAAGGGTTCTGCTGGAGGTTTTTGTTGACATGAATCATGCTAGTCTCCAAAGCATATTATCTTTTAAAAATAAAAATATACTTAGCCTAACCTGGCATCCGAGGACCAGCCTCCCAACTGACACTTAGGTAACTTTTCTTCTTGTTTGTTCCAGTAAGCTACTTCTTTCTAATCCAGCCTTCCCCAGGACTCCCTTAATTCAGACTCAGTCCGCAATCCAGGTGCCACTTGTTTGTGAATTGCTTTCAGCAGGAGCCGCAATCTGGGGTATTTGTTGTGGTGTGTGGGTGCCTTCAGGAAAACTTGTGTATATATGGGGATGGGGCATGGGGGAGGCGGGAGGGAGAGGTGCCTCCCTCACTTAAGAGTTCTATACTCTTCGTTATCAGTGGGAAAATATGCAAGGCTGAGTTTTAAGTTCCATTCAGCTTTCTGCCTCACCCTGTTTTCATTCAAGGAAACTTCCTGCTTTCCTTCTTAGCTGAGTTGTTGATTTTCTGACTCTTTTCTTCCACACTTCTGTCTTTCGAACAAATACCATTCACGCTCCTGCCGTCCTTAAGCAGGCTCCCAGAGAGATGAACTCCTACCACATCCTACATTTCCCTCACTGCTTCTTGAGGAAAGAAATGGAAAAGAAAAGAAAGAAAAAAAATCCCACCGCAGTATCCATCTTCTTTCCCAAACTGACATTGAAACTAAATGATCTTCCAACTGTTGTTTTGGCTCTCAGCATGAAGGGGGCTGTGAGGTGGGTCAGGGGCGTGATGGTGTATGAAGCTATAAAAATGCTTTGAGCTGCCTTTCATATTTTGTTTAGAATTCCTTTTTTAAAAGCATTTTGCTCTTATGAACAGTAAATGGAGATAATAAAGCCCATAAGAAAAGGCATCCTGGTATAGTTGAACAAGCTCTTAATTCTGGAAAGGAATCTGGCTTCAAATACTGCCAGCAAGAACTTGGACAAGACACCTAATTTACCTAGACCAGGGGTGGAGAGCCTGCTGCCTTGAGACCACAGGTGGCATTCTGGGTCCTTGGGTATAGCCTTTTGACTTAGTCTATGTTTTACAGAACAAATCCTTTTATTAAGGGAATTTGTTCTGTGAAATTTGGATTTAGTCAAAGGGTGGCACTTGAGGACCTAGAGGGCCACTTGTGGCTTGGAGGCCACAGGTTCCCCACCTCTGACCTAGACCCTTATTTCCTTACCTGTATCATGAAGGAGTTGTACAAAATGATTTCTGAGGTTCCTTCCAGCTCAAATCTATGCTCTAAAACAAAAGTCAGCACTCCTAAGAGGAGAAGCCTAGGGTCGTTTTCAATGTAAACCCACATTTGAAGTGGGAACAAGTAATTTAGACTTTACTTAAAAAGTGTTTTTGAGAGGCTTATTGGTCAGAACTAAATCCACTTAAAAAGTTTCATTGGTGCCTCTTTTCCAAACCTAGGATTGTAGAATTGAAGTAAGAATTGGAATGGACCTCAGAAACCATTTAGTGCAACCTCCTCGTCTGACAGGGGAGGACACTGTGGCGTGGCAATATTAAATGCTTTTCCTCAGGTATACACAGGTACTAAGTGTCTGAGGCAGGATTGGAACTCAGCTTTCCTGACCCCATTCTGCCTTCTACCATAGGCATTTCTGGAGGTATTTCTCCCTTTCTATCCCATTCCCAACCTAGTCACAAAGAAAAAAAATGCAAAGCAAAACCAAACACACCATAACAACTGTGTCTGACAGCTTAGGCACTCTTCCCTGCCAATTTCAGTCTTCTTTTTTTCAGGCCTCTCTGACTCTTCATGACACCATTTGAGATTTTCTTGGCAAATATACTGGAGTAATTTTCCTTTCCTTTTCATTTCCTTCTCCAGGTCATTTTACAGACGAGGAAACTAAGGCAAAAGGGGTAAGGGACTTGCCCAGGGTCACACAACTAGTAAGTGTCTGAAGCTGTATTTGAGCTCAGGTGTTCCTGACTTCGGACAAAGTGTTCCACCCATTGAGCCACCTGGTTGCCCTACTTCTCCAGAGAAAGACAAGATGTGCATTTGTTTATCTCTTCTCTGGGTCCAAGGCTGGTAACTAGAGTTACATATTATTCACCTTTTTATATACATTACTGTACTTTTTCTGTATATTGCTTCCTGATAGACATTTTAAAAGGCAATCCTTTGTATAGTTACAAGAAAAAAAAAGAGAAAATTCATGCCTTTTTCATAACAGACAATATAATGATATGCATGTCCTTCATCAGCTTCAAGCAATGTTGGCCTGACTCTGAATTTTTTTCTGAACTTAAAATCTGAAATCTGGGGACCAGGCTGTGATCAAGATCTAGAGGCCAGAGAGGAAAACATATTCTATAACTGAGCACTCCATGCAATAGAGTTAAAAAAAAAAAGTCAGCTTGCTGTCACATGATCCTGACAGGCCAAGTGTACAAGTGGGTCAGAAATGATTGAATATCCCATAGTGCTGGTTGTCATGTCCCATTTTCTTGGTGAATTTCGACAGAAACTTGCTGATCTCAGAGGTGTACAAAAACAACCCTGGCTGATGCTGACATGCCTATCCCCCATTTGAAGAAAGCATCATAATGCAAGGAAGAGACACCTCCCCCCCTTTAAAAAAGCTAAATAACATTTCATATGTTGTTGCTTGTACAGCCTGATTCCTTTTTCATAAGAATGAGAACTCCTAGGTAGGTGGGGAGGTGGAAGAGAGGAAATAAAACTTCTAGAATTATCAGTGATTTATGATGGGATTCAGAAGATGCCCTCGTAAAGAGATTTTGAAAAAGACTTTATTTTAGAGAAAAAGCAAGTATGGAAGCAAAGCCAAGTTCATAACTTAGCAACAACAGATTTTCTGAAATTTACTTTTAAAATCAATTGCAGCAGGGAGTTCTTTAAGTTAGTAAATAGAATTGCCTCCCTATACAATATAGAGTACAAACATATGTATGTATGTTCACACGTGTGTGTTTGTGTATATATGTGTATATCACATGCATACAGAGCTATATATCTATCCCAGAATTGTATATACATGTAATGCTGCTATAAATAGTCTTTCTCCATATGATGTATTAGTAGCACAATTGCCACTAAATGTAATAGAATCATAAGATCATAGGTTTAGACCTGCCAGGAATCTGATTGGATATTACTTTTCCTCATACTTTGTAATCCAGCCAAATTAACCATCTCTTGATATCTCACACACAATACTCCATCTCCTGGGCTGCTAGGTGGTACAGTGGATAGGGTGCTGAGCCTGGAGTTAGGAAGATATGAATTCAAATTCATCCTTAGACATTTACTAGCTGTGTGACCCTGGGGAAGTCACTTAACCTCTGTTTGCCTCAGCTTCCTCAACTGTAAAATGGAGATAATAATAGTACCTGTCTCCCAAGGTTGTTGTGAGGATCAAATGAGATATTTGTAAAGTATACTACATATATATATATATACATATATATATGTAGTATACTTTACAAATATCTCATTGTATATATATTATAAAGTATATAGTATTATATAAATTCTAGCTATTATTATTATATTATTAAGGCTTAGAACAATGTCCCACACTTAGTAGGTACTTAATAAATACTAATTTCCTAGTAGCCACAATTAAAGGAAAATTTTGGCTCAGATGAATGGCTTTGGTAATAGATATGTGTAAAGAGCACTGGACTAAGAGTTAGAAAATTTGGACTGCAGCTGTAGCTTTGCCATCCACTAATTAACTAATTAATGTATCTCAGATTTTGGGTAAATCACATGACATTTTAGAGTTTCAGCTCCCTGATCTGTAAAATGAGGGTTAGGTGTTTAGGACATTAGTCCTTTCTGATTCTAAAATGAGATGATTAGTTAATTAACAAATTTTCTGCTTGTGTTTATGGACCCTAGCCTAGGGCTGGGAGTTGGGATGACAAATAGAGGGAGACCCTGGAGGTGGCTTCTGCTTTGCCCCAGGGTCCAGACCAAAGTACCAGGAAGGCCAGAGTGGTTTGATGGGTGCCATGGTCAAGCCCAAGTTCAAGGCCAAGAGTAAGATCAAGTGTGAAACCCAGCAATCTAGTAAATGATGCCAACCCTTGTAGCTCTAGTTCTATGACTCATGAAGCCAAGTTAAATAATGGATTAAATGAAATGAGATTGGGTGGAGAGGGGATGTGTGTGTGTGTGTGTCTGTGTTTCTGTTGGGAAAAAAAGGAAGAAAAAAATTCTTGAAATGGAGTTTCCAGTGAAATTATACTTCATGGTACTTAGCATATAGAAGATGATTACTAAATGTGAGTTGACTAACTGTCAAATTGTGACTTTGTGTCTGAGGCTTTAAGTACTTCTGGAGGGAAATGGGGGCCTTATATGGTGCTGATCTGTGTCATCTTGGGCCCTGTTGCCATGTTGTCCAGTGTTCTTCAAGGATCTCAGGAGCAGTTCAAGACCAGGGAGTTGCAAATTTTTAGCCAACTCTGAGTAATCTGATAAAGTATAGTCTATTGCTGCCTTGCCAATCTGAGCTTTGCAGGCTCTCACCCCTGTTTTAGGTCTGAGCAATAGAGTGAGCACTTGCCTTTGGTGGTTAACTCTAGTAGATGTTTTCTGGGCCTAGGCTTTGTAAGCTAACTACAATCATGCCTTCCACGTTGTGACTTTCCCCAATGTGGTTTTGGTGCCACAGGGTCAGCATAAGAAATTAAATGGGAATTTTTGGGAAGTTTTGCAGAAGCTGCAGATGACATGTGAAGGCCCACAGGCGATGCAGAAAAAGTTGAGAAACTCAGAAATACATACAATATGTGTATAGTGTTGTATAATATCAACATATTTTATGTTTTAATACCATAATAATTCAGACTTCTTCATCGGTACAAAGGGAGGGCCAAACAATTTTTCGCAGATTTTCTAGATCATGTCCCTAACTCCTGCCACATGGAAGGAATAGTTGCAGAGTGCTCTACAGGTTTAGAATGACTGTGGTAAAGTCCCATCCCTGCAGTTCTTGTCCTTGTCACTTGCCTGAGTCAAAGTTCTTTTTCCAGGGTCCGAGAGACAACTTCAAGGTCTTCCTTGGTCCAAGCCCTTGGGTTTTATCCATGACCTTACTCTGGAAAAATGATCCATTATGGTTTTACCTTGGTTTTCCACTTGCTATTTGGTCCTCAATCTTTGTTGGAAGACTTTTGAAAGTGATCTAGGCTATCCCACTTTTTCCCACCGTGATATCTTTCTCAGTCTCTGTCCTAGTTCTTCCCTGCTACAAGTACTGAGTTTTTAATCTTTATTCAGGATCTCTATTTGTGGTTTGCTTTGCTTTGCGTGAGGGAATGAATGGTGGCTCTCTTAAGATTTGAAGGCACCTTAATGTTTGAACATCTCATCTGAACTTTTTGAACTTCCAGGATCTGCAAAACAGTCCTGAAACATGAAGGGGATAAAGAGAATTTATGAATTTTGGGATTTCCATTTTTCTCATTCATTCAAATCAGTTGAAGCAGATTGGTTTAATAGATCTTTCTTATGGTTTCTTGATTCTGGCCATGCCTGGAGGCAGGCACTGCTGAGCATATCCAGGAATATGAATATTGTCTTAAATACACACACACACACACACACACACACACAACCACACACCTTCCACAATGACTTTCCAGAAGTTGGGTCAAATTTTAGAAGAAGGTCAGCCCTTATTTTATCTAAATCAGTTCAGCCATCTTAAGTTTGGGCACCTGGGAGGGCAGATTTCTGCATGTTAAAGAGTCTCCAGATGTGGGAAATGACTATATGAATTGAAATTAAAAAGTGAAAATTAAAAAAAAAGTCTGCTTATATCACCTAGTCTGCCTTTCTGTCCAAATAAAAGCCCATCTTTTAGGTAAGTTTTTCCTTCTTTTTTTTAAAACAACAAAACAAATATATTCACTAATGCTGATTTCACTTCACTTTTGACCACATCAAACAATGGAAACAGTAATTTCTCTTGGGAGAACTAACTGCATAATTGAATTAATAATAAAATGAAGTATTTTGAAAAACAGGAAATTACCACATTGGCTGTCTTCTTTGTCTTTAAACTCCAGGTGAACAGGGTTATTCATTTCTCGATGTCTTCCTCATAATGCCCACTATTTAAAAGAGCTTATTCTTGAATTGTCTATGTTGCTCTCTACCTATAAGTTAGACATCTTTGGAAACTGCATTAACTCTATCAGACTACTGGGCATTATTCAGTCATTCAAGTGATTATTTCCATGATGAAAAGTAATAGGTTATCAGACTCTTGTGGAAAGAGCTTCCCCGCTTGAGCAGAGGAGATTTCTTTTCTCTGACTCAAAGCCCAGCAATATCAGCATATGAAACAATCAATGAAATAATCAAACATCCAAAAAGCATCAGGTAAGTACCAATAGGTGCCAGACACCATGATAGGCAATAGAGATGCAAATACTAAAACCCCGAAGGAGCTTATATTTTGTTAATAATCAGGAGCACATAGGACTGGCAAACATTTTGGGAGAAGAGGGTGATACTGAAATAGTCAATTTATGGTTTTGACAATTGCCCAACTAACATTTTTAGATACGTCCATAAATGATGATCTGAGGAAGGAGAGAACACCAAGGACCAGGAAAGACCTTAGGTGAGCTGAGACTTGAAAGGAAACTGAGTATCCTAAGCTGTGGAGGTGAGAAAGATGTTAAATGGGATATATAGGAGGTGGTGAGAGCCTGAACTAGGAATTTGGAGTGGGGACAAAGGGGCAGATGTGAGAGAGATTGGTAAGATTGGGAAACTGATTAGAAATGACAATTGAAGAAAAAAGGAGTCAAGGATAATGAATGCCAAGTTTTGGAACCTGAATAATTAGAATTGTGGTACCTTCAACAGAAAGAGAAAAGTCTGGAGGAAAGATGAGTTTTGGGTGGGGATGAGTAGGGAGGATAATAAGCACTCTTTCAGACATAGTTTGAGATGCCAATAGGACATTTATTTGGAGATTTCCAACTGACATTTGGTGAGCTCAGGGGAGAAATTGGAGATGGATATAAAGATCTGGGGGTCATCTGCAAAAAGATGATAACTGAACCCACTGGAGCTAATATGATTACTGGGAGAGTTCAGAATGGAAAGAAAAAAGATCCAAGGACAGAATACAAGATGATTTCTATAGTTAGGGGTTAGGGAAGATGATGTAGCAAAGGAAACTGAGGAGTGGTCAGATGGGAAGAAAGAGAATGAGAAGAGAGCAGTGTTATAGAAACCCAGAAAAAATAGAATCTAAGGAAAAGGGTGGCCAAGATTGTCAATTGCTTCAGAGAGCTGAAAAAAAGATGAGAACTGAGAAAAAGCCATTGGGTTCAGTGATTAAAAGATTCTTGATAACCTTGGAAAGAATAGTTTCATATGAGTGGTGAAATCAGAAAACAGATTGAAAGGAGTTGAGAAGTGAGTGGGAGGAGAGAAATTGAAGGCTTGGAGCACAGGAGGCTTCATCTAGGAGTTTAACTGTAAAAGAGAGGAAAATTTTATATTTTAAATATTCATTCTTGATAATTAGGTACTTGTTAGCCCGTTCTGATTGAAAGACATGGGAAAAGAGATAGTCTGATAGCTTCTGCATCCACCTTTCTCTCACCTTTACCATCAGTTTTTGCATCTAGGCATGGCCTCATGTAACTTCTTCGTCATGATGGTTGATAAAGCCTGACACTAGTCAGGGGATGACAAAGTACCAGGACCCTCCAACAAGGAGTGAAATTTGTAGGAATGGAAGCTTGCTTACTGACCCAGTCCAGCACCAGTAGATTTATGGCAAGGTGATCTCATCCCTATCAAGTGTGAGCAGAGATGGCAGAAGAGAGAACCATAAAGGCCCCGTGGACCCCTGCCCTTACCAAACTGGGAAGCTATATTCTCCTCACTTTCTTGGAGAGGGATGAATTTAGAAACAGTATTAAAGAGTCTGGGTGGAAAGAGATAGGAACTCTTGGGGACAACACCCAATGACAATAAAGTACTCCTTTTTACCTTGACCCAGTATGCCTTGATCAGCCATTCAGGTCTGTTGCTCTTTGTGTATTCTGGGCTTGGTTCTCAACCTTAACCAATCCTACCGTTTGCCCAATGGGAAGGTGACATGAATTGGTGATGGAAGGAATGACAGTGATTGAAGATTGGGCACCTAGTCACTGTCTTAGGACTTTAAAAAACCCATGTCTTTTCCCTTCCTTATCTGGATAAGGAACTCATCAGCAGTTGGGAGTTTTAAACACAGTAGAGTAGCTGCCTGACGTTCCCAGCTTGGCTAGAGCACATTGGTAGAAATGCTTAGCTCCAAATTCCCCAAACTATAGTGAAGGATGGAAGCTCAGCTTCCATTGAGATGTTGGTTTCTTACTTCATTCTCCTCATATAGGACTGGTCCCCTACTGAGGCTTAGTCTATTCTTCCAGTGCCTGTAGTGTCAACCTGGTGTATTTTAAATTCAGCTTTGCCTGGAGCAAAGCCTCACTCTCCCTGATTTGGTTACTGCTATGCCAACTCCTTTAAAAACAAGAAGTGGTGAGTGCCAAGGAATCAGAGGAAAATGTTAACATATCTGGTCAGGATATTTTTCAATGCCGGGCAGTTGAATGTCTTAGATTGTGTTTATATAATGGCCAAACAATTTAAGCAGCTCATTAAATAAGTTCAGTTGTCTGTAGGTAAACTAATTAGTTGACTTGATTTTTTACTTTCATTTTGACATTGTGTAGATATGGCCAAAGTTTTAGAGGTATAGTAGTAAGAATCATAATTTTTAGAATGTCTATAAATTTTAATTTAACTCTTTGTACTCTAAATGTGAGATCTTTGACTCACTGACCAATATTTGACTCAATGACCATATAGTGTTAGAACAACTGAATCACATTCACATTCATACTCTTGTGATGGAAAAAACAAACCTGGATGACAAAAGAAAGCTGTGGCTAACTAGTAGAATGTCTCAGAGGTCTCCTTGGAGAGGCAAACAAAGGAACGTATGACGTGACATGATTTATTCTGCCAGTTGAATGTTTTTGTATTTTAATAATCAAATAATAATCCCCATGGTATATTTATATCTTCCATTCAATCGTGAGATGATAAAGATGCAATACATTCTTTTATATATATCACTTACATAAGCCTGCTTCACTACTGATAATCCTCATCAACAATGCCTTCAATTAATGTATAGATAACCCTTATAAATATTTTGTATAAAAGGAGGGGAGTTAGCATAGTGGTAAATAAGTATTGATGTTCTCTAGGCTACTTTTTGAGTATTGACATGGTTCAGTATCTTTCCATGTCTTTTGTTATCTTCGTGTATTTCAGTACTTTATCTATTAGTCCCTCAATTCCCTCACTAATGTATCAACTTCAGTAACTCCTTGAAATATACATGATTCAAATCCCCTGGTTTTCCCATTTTCCCCCTCTCAAGTGGTATTTTAGCTCCCTCTCTAAGAACCTCAGGAACTGTAATGCTGGGGTCTGAAGGTTGATCTCTGTTGATTTTTTTCAAATCATTTTCATTTTTCTTCTTTTTGTATCCCTCTTTCCATTTTTATTCTTGAATTTCCTTATGATGACTTTGCCTGGTTGAATATCTTCATAAGCTTGCTTTCCACTTATTTGACTCTTCTCCTTCCTTTATGAAATGATAATCCTTATAATCTTCTATCATAATTCTTCATAAGATTTTATTTTAGCTAGCATTTCCATTTTTCTCCATTCAGTAAGTGAGTCACATATTTGCTGATTAAGGCAGTTTCTAGGTTTCTTTGGTCTCTTTTGTAGATCAGGCAGGGAGATGTGGGAAATATGATAGAAAACTCCTATCTCTATTCCTTCTACTGGAGACTGGAGAACAGGCAGGAGACCAGGCATGGAGATCAGGAAGAAACAGAATATGATATTATATTGTTCACAAGAAAAGAAACTTGAAATACAAAGATTCACATAGAGCCAAAATGAAGGACTGGGGCTAAATATTGATCATGCTTCAGCTAAGCTCAGAAAAGCAGGGTAACAGTCAGGGTAGCAAAAATAATTTCAAATGAGCCTGTGGTATTTATAGACATGGTTAAAAGAGAAAAGCAGGGCTATTATATTATACTTAAAAGCACAATAAACAATAAGTTCATACCAATATTTTATAGATGTGTAAACAGATCAAATAGCACAGCATTTAAATACTTAAAGGAAAAATTAATTTAGTTGGAGGAACAAACAGATATCAGAACTTAAATAATGCCTTAATATACCCTTTTCCAACCTAGACTTGTGAAAATAGTCTGTTAGGTAATCATGTGTTTGCATTGAGGTTACATCGTCAACCCATCGGAGTTATGCTCTCTGCAGTAGAGTTTGAATGCTTTGCAGTTCAGTTTAGTATAGTAAATCATATCTTTCTAAATCCAAGGCAAACATTATGCATAGTAAAGAAAAGTTAGAAAACTTTCCAATAAAATTAAGGGTAAAGCAAAGATATCCATTATCACCATGACTACTAAACTTATTGTTAGAAGTTCTAGCTGTAGCAATAATGCAGGAAAGAAAAATGAAGGAAATAAACATTGTCAAAGAGGAAAAAAAATCATTGCTTATTCCAGATATAATTATTTTTCCCCAGAAAAATCCTAAAGAGTCAAATAAAAATTAATTGAAAGAATTAATAGGGGTCAGGCAGGTGGTACAGTGGATAGAACACCAGCTCTGGAGTCAAGAGGACCTGAGTTCAAGTCCTGCCCCAGACACTTATTAGCTGTGTGGCCCTAGGCAAGTCGCTTAACCCTGATTGCCTCAAAAAAAAAAAAAAAAGAAAAGGAAAGAAAGAATGAATAGATTCAGCAAAGTTTTGGGATACAAAATAAATCTACACAAATTATCAGCAGAAAAAAACAAAATAAGAAGAGCCCGAAAGAGAAATTTCATTCAAAATAATTACAGAAGCAATAACCTATTTAGCACTGTATCTATCAAGATGCTCTCAGAAACTATATAAATCTAATCATAATTCCCTTTTTGTAAATAGAGACAGAACTAAATAATTGGCAAATCATTAATTACTCATAGGTCAAGTTAATACAAAAACATGACAACACTACCTGAGTTAATTGACTTATTCAGTAATGTACCTTTACTTATTTAGTACAAACCAAGGATTATTGTTTTAGAGGTAGAAAAATAACAAAAGTCATCTGGAGAAACACATGGTCAAGAATGTCATGGGTGATAATGAAAAAAAAAAGAGTGGGAAGGAAGGAGATTTATCACTACCAGAGGCCAGCTGTAATATAAACCAGTAATCATTAAAAAGATTTGGTACTGGTTTAAAAAAATAGAAGTTGATCAGTGCAACATGTTAGATACATAATATACAGAAGCAAACCAGGTCAGAGTAAAGAATACGCACAGGGAAGTCGTAACCAAGGAAGGTTTATTTTGTTTGGGGCAGTTACAATGATGGTTCATAGAGCCGCTGGGGAGTTGATTGACACGTCCTTTCTAGTAGCAATGACAGTGATGATTTGATTACAGTTCCAGAACTAGAAGGGGAGAGAAGAAGGCTATAAAGGGAGAAAAATTTATGGGGGGCAGTGTGTATGATGGGGAATTATGAGAATGAAAGTTGGAAATGTAGGTTGAAACTATATTGCTGATGCTACCACACTCAATTAGCCAGGGCAGCTTATCTGTGGAACTAGCAAGCAATAGCCCTGAAGTCTATGTGAAATTCTGTTCTAGAATGTAGTCAGCAGGTAAAAAGAAGTAAAACTTTTGGGCTGGTATCCCATTGCTTCTTAAAGAATAATAATCTGTGAGAAAGGGAAAGGGAGGGATCAAGCAAAGTGAAATCCTTTCAAAGTGCAGCAGTGAGATTGTGAGATTCAGGTGTTCCTGGGTGGTTTTCCTCTTTTGTCTCTATGTGTTTCTGAGGGAATCTGTGGGCTGAGCCATACAGCAATATGCCCAAGATCTTTGGCACAGAGAATACTTTAGATTATAGAATTGGATTAAGATGACTTTAAGTCATTAATTAAGTAACTGCTGAATTCATCTGACTGATCCTGTCTATTTTATCAGGCATATCTGTATTGGAGATTGTGGGAGTCTTTAATGATGGAAAATATGGTGTCCTGATCTGAGGAATTTTTATTTTATCTTATATAGTAGGGAGGCATTGAAGATTTTTGACCAGAAGAATGATGTGCTTATATCTATGTATTAGAAAGATGACTGGTACAACTGTGAAGTATTGATTCAAGAGAGGAAAGACTGCAGGCAGGCAGACCTAATGAAGAGGCTATTTTGCAAACAGCTTTAGACATTCCGTTGCAGTGACAAAGAGGCTGACTAACTGCATGTGGGGGATCTCTCCTCCCTTGTGCATACTGGCCTCTACTCTCTTTTCTTTTAAAAAGCAAAATAAAGATTATGTGCTAGCCTTTATTTGGGAAAGGCAACATCTCCCTGAGAATTTCAGATGACTGTCTAGGTTACTCATTCATTCACTCATTGAACAAACATTTTTTAATTGGATAGGAAGGTAGCTTTTGCTTTGAAAAATGAAAGGTGGTAGCTACAGTTCTTGCTCTTCATTTGTTTCAGATTTCATGGTAATAAAGATTTCTTGAGCAGAAGCTTAACTGAAAAATTGCTAGCTGAATTTTGGCCAAAATCCAAAGTCTTCTGAATTGCTGATTAAGAATCAGCTTTATCACAGTTGGTTCTGACGCTTAAAAAAGAAAAGTAAAACAGATGGAATTGGGTTCTCATGCTTTGGTTGACTTGGGTTGGGTTGTTTTTATTTTCCTCCAAGGAAGAAAAGCAAGTTTTCTAATTTTTATGAAATGAAAAGAAAATTCTGAAAGTGAAAGTGATTTTGATTCACAAAGTCTTGGTGTTCTTATGTGCATGTGTTAGACATATCAGGAAAGATAGAAGATGACCTTTTAAACACTCTGAATAAGTTGCTTTGAACCAGGGAGCTGTTTCTAGCACAAGTTAAGCCAGGGTCAGACTCTAGCTATGCTGGAATGTCAAGGAATGACAGATATTACCATTACAATAGTTAACTGGACAATATACCAAGAAGTATGAATCGTATCATGGCAATACTGCAATTTTCAAAGGTATTCAGGGCAGATTCTGCCCTGGTTCAGAAGAAATACCTTTCCCTGGCTTTGAATCCAATGCTGACTACCCTACTCTGTTTCTTAGAGCGACCTAAGCTAAGTGGAAGTCAAATCAGAGGAGTGAGGTCAGATTTGATTTTTGATTTTTAAATGTATTGTAAAGTATGTGATTTTGACTTGAGATACAGATCTTGACGAAACCTCCAATAGCATAATTTAATCATGATGATGATGGTAATAGTAGTAATACCATTTATATAGCAGCTTAAAATTTACTCACAGGGCAGGTAGGTGGCACAGTGAATAGAATACCAGCCCTGGAGTCAGGAGGACCTGAGTTCAAATCCTGCCTCATTTACTTGACACACTTACTAGCTGTGTGACAAATCAATTAACCCCAATTGTCCTGCCTTCTCCCCTCCAAAATTTTTTTTTTTGCTCACAAGAGCCTTCTGACGGGGGTAGTATGATTATCATTATCCCCATTTTACTGACGAGAAGATTGAGGCTTAGAAAGGTTAAGTAATTTGCTAAATCACATGTCAGATATGTTCAAACCATGACTTGGAGTTGGATCTTTTGACTCCAAGTCCTGTGTTCTTTCTATTCAAAATAAGAATAATATTAATTCAACAACTCTGTGGATGCAATGTTTCACTTGGAGTAATGTGTGTTTATGTTGTGTGCAATTCAAAGAAGACCCAGTTTCCTCCCTTTAGAGGCCCACTATTTAAACTAGTTAAGTTAGATATATAACAATAGATCCAGAGGAATACTTTGGAGGTTAACCAGATGTCTAGTCTTACAATTTTTTTAAACCAGAGTATAATTTCATGGGTTTAGAAAACTCATGGAGATGAAATCCTTTCTATTAGAGCAGATCAGTAAATGCTCTACACCTTATAGACTTACAGAGATGATTGAGGCACAGACAGGTTAAATGTCTTCCCTAGAGAGACATAGCCAATTTGTGTCAGCAACAGAATTTGAACCCAAGGCTTCCTGATTCTGAGGGCTTCCTGCTTCTCAAGAAGTCATTAGGCCCATAACAAGTCTAGAATCTGTATTGGCCCCACAAATCCAACATAGATATTCTAGTGCATTTGAAACTCAACATATTCAAAAACTTGAACTCGTCATCTTTCCAAAGACCCACCCTTCCTCTAAGATTTCCTATTGCCACTCATGGTGCCAAAAGTAGAGGCTGTGGAAGGATTAATATTAATAAATATGAATGGGGAAGAGAGGGAAGGAGATAAGTATCTATTAAACGCCAATCACTGTAAATTACGAAATTGACGAATATCTCATTTTATCCTTACAAGATCCACCTTGTGAGGTAGGTGCTGTTATCACCCTGTAATGGCAAGCAAAGAAGTTCTTAGTGCCTTGTTTCACCTATTTAATTATTTAGCATCTTGTTTCAGTTCAAGTTTCTTTTGAGCCTTGCTTATGACTCTATCAGGTCTTTGTTAAGAAAAAGAACTTGTGAAACCTAAAGGGGGAGGGACTTGCCAAAGACAGGAATAGGAAGGATGGAAGAGGTAGATGGAACAGGGAGGAGCTACAGACCAGATAAAAAGCTGAGCACAAGTTGGGAGAGAGCAGAACTGAGAAGGGAACCCTTGTGGTGGCAGAGTTGAGAAGGAAAAAACTTTTGGTATCCTGGCATCCTGTTTGTCTGTTCTGTCTGTGTTGATTTGTGTTTGTAATACTTTGTACAGAAGCCCTGGGACCTTACTGGAAGCCCTAAAAGAGGATTTTCTTGTTGTCTGTATACAGAAATCATGGGGGAGGGTTTCAGAGGTCCTGGAACTATGCTGACAATCTGTGTTGAGCTCTCAGACTTTCTTTGTAGGTCTCTGTTGATTTCACAGGCAGAAAGTGAATTGATGATGGTGCTGGCAAAGTGTTAGAATGTTGTTTTGGCTCTATTAAGCTTTGTCTTCCCGGAAACAGAAATTGTGAAGGACTTGAGGTGGACTGGACACTGTGAGCTTCAGTGTGGAACAGGAACTGCATAAGGAACTGGATGAGAAGCTGGATGAAGAGCTGGATGAGGAGCTGAGAGCTGCCTACCTTTGAATCCAGGTGACTGTTGTTGGGTAAATCCAGGCAAAAGCTGGGACCATGGAAGAGGAACCATGGAATCTAAGAGCCAGCCTCCAGTCAAGATGAAAAGACCTCTCCTTTGGTTACTTAGTGCTTATTGAGAAGATCCTGATTTTCTATGGCCTGGGGCGGGGGGAGGACTTTGTACTCTCTACCTTGTACTTCTTAAGGATGATTGAGTTAAGGATGATTGGAAACTAATCTCCAATCAAGAAGAAAGAAGACTTTTTGACCGAGAGATTAAGACAATGTGACCTAGGGCTTGAGAAATTTGACCTTTGTATTTTGTGCCCCTTAAGGAGGCTTGCTCCTTAAGGATGATTGAGTTAAGGACTTGCTGAATGACATCTTTTGTTTAAAACTTTGTGGCCACTTTAGTGATAAGTTGTTATGTTATAGCATCGTGAATGCTGTACTTTGGTTTCTGTGAATGTTTTGCTTTAATTTACTGCTGAGTAAATAGAGAGTTCACTATGCTATATGATCAGAACCTTAGAGCTATTCACAGCAGCAGTCCTCTGGAAAGCTACTTATGCTTGGCTTTACATACACTCATTTTACAGTTGAGAAAACTGAAGCAAATAGAAGTTAAATGACTTGTCCAGGGTCATCCAGTTCATCTCAGGCTGATTTTGAACTCAGGTCTTCCTGATTCCAAGCCCAATGCTATATCTAACAACCTACTTGCCATTAGACTTATACTTATGGATTAGAGCTAGAAGGGACCTCAGAGTTATTCTTTTCAAATCTTCTCATTTTATTTGATTTATTTGATTTGAAAACTGACTAAAATTTGGATAGTGAAAGAGATTAATTGGCTTTTAATGACTTTTGTGATTCAAATCAAGCTTCTCTGACTCCAAACCCAAAGCTTTTTATACTAAATTAGTTTATTTTTCTTCTTGGTTACAAAAAGCAGACATGAGACCAATAGAATGAAGTTAAACAGGAAGACTGATTTTGATTTAGTATAAGCAAAAATCCAATAATTGGAGCTATTCAGGAAAGGAATGAAATGGTAAATTTACTTTTTGTAAATTTTATAAGTTGAATTCTATTTTGAGTAAATATATAAGGACAGTTGATTAATTTCAATTTTTCAGTTAACTTGATGAGATTACAGGGATGGAGTTTTTTTTCTTTTTTTTCTTTTCTCCTTAGGGGTATATTCCCATTATAGGCATGCTCACTGGCACTTTAGTGAGAGGACTCAGAAGTCTTCATTGGTTCCTAGTGATTGGAGTTGCCTCCAAGATGATTGACTGGTTGCTACTCAAAAGGATGGGATCTTCTAGAGCTGTGGGTCGTGACCTTTTTGGGGGTTGAACTACCCTTTCATTTCCTCTTGTTTAGAAGACCTCATAGTGGGACAAGTTAGTGGGTTCCCAAGTTCAAAACTTTAGGCATCAGATCTTTGAATCAAAGAATGACATTTCCTGTTACACTGTGCTCATTGAAGAAAGAAGAGACTCATTGATGTAGTCATTGAATAGCTTCTTACTTGGAAAGTAAAGCCAGTGAGTTATTCAGACAGTGTAAATCCCCCAAAAAAGAGGGATTGCTTGTTCAACAATCCCAAGGTATGTTTGACTTCTCAGGAGAATCCAAAATACAGGGTGATACTACAAATGTGGAAGGAACTGTATAGGACTTTGTGGGAAGACTAGGGATCTACCAGAATGTCAAAAGGTTGTATTATTGTTTGGTCATTTTTAAGTCATGTTTTACTCTTCATGACCTCACTTGGGGTTCCCTTGGCTGGAGTGGTTTGCCATGTCCTTCTCCAACTAATTGTATAGATGAGAAAACTGAGGCAAACAGGGTTAAGCGACTTGCCCTGGGTGATGGAGCTAATAAGTGTCTGAGGCTGGATTTGAACTCAGTTCTTCCTGGCTCCAGGCCACTATCCACTGTATGCCGTCACTGTGCCAAAAAGTTACCCTAATAGTAACTCTACATTTAATTTCCTTCTGAAGGGAGTTGTTGAGATATTTACATGGAATATGTGTTTCTGTTCTGTTATTGATTCCTCTGAGTCTTCTGCAACTTTTGATATTTTTGTGAGGTGAAATAAAGACTGTCTTCCCCATATGCATCACTACCTTGAGTGCTTGCTACCCTCATTTGGGAAAACCTAGATGTGAGCCAAACATAGCATTTTCCTGGAATGATTCTAGGTTGGGGTAATGGGCCAGAATGAGAAAATGGTCCTCTTGGGGTCAACCTCCATGATCAAAGTCAGTCCACGTGAACCCAGAAACCAGGGGTGGGGCGAGATTTTAAGATGCTGGCTACATTTAGGGAAACCGGTTATTTGCATTTATATGATGAATCCTTTTGTAACATGAACTATCAAACCCTAGTTAATTTTTCAGATGATGACTTTACTTAATTCAAGGTACACTTTTATTTCACTTCCACCATGGAAAAACATGGATTTTATGAAGCTGTGCACAATGATTCATTAGAAGGAGAGATCTGGAAATTCTGCTTCCTCTTAATCATATGTAATTTTATAGAAAAACAGCTTATGAGTCTTTATTAAGATTTTGCCTGAAGGAAACAACTTGGACTCCCCCACAAAACACAAATTCTTATGAAAGCCAGAGGAAATCACCTCCTACATTTCTGTGGTCTACAACCTGCCTTGTCATACATTGGGAATACAGTCCTGAGATTCTTTCTAAATCTTCATCTGTATATATCACAATGCAAGGTCTTTTGGAGAATGTGTCCAACATTTCATATATATGCCCTATCGAAATATAACTGCTAGTCAGATGATTAGTAACTCAGGAATATTGCCAAAGTAGCTGTTAATGGCATCTTGACATGGGTGAAAAAATGACAAAAGCACTTTGAAATGGTAGAACTTGTTATCGCAGTAGCCTACCTCTCATCATGTAGCTAATAATTTCTTTAGTGATTTACAGCAACAAAATGCTTCATTATAACTGTGAAGAAAGTAGATGAGAGAATTGTTGTTATTGAGTCATTTCAGTCTTTACCAACTGTCTGTGACCCCATTGGGGTTTTCTTAGCAAAGATACTGGAGTGGTTTGCCATTTCCCTCTCCAGCTCATTTTATATATGAGGAAACTGAGGCAAACAGGGTTAAGTGAATTGCCCAGGATCATCCAGCTAGTGTCTGAGGCTAGATTTGAACTCAGGAAGATGAGTCTTTCTGACTTCAGGCCTGACCCCATCCACTATGCCATCTAACTGCCCCAGAAAAGGCTATTATGGTACCTATTTAAAAGATGAAGAAATTGAGAATTAATGACTTGTTTGAAGTCTCTTAGCTACTGGGTGTGAGCTGAGATTCAAACCAAGTGCCATTGACTTCTGCCTAATCTCTGAACTCTGGTATCTGTGGCAGAGATGATTCAGTTGTTGTTGAAGGTTGTTGAAATTCTTTCTAAATGAAGTTGAGGGCTCTGAAAGGGGCTATCCCTCTAGTAGAGGTGGGGTATAGTTAAACTCTATTCACCACTATCATTGGCAGTATAGGTGTAAAACCAGATTACTATTGGCTCTGTGCTTACTGTAGGTATTTCATCACTCTCTGGGTCAAGCAGCAACTATTACGAGTTTTTTATTTTTTTGTCTCACAGCACAGTGCCTGGCAGACACCTAACGAATGCTTACTGAATGAAGTTGAGTGGAATTTTTTGATTTAATCTTTTGGCCAATGCAAGTTCATGAGGTGTTGGCATGGCTGGGTGGCAACAGATCTCTCCTTGATTTTCAACAGAAGAAGAAGGTGCTTGGTCACAGAACTGAAAGTCTGAGAGATGAAATGAAGTTTCTTTGTTGTGTTTTGACTAAGGCATTGTCACTAAAAGGCTGCTTACTGACATGTCCCTTAAGCATCTTACCTCTGGAGTACAATGAAAACCCAAGCCAATATTAAACTGTTTACCCATTGGTCCCTCTGATCAATCATTAGTGATTCAGAGTGAGCAAAGTGAACCTCCCCCAGCATTTACCACCACTTTCAGCAGTACTGGTTGCTCTAATTGACTTATGAGCTGGAAGGAAACCACAAGCTCTTTCATCAGGAGAGCTAGCCCTTAGTAGGGCCATTCCCAGAGTGTGTGGGGTTAGAGCAAATTACAGTGTCCTGCCAACATTTTTATGCAGAAGAGATCAAGGTATAAAGGATACTGTGAACAGCTGGGGCTAAGGATGTGCAAAGAGGGCTGGGCAGGCCTAATAGATGTACCTTTGTCAATGGGGAGACATGATGGGTATGTTCATGAATGTAGCCCTTACATCTTGAACAGCTACTGAAGCACCCCCATTTTTCTCCAGCAGCTACTTCTGTGAGTCACTTCCTAGCCACTAGGGGGCTGGCATTCTGCAGCAGAGAAGGCTTGCCAGACCACCTTGATTTGCTTTATTATAGGGATAGTTCTGAACCCCAAATAAGACTCCATCCTGATTAAGACAATATCTTCTCTTATGCTGTTCTGTTACTATCTGTGTGACATTGGGCAAATCACTTCTCTCCTCTGGGGTTTACTTATCTAAAGGGTTAGATCAGATGAGGTCTAAGATCCACAGTAACACTAAATTCATGGTTCTATGATTGTATTTCATGGATCTAGAGGCAGGAGACCTGGATTTGATTCTGTTATTTACTAGTCGCTCAACTGTGGGCAATTCACTTGTGTCTGCTCCTCAGTTTCCTCATCTATACAATGGGGATTCTGACAGTTTTACTACCTGTCTCATGTAGTTATTGGTAGAAAAGTGCTTTTTAACTCTAAAATTTTGTAGAACTGTGAACTATTTTTATTGTAGGTACTGTGATTCTGGATGGAATATATTGAAATGGGGTGTGGAAGAACTCTCACTGCAACTCTGAAATATTTTCACTCTTTGACTGATATGAATGACATGCTTTAGTGAGGATGTGATCACAGGAAGACAACATTCCTCAGCATATTGGAGTATTCTGGTCAGATGATGGAATCATGGAATCCCTCACTTCCTTCAAGATTCACTTCAAGCACCATCTTCTACATGAAGGATTTCCTGATTCCCCCAGTTTCTAGAATCTTCTTAGCAGTTGGTGACACAATGTATATAGTGTGAGGCTTTGAGTCAGGAAGACCTGAGTTTAAAACCAGCCTCAGAAACTTACTGGCCACATGACCTTGAGCAAGTCACTTAACCTTTGTCTGCCTCATTTTCTTCCCCTCATTAATTGGGATAATAATAGCACCTACCTCCCAGGGTTATTGTGTAGAGCAAATGATATAACATTTGTAAAGTGCTTAACACAGTGCCTGGTATGTAGTAAGGGCTTAACGTTTCTTTCTTTCCTTTTTTTCTTCCTCCCTCCCTCCCTCCCTAACTGTTGTTGTTTGTCCTTCATTTTTGAAGAGGACTAGTGGCATCATGGGGTCATGTCTTGATTCATGTGTGAATTGGCTTTAAGTCAGGCAGAGTTGCACAAAGTTGTCAGCTCCTCTCTATTTTTCAGAGTCATCAGAATTGAGTGGTAAGACAAAAGTCAGGACAACTGATGATGGCTTGGGATGCAATGGCTGACCTTGGTATCTTTCTTTCTGACCAAGCTCTAAGCGCTCCACAGCACCTGCTTCAACTGCCTTTATGTCCCATTTGAACAAATTGTTCTCTTCCATCTATTCCACCAGGGAAAGTCTTCACATACTTGGGGTAGACACCTTCTCCCCACCTCCTATAATTCACTTGGTTACCTCAAACTGATTTAGCCTGTCTACTGAGATAGTTTACTGGGATGTGGCTGCTGTGCATGCTACAGTTTTTTGGAACCACAGATGAAAGTTGAGTGCCAGGTAGACACCAAAGGTGGACAAGCAGCCCTTGGCAAGCCCTCACACCAGAGATACAAGTCCTCCTTAAATACTCCATATGCCCTCCCCCTTAACTACTTTGCACTTAAGTATTTCATGTTTATTTTCTATTTATTCTGTACATACATATACATACATATATGCATTATGATCATCAATTCAAAGATAGAGCTGGAAGAGACCTCAGAAATCATCTAGTCAAACCCATTCATCTTACAAATGAAGAAACTGAGGCAAATGACTTGCCCACTGCCACAAAATAAGCATGAGATGAAGGATAAATCAAGACTTGGTTTAAGTATCACCTTCTGCATGAAGTCTCTCCTCATTCCTCCAACTGCCTGTGCCCTCCTTCTCTACCTATGTTTTTGTATTATTTCTACTTATTTTATGTGTGTGTGTATTTATGTTCTGTATACATATAAGTCTGTGGGCATAGACTTATAAATGTATCTAATCTAATGCAAGCTAATTGAGAGCAAGAAGGGTATCAATTTTTGTCTTTGTCTCTCTAGTACCTACTTGTAAGGCCAATAATGGCAGCACCCTGAGGACGGCTGTTGTGAATAATTTTAAGGGTCTAATTGCATAGTATAATGAACTCTATATTTATTCAAAACTAAACATTGTTCAATAAAATAAAGCATAACATTCATAGCAACATCCTTAACCAAAACATATCATTCAACAGTGCTTCGCATATAGCAAGCATTTAAATGCTTGTGGAGGAGATGATTGATGATAATCAGTATATTTGGTCCAGGTTTTTATATAGCTAGCTGTGAGTGGTGTCAGGGTCCTATAACCACCGACTACAAAATTTTTACAACCTCTAGCACAGGCATGCCTGAGAAGATAAGAAAGGGTTCTAAAAATGTCAAGGATGAAGCTATTACTGACATGACACAGAATTATCATTGCCAAACCTTTTAGTGTTCTAAATGACCAAAATTTTAGGCAGCCTAAAACATGGCTGGAAGGCAGGTCAGCACACATTAATTAAGCATTTACTATGTGCCAAGCAAGCACTGTGCTGAGTTAAAACACTAGTGATAAAAATCCAAACAAAAAGAAAGTCTTTGCCCTCAAGGAAAGACACAAAAGAGAACTGAGAAGCTGGGAAATGGGACCTACGTGAGGCTATGATTTTGATTTCCAGAAGTCAGAAGCAAAGTCAGGAGAGGAATGAAGACCTGGTTTTCTCCCCATAATGGAGGATTTGGAGGAAAATTTACTAATGAGAGAAGGAGACTAACATGGTAGACAGATATTCCAGGCAGGGGTGGCAAACCTGTGGCCTCAAGGTCACATGCGGCCCTGTAGGTCCTCAAGTATGGACCTTTGAATCCAAACTTCACAGAACAAATACCCTTAATAAAAGAATTTGTTCTGTAAAACTTGGACTCAATCAAAAGGCTGTACCCAAGGACCTAGAAGGCTACATGTAGCCTTGAGGCCACAGGTTCCCCTAGGCCATAGGCACTGAGGGAGGTAAAGATTTCAATAGTTAATATTCAATAAATCTAATCTAATAAACATTTTCTGAACACCTACTATGTGCCAGACAGTGTGCTAAACTCTGGCAGTACAAATAAGAAAAATAAAGATAGTCATATCCTCAAGGAGCTTATAATCTAATGGAGAAAGACAATACACAAAAGGAAGCTGAGGAAAGAAGTACCAGAGGTACAGGAGCATGATGGAGTTGAAATTAAGCAGAGCAGCTGATAGGAAATGATGAATTGCCTATAAATTCTGAGTGCTGTAGTAGGGAAGGCTTTGGGAAGAATTTGTTTGCTTCCCTCTCCATCCATCTAATCAGAGGGGAGAGACAACTAAGTGTAGTGAGGAGGTTTTGGGTACCAAAGTTGAAGCAATATCCACGATGAGGTTTCTGGTGATGACTTATCCTGATGACAGCATGATGTTTATGGAGCTGAAACCAAGCAGAATAGCTGGTGGGAAATAAACATTCTCCAGCAGGAGATTTGTTTCTCTGTCACTTTGTGTGTTCTGGAGCTCTAAGATTTGTTTAGAGTCATGTTTTATAGGTATTTGAGGTGATTATGGGAGGAGCTCATGGAGTTTCTCTGCTTCTATGCTGCCATCTTGACTCCGCCCTGTTGGAAATAAACATTCTCCAGAGAAACATAGGGAAAGTACTTAGAAGTAATAGATCTCCAGAACTATTGCAGTTGTGTCAAAATAGGCTTTGCCAGAATCATTGTGTCTTCTTTCTTTCAGTAAAGAGGGCTCTGAAACAACCATATGATGGATCACTTTTTAAAACCAAACTAGACAGGAAGATGGCAGAGTAGGTCAGAAAATTCCAAGCTCTCAAGATTTTCCCCCACAAAAGAGTTAAAATAGCACCTTAGGGGGAACAAAGTGTGGGTGGAGATAAATAAGAACACGGGCATAATCAGGGTCCTACTGGGACAATTTGAGAAGATCTAAAGAAAAATTCTAGGAGGAGGTTTGGTCCCTGTGAAGAGTAAACACCTCCAGGCTTGGTTCCATTTTAACAACGAGGCAAGTCCTGGGGTTAGTTGGCTTGAGAGGCTGCCTCAGCCCCAACCAACAGGACTTTTACCCATAGATAGAGAAGGTAGTTTGGTATTTGAGCCCAGGAAGATTGAGGGAACTTCTGCTGACCAGGTAAGCCAGACTCAGCTGTGCTGCAAAGAGTGGAGGCAGGGCAAGAAGGAACCAGCACACCTGGTGAGTGCAGAAGCAGTGGGGCAGAAAGCCCCTGGCTGTGGGCACTTATAGGAGGCTGGAGGTTTGGCTTTGATTCTAGGATAGAAGGGAGAACTGAAGATCTGGGGCAAGAGGCATCATCTCCCATACCCCAGGACTAGAGATGATTTAAAAAATTAAGCTATTACCACACACAAAAAAATGCACTGGCAAAGGAGAAATAATCCAACCATAGAAAGCTATTATGGAAATAGAAATGAGCAGGGTTCATCTTCAGAGGAGGATATTGAAGTAAAGAAACCCCAAAGAGTAATGTCAAATGGTCACCTGAAGAATTCATAGAACATCTTACAAAAGACTTCAAAAATCAAATGATGGAGATGGAGGAAAAACATAAAAAAAAATAATCCAAGAAAAACAAGAAGGGTATGAAAGGAAAGTCAACCAACTAGAAAAGGAGATCCAGAATCTTAAGGAAGAAAAATGATACCTTGAAAATTAGAATTGGGCAAAGGGAAGCCAGTGAAATTATAAGAGATCAGAAAATGACAAACCAAATATGAATAATGAAAAAATAGAACAGAAAGTAAAATGTCATACAAGAAAATAAACGGATTCAGAGAATAGATCAAGAAGAGAAAATATGAAAATAACCAGACTAAGTGAAAGTTATGATCAAAAAAAAGAATCTTGATAAAATAATACAAGGAATAATTAAAGAAAATTGTCCTGAAACATTCAAACAAGGGGTGAAAGTAGAAATAGAAAAAAATCCATCGATCACCACTTGAAAGAGATCTGATGAGGAAAACTCATATCAATATCATAGTCAAATTCCAAAACCCTAGCTCAAGGAAAAAATATTAAAGCATTAAGATTAAAACAATTTAAATATGATGATGCCACAATTAGAATTACCTAAGACCTAGCAGCAGAGACATTAAAGGACCACATATCTTGGAATACAACATATCGAAGAACAAAAGAACTGTGGCTCCAATCAAAAATATCATATTCTGCAAAGTTAAGCATTATTCTGAATGAAAAAAAAATGGACTTTTGATAAACTTTCTGACATTCAAGAGTTTGTTAAAAAAATTCAGAACTTAAGAAAAGATTCAACATACAAGAACCAAGCAAAATATAAGGCACATAACAAAGACTGACTATAAGGGATCCATTAAGGACAGACTGTTTACTTTTTATATATGTAAAATGTATGTCTAAGATTCTTGTAAATAATTGGGTAGCTCATAAGAAAGATAGGGGTAAATCTGAGTATGAAATGAATTTAAAAAGTAAAACCATTTAGGAAGAGCTTAAAAGAGTAATTATTTTATACAAATTAGGTACAAGAGGAAAAATCGATACAGAGGAATTAGATGGGGAGGTGGGCTGGTAGTTCTGGTAGCCTACTTTCATTGTGAATGGGTTTAAGAGGGAATGATACATATATATTTAGAAGAGTATAAAAGTCTTTTAAATTCAGAAGAAATAAAATGGTAAGTACATAGGGAGGGGGGAGAGGACAAGGGAGGAATCTTTAGGGGGGAGGGTGAGAGAACAGGTAAAATAGGAGTATAGGAGGGTGTTTAGATTTATGGGAATGGGAGCAGAAGGGATGGATCCTTGGAGGGGGGTAGACAAGTCATAGGAGGGCAAGGTAGTGATAGAAGTAAAGTAGAGGAGGCAGGATGCATATACATGAAAACAAAGATCAGGAGTAGAATAGATTTGGGAAAGTATATGTCTATATATGTGTGTATGTATGTGTATGTGTATGTATATATCTACAGCTATAGAGAAACACATCTAAACTTTATTGTAGCTTTCTGGGGGCAGTTGGGGGTAGGGGGAAAAAAGAACAAAATAAAAAAGTGCACAAACAGAACAAAAAAAAAACTCATAAGAAAGCAAAGACAGACAATTCTCAACACAAGTATTATTTATTTATCACAGACTTTCTTGAAACGAAAATTTATTGTTACATATTTTGAATCCTCTCTTATGTCCTGCTATGCACATAACATACTTTGTTCTTTCTAACTTTGTATTTAAGTTCCAATATTTAATTTTATGATATGTTTTTGTTTCTTTTCTCTATTCTGTATTTGTATTCTGGCATTTGAGTCTAAAATAAAATTTTGGAAAAAAAACCAAAACCAGACCAGAGGTTCTAGCTCTTCATGATTCTATCTGCTGGGGTGTATGAAGTGGTCAGGGAGGACTAGCACCTCTGGTGCGAGGGTTGCTGAGCCCTTTTCAGGGCTGCTCATCTACCTTTGGTATCCATGTGTCACCCAACTTTCATCTGTGATTCCAAGAAATTGTAGTATGTGCAGTGGTCACACCCTGGTTAAAGCATCTCTTTCATATGGTCTAAAGCAAGTTGAGAGTAACTGGTGAGTCTCAAACCTGTTAGTTAGGGGAGTGTCTACCCCAAGAATATGAAGACTTCCCCTAGTGGAACAGTAGATGAGATCAATTTGTTCAAATGGGCCATGAAGGCAGTGAAGCAGGTGCTGTGGAGTGATTAGAGCTTGGTCAGACATTGAAGATGCCAAGGTCATCCACTACATCCCAAACCATTGCCTGTCATCTTGACTTTTGTTTTGCCACTGGGCTCTGATGACTCTGGAGGAGATAGTGAAGCTGGTAACCTCATGCAACTCTGCCTCACTTAAATCCAATTTACATGTGAGTCAAAAGACATTACCCATATCATCTTACTATTTAATTATTTAATTGTTTTGCTATGTTACTATTTTACCTACCTTGAAGTCCTGTGGTAATGGACTAATGATGAAGCAGCAGGTACAGATACACTGGGAGTTGTAGTCACAGCTTTGTACACAAGTGGCCCAGGCCTTAAGGTTGTCTTCTAACTGGACTGAAGTAGCAGTGGTATTTGGGAGCCCCCTGGGTTTCTGAGAAGCCTTTTAAAGGACTGCACTAATTACCTCATGGCATGCAGAAAGGGCCAAAAAAGGTGTCCTAATAATTGTCTGCTTCACCTAACCCTGGCCTGTTTACTGCAGCAAGTGGGGATCCCACTCTGTGGTCAAAACACACAGAAAAACTTTGCAAAAAATTATGCAAAGGTGATTTCACTCACCATAGGTATATGGAATGTACTTATTCTTACAGACAATATGAAATCCAGTATACATGAAAGATGAATTGCTCTTGTTGAGAGAGAACTCAGCAGATATTGTGTCTAAATAGCAGCCCTGAGTGAAGTAAGGCTGGAAAACAAGGCCTACCTTACCAAAGTTGAGTTGGATATACTTTTTACTGAAGTGACCACCATATTGAAGAGCTGGTATAGGTTAGCAATCAGGCCTAATTTAGTCAGCAAGCTTGTATGCCTCCCAAAAGGAGTGAATGACAAGATCTTGACAATGCAACTGCCATTTGCAGGAAAGTACAACACCACCATCATCAGTGCATATGCCTCTACCATGATGAATCCTGATGAGGTCAGAGAAAAATTCTATGAAGACCTGGAGACCATCATCTTCAATGTGCCAAAAGAGAACAGACTTGTAATTCTAGATGACTTTAATGCCAAAGTCATAGACTATCAGACATGGCAGGGGGTTTCTGGGAGGAATGCAGCTAGAAACAGCAACAGCAATGGTCACTTAGTGCTGCAAACGTATGTGTTACATGACCTCATCACCAACACTGTCTTCTGTTTACCTAAAGGCACTAAAACTTTTTGGATGCAGCCTTGTGGCAAACATTGGCATTTAATAGAATGTGTCATTGTAAGAAGAGACAGATTATGAGAGTCACAAAGGTGATGTTTGGCATAAAATGATGGGCAAATTATAGACTTATCCTCTCCAAGTTAAAGAGTCACTTTCAACAAAAGTGGCAGCCCCAAGGCAAGATGACTATCAGAAGACTCAATGTCAACAGATCAGAGTGCTTCTCCACACACGAACAATTTGTTGCTGACTTGGAGGGAAAGTTGAGCCAGCACATAGCAGCTTTGAGAGATTTGCTGTATAGCACTGCATTTACCCATCTGGGCTGGAACACTTGCAACCATCAAAACTAGTTTGATGAAAAATGACTGGGAAATTCAGAAGCCGTTGAACAAAAAACAAGAACTCCACAGGGTTTAACAGCAAGATAGCTCGTCTATATTTAGTATTTAATCAGATGGATTTAGTATTTAACTCCATCAAAATCAAAGTGCAAATGAAGTTTAGAGAAATGCAGGATTTTTGGCTCAGTAAGATGGCAGATGAGATTCAATTTTACACTGATAGTAATACTCCAAAGTGCACTGAAAGCTATTTTTGATGTATCTCAGCTATTCAACTACAATGGAACCACACTGATCAGTGATAAGGACATGATCCTGGAAAGATGGGCTAAACATTTCTACAGTGTTCTCAACAGACTGTCATCAGTCAATGCTGAAGCCGTTGACTTTATGCCTCAGGTTGAAGTCAATCCCTCTTTAGTGGAGCTTCCAACTGAAGAAGAGGTTTTGAATGCTAGAGAAGGACTGATGAGATTGAGGCATGCATTGTCAAAGCTAGCTCAGCATATGGGATTCTCTGAAGGAAAGTGTGGGTAAGAAGAGATGTTAAACCTCATACCAAATTGAAGGTATGCAGAATACAGAATACTGAAGGTATACAGAAGGTATACAGAATCATTATGCTGACTTGACTGTTCTATGTCTGTGAAACCTGGACAGTCTATTAGCACCATGCCAAAAAATTGAATCTCTTACATTTGAATGGTTTTAAGAAGATTTTGAAGATCACCTGACAAGAAGTATTGAATACAGATGTCCTTTCTTGAGCTGAACTGCCAAACATTCATAATCTACTGCAGGGAGTGCAAATCTGATGGACTGTCCACATTGTTTGAAAGCTGAATGTACATTTGCCTAAAAGACAATTTTGTGAAGAACTCACACAAGGCAAGCACTCAGATGGAGGTTAGAAGAAGTGATATAAGGACACTCTCAAAGTCTATCTGAAGAACTTTCATATCAATCGTGAGATGAGGGAGACATTGTCCCAGGACCATCCTACATGGTATGACCATTTTAAAGAAAGTGCTGTTCTCTATGAGCAAAGTGGAATTATAGTAACTCAAAAGAAATGTGAGGTGCACAAATTTGGAGACATGTCCATCTCAAATGTTCATGTGGACTATTTATGCCTGATGGGTAATAGTCTTCTGAGCTCATACTGATCTGATCAGTTATAGTCAGACATACTGCACATTGACCTCAGCCTCATGATATTATATTGGTCCTCTTCAAGTATGAAGAAGTACAATGAACAAATTCCATCCTCCACTTAGAGATAGTATGAGAGAGCACCTAGTGAAGTTTTTAGGGCTGTATACCTGGTCCTATTTGAGTGCAGGGATATGTGGATAAAATTGATAAATTAGTTATTAAGAGAAAGTACCGGCACTTTAAAAAAAATACTGTTAACAAAGTATCCAGACAAAATGAATCCAAAGTCCGAGAAGAGGTGATTGATTCAAGTATAGATGTAGTGCTAATAAGTTATATTGTGGAGGGTCAAATGAACAAGTGTATAATAGCAGTTATTAGTGATTAATTACAGGAAGAGATGGATTGAAGGGAAGGAATTGAGTTATTGGACTGAGATTTGGAGACCCAGTTAGGAAATCCTGCCCCTAAAAAGAAAAATAACTCACGAACCATTAGTCATTGAAAAACTTTAAAAAATCTTTTTAATGGGGAATAGAGTAGACATCAGAGACTTGGTCATAAGGAGCAAGAGTTACTAAGGGACATCAAAATGAGACCAGTGGTAAACTTGCGTCAAAGCTGAATGATTAACCTAACTTTCTTTATATTCCTCCCTCTTAAAGTTAGGTTTGTTCCCTGAGTCTGTAGCAGGGTTGACTATAGAGTTTGAGGGTTAAGTTGACCCAGCTGTGACTATTGGGGAGGTGGCATATACAGGAAACCAGGCAGAGAATAGAAATGAAAGTTCTCCTTTGAGCCACCAGGGTAGCTAGCAGTGTTATTTAAAGAAGCTGTCAGCACCATGGTCAGAGGAGACAGCTAAGCTGGAAGCCCCTGGTTCTCTCAGCACTATGGCTATGAAATGCAACAAAGCTGCTTCCAGATGAGTGACTTTGGGTCACTCTTATGACAGCATAAAGTAGCAGCATTAGCTAAGGAGAAAGCTCAGTTGCCAGAGGATAATCAAGCTAGCTGACTATCCTGCCTTTAAACAGTTTGGGTTGTCTGCAGAGCAAATGAAACCCAGGTAAACCTCTGGGGCTTGGCATGAACACTTCTATATATTTTCGGTTTCCCAAGAAGTTTTCTTGGCAAATGTGTATCTCTATGTTTCTTCCCTATTGTGCTGACTGACAGGAACGCAGTTTGGAAAGAATGTGTGTCCTCTCCCTGGAAGTATTATGTCTTTTGAGAGCACTTGGTCCTATTCCTCTGGTAAGCAGTAATTTTTTGGGCAAGGGTTGACTCTGTGATGATAAGACCATTAAGAAACAATCTAGGCTGCGTGACTGATAAGTTGGATATCTGAAACTACATCACTCGTGTGTGTGTGTGTGTGTGTGTGTGTGTGTGCGTGTGTGTGAACCCAAATGTAAAAGAAAATCTATTTGAGGTAAACTAAATGCTGGAGTTTATTAAAAAGAGAAAGTTTTTTAGACCAAATGGGGCACTATAATTTCTGGCATTTGCTACTGCTTCTGGTGGAGGTGGTGATGGTGGTGGGTGGTTTAGGTTAGTTGACTGCAGCAGCAATCAGTTGGTTTGGGTCGGCTTCCTTTTAGACACCTGGATCTTCCTCTGAATCCATGTATTTACTGAACAGACTTCTGATCTTAATTTTGTTTCCAAAATTGGAAAAAGATATTTTTCATCTTAAATTGTCAAGTTGTTTTTTGATATGAATAAGTCTTTTGGCATTTTGAATAATAACAGCTCACTCACATTTCTAAGTGCTTTAAGGTTTACAAATCACCTTATGTGAATGTTCTCATTTCAGTAATTAGTATGACCCATTTGTCCAATGGCTCAACCAGTTTTGAAACTGAAGACCTAGATTTATGGAACTGGGAAGACAAACCAGATATTTTAGAGCTTGAGGGGACTTTAGAGATCATGTTGTTGAACACTTCAATTAAAAAAAAAGTGTCATTCATAGCTTTTGTTTTTACATGTTAGTTATTTATGGAAATACTCTCTTCCCCCTCCCGATGAAATAATTAAAGCCTCTTTCCAAGAAACAAAGAAAAAAAAACCCAGTTAATCAAAAAACACTCAATATGGTGACCACATCTAATAATGTGTTCAGCATTCTGTTGTAGCAGTTTCCCATTTCTCTACTGAGAGAAGAGAGGTATATTTTATTATTTGTTTACCAGGACAATCAAAGGTTTCCCCCCAGCTATTCAAAGTCTAGCTTCTTTTTTAGTGATTTTGTAATTTACATTATTGTAGTCATTGTGTAAATTGTCAAGTCCTTGACTTTCATGGATAATGATTAATGAATCACAATTTGATGAAATGACTCACCCAAGGTCATGTAACTAGTTAGTGACAGAGGTAGGACTTGACTAATCATCAACCTCTCCCTATTGCTATAAGTAGATATTCAGCAAAAAAACCATTTCCAATGATGCTCTGATGATATAGAAAAATAGCCTTTCGATTCCATGCCAAAATACTAGAATAAAGGCAGGCCTAGACATGGTACACAAGCAACAGTGCCTGAAGGCAAATTCTAAATGCTATTTTGGAAATACATTTTGTGAGCCCAAATAAGTACTTATCATTGGGAAGGTTATTATTTTCAAGCTTTTTAATTCACTGACTCACAGGCTGTAGTAATTCATGCAAAGGAGTCTCTGAACTCTTTTGCAATATGCAGATTTGTGTGCAAATGAGCATTACCTATGGTGTTCTACTGAAGCGTTTTTCTTTGATGTACGTTTCTGACACTCTGAGATTGTAAAGAAGAAAATAACTTTAAAAATTTTAAGAAACCTTAATTGAAGTTAACATAAAAGAAGATACATGGTGTTAATTGGTCTGTTTCAGGCATAATTTGGGCCTTTGAGACCATGTCCCTTACCCCCTGCCAAAGTGTCAAGACTCACATCTTTAATTCAACAATCTTTGTATTAATTACCTCTGGATAAGGTAAGCTTTGATTGTGAGTCCTTTATTGTAAAATTGCAGTACATTGCCTGCTTTAAGATAAATAAATTAGGGCTGAACTCAAAAAAAATCTCCATCCAACTGTGAACGCAAAAGTGCATTTGTGCATCAAATGACAGATGAAAGAACAGGTTTCATCAGACTTGCTTAATAGGAGAAAAATGTTTTCATTTTCTTCCTCTTTCTCCATTATTTTGGTGCACTTACATATGAAATTTTGGTGGATTGCCAGAGATAATGTGGTAGAGTGTATAGAGGGCTACAGTTGGTGTCAGGAAAGTTTGGGTTCAGATCCTGCATCTGAAATACACTAGTTGTGTGTCCAAGGAGGAGTCACCTAACCTTTCTCAGCCCCAGGCAACTCTCTAGGACCATGAGACAGACCAGTTGCAATCTCTTTTGTGGAAGGAGTTATTATACATGTGAAATCCTGTTGATGTACTGACCAAACATTTCCAGTAAGCCAGAAGTTGGGTTACTAATATATTCTGATCTAAAGATTCTTTCTTGGGGAGGGCTGAAGAGTCATTTTCTGGCTATCATTGAAAATTTATCCCTAGGGTATGGATCTGCTCATGTTTCTTTTGGAGAAACTTAGTATATACAACCAAATAATGAATTCTTTTAATTTATTTGAAATAAGTGATAATAATTTTCTTAAAAAATTTCTGTAAAATTTTTTTTCAGACATATCAGAAAGAACACTGGATTTGGAATTGAGAAACATAAGTTTAAGTCCCAAGCCCTCTAATTATTGACTGTGTGACCCTGGGCATGTTGCTTCACCTCTCTAGAATGAAAAAAGGTTACAATTCCTAAAAAAAAAATCCCCTCATTTGTTGTTGACTTTAGAAACATAATTATTCAAGTCCAAATTGATAATCCTGCTGTCATGCTGGTCAGACCACATCTGAGGTATCATATTCAGCTTTTGGCATCATATTTTAGGAAGACACTGACAAGATAGAATGTAGGTATAGGGGAGTTACTGGGGTGGTGAGGGGACTGGAACTTGTATCTTAGAATGATGGGTTAAAGGAACAGGGAAGTTTAGTTGGAAGGAGCCTCAGGGAGGGTATCACAGTTGCCCTCCATTATTTTGAAACATGTCACATGGAAGGGGGAGTAGACTTATTTTCCTTAATCCCGCTGGACAGAACTAGAATCAGGGAGGAGAAATTGCTGAAAGACATATATCTACTTGATATAAGGAATAACTTTAACAATGTCAGCTAACAATGTCTAAAAGTTGCATGGGCTCCCTTGGTAGGTAGTGAGCTCTCCATCTCTGGAAGTCATGCTAGATGCAATGAATTTATAAAGGATACTCCTGCTCAGGTCTGGGATAGACTGAATGAGTTCTAACATCCCTGTCAATTCTTAGGAAAAGTTGATTAGCATGAAGAAAAACAAATGAATTTTAATATAATTTATTTCTTTAGCATTTTACCTAGTACCCAATAACGCTCAATTTAATTTATTAAGTACCTACTCTGTGCAGAGGAGTAAGCCTGGCACTGGATAGACAAAAACAACTAAGTTCTCTCCCTTAAAGAATCTGTTAGTGAGTAAACATTTATTAAGGTCTTACCATGTGCCAGTCAGTTTACATGGATACTCCATTCATTCATGAGCTTATTCAACCAAGTGTTTACTATGTGCTTCATTAATTTGGTGGATAAAAATATGTAGAACATGCTGTCTCTAGACACCAGGATCTTACACTTTAGAAGGAGTCATAAGATAAAATGAGATAACAGATGTACAGCACTTTGCTGTACATAAGTGGAGCTACATGTATGTGTATAATTAGTCATCACACAAAGTGCTGTGTGATAAGGACTGTTGGAAGCTGAATGGCTGGTAGGAGCTTCCCTTTTCCAATTTAGTCAATAGAAGTTCCTTTTCCTGGAGTAAGAGCCTTAGGTTCTGCAAAGACCACATTCCCCAGTTCTTCGTGTGATTATTCAGGTGCAGCTGCCCCATTTGCTCCCTTTATTCAAAGGATTGGGTGCAAGTCCTCCTTATGTCTGGATAAGGGCCAGAAAAGAACCAGCAGTTGCTTGTTCAACGCTCAGAATTCCACCACTGGCAGAGCATGGAGCTGATGCCGTTTAATTGCTCAAACTTGTCCTTGGTCAACTGAGCAGCCCTCATTTTCTCTTGCAGAGTGTAAATGAGACCCTAATGCAGTCTGAACCCCTCTTAAACTCTAAATGTATGCTATCCATATAATCATTAGGTTCGTCTGATTAGATACAGATGTATGACAAGTCATCATTATTTGCTTTTGACTTCTAATCGTTTGTAATATAGTGATCATGCTTTTCTATTAAATGATTCCAGTTAGTTATTACAGTCATATGACTATAGACTAACTTTCTTTGTTGACTTGCACAATGCTTTGAATTCTGCTCATTAGAGAGATGACTGCTAGAGCCCACCTGAGTCCCCTTTAGCCTTTACCACACAGCTGCTAATTCAGTTATTTCTATGCTTTTGTTAATCTGGGTCACAATATAGCATTTAATTCAAACTCTTTTAAGAAATGTTTATTAAACATTTGCTGAGTGTAGAATATTGTGCTAAGTAATGGTGGAGATATAAAATTTGGTAAGGAAGAATTCTTGTCCTCACAGAGCTGCTGTTCTAGTAGGAGGCATGATACAGTAGAGAGATTATGGGCTCTGGAGTCAATGAATCTGGGTTAGAATCCTGTCTCTGATGCTAACTACCTTGCCCTCTCTGAGTCCTAGTTTTCTTTTCTTTTCTGTCTTTTTCTTTTCCGATTTTTGGAGGGGGGGAGGTAGGATAATTGGGGTTAAGTGACTTGCCCAAGCTCACACGACTAGTTTTGTGTTAAGTGTCTGAGGTCGAATTTGAACTCAGGTTCTCCTGACTCCAGGGCTGGTGCTCTATTCACTGTGCCACCTACCTGCCACTGGGTCCTAGTTTTTTTTTTAATGGAAAATGAGGATATTCGAGTAGAGAGTTTCTGAGGCCCATTCAAACTCTACACCCATGTTCCAAGGAAGATAAAGAGAAAAACACATGCCAACATATTTAATCATACCATTTCCACTAGGGCCATACTCTTCATTCCTTTCTCATTAGAAGATTAGAAGACTGGAACTTTTCTAGGCTGCAATTGGCCTTATCTTGTTTGGTTCTAGGCTTCCATAGTACTTCTTGGACATCTTCTGACATGCCACCACCTCATTTCATGTTCTTCTCTACTAACGCTATCACAGACCTGGTCCAAAAAAGCAATAACCAATATAACCAGGCCTGTCTGAGATTTAATTCAGTTTGAAAAATTATTAAATGTCTATAGTGTATGTGCAATGAATTGTATTAACCTTGGGATATAAAGACAAGCAATGAAAATAGTCCTGCCCTCAAGGTGCTTCCATTCTATTAGAGGATGTTGTGGTCAGCAACTTCATTAAGAGCCTAGGAGTATACAATATCAGAATTATAACAAAGGAGGAAACCAGAACCCAGAAAGCTGAAGAGACTTGCTGGAGGTCACAAAGGTTGTGATTAGATCGAGGTTCCTGGTTTTCCAAAACCAGCACTATTTCCATTATGCCACACTATCTGCCTGCCCTCCGTTGTTCTATTGACATCTGACATCGAGGATCCAGATGCAAAGTCTGATTATCATAAGTGGCCCTGTTCATAATTTGTAAGATGTTGGAATTTGCAGTGTCCTTGCTGGATGGAAAAAGAAATTAGGAGCAAGGTGCAGAGAGGCATTTCGGTTACTGCTGCTTCTGCCATCATTTGACACTGAATGCACTTGCAAACCTGACTGGTAAAGTTAAATGAGCTCAAAAAGGAAGAGAAGAGTATTCTTGGATCTAAGCACAGCTCCAATCAGCGTAAGGCACAGTACAGAGGCCTTTTGTGTCAGACTGCTAATCAGCAGAGGTGAGTGTTTCAGCATATTTAAACAAGTACAGGGCACCCATTAATCAAATGGCTGAACCAGAGGACCAGAGGAAGCAAATGAAATGAGTTTTTTTTTTAAACTTTTTAGTCCAGGCTTGAATTTTTTTCTCTGTGATGACATAGATTTAAGGGGGAGGCTTGTGAGTAGAAGGTAGGGAGAGACAAAAGGATAAGAGAAGAAAATCTCCAATAACAAATATGAACTGATGAAAGTACAAACCTAAAATAATTCTATAGAAATGACTTATAAGGCTTCCATTTCCTGTGATAAATTATAGCATGTGGTTGAGAAATGTATTTATAGTTCGGCTAAGTCTTGAGTGCCTGTGATAATGGCACCAGACACAGATTCAGAATCATAAAGTCATATTTGATTCCTTTATCTTCTTCATTCCCTACCACCAATAAGTCAATAAAGCCTATGACTTTTTTCCCCTGTGAAATGTTTCTCTTATTCATCTTTTTTCTCTCCATTTCAAGTGCCAATACCATAGGCCAGATCCTTACCACCTCCCATCTGAATTACTGCGCTGGTCACCACTGATTTGCCCTCTATACCCACTTCCTCCTTATTCCAGTTCATGTTGGATATTCTATTAGAATGATAGTCTTTAAAATTTCTCTCATCTCATTATCTCATCTCATCCCTTGTACCAAACTTTCCACAGAAATCAGCTGTCTGTGGCCTAAAACTTAGAAGACTCTAGCTTGATTTTTAAGGTCTTCTATAATTTTGTCCTATCCCATTATTATAACTTCCTTTCTCATTATTCCTCAAAATAAACTCTATGTTACAGTATCCTCACTGGTCTAGTCAACATGCCATGCTCAGTTGTTTCTCTGTTGCTTCACTTTATTTCTCTTGCTTAGATAGACACTGACTTCTCTACTGCTGTTAAAATAATAATCACCTGTTAGGGCCTAGGTTAAGTCCCACTTCATTCAGTCCTACATAGCAAGGCTTCCCTTACCCCACCAGACCTGAAAAGCTTAAGGGAAGGCTTGGTGACTGGAATGGTCAGATCCTTCACCCTCAATCAACAATAAATTTAATTTTGTGTTATCCTTGGTCATCTCTTGCAGTGTTCACCAATGAACTTAAGTAAGAGGACCACCATGCTTACTGCTTATATGCAAATGTCCACTGCAGAGTGTGAAGAAATAGATAAATTATAGGGAAAAACAGACCAAGTCTTCCAAACTAAGTCAATCTCTCTTGTGATACACAGTGAAACAGCAAACATGGGCGTAAGGGAAGATCATGAAAATGATGTTGAAAACTTGACTCGTGAGCAAGGAATGACAGGGGCCAAACACTTGTAGAGTATTTAGAAATCTCTTGCCTGTGTATTAGAAATTCTTTCTTCAAGAATATAGAATGCTTTGGACTTGGTGAGTAAATAACAATCTTCATAAAAATGGAACTGTCTTTGTAGAGAGGAAATGGCTGGTTACAGATGTAGCTTTAACTTCAGATCCAGATGTCTGTGCGCAGTTAAACAATTGATGGGCTGGAGTAAATAATGGCCAAAGTAAAGTCCAAATTAAAAGGATAAAGATGAGAAGATGTTATGTATGATTATAGGAGATCTAAGCCAACCTGTCAAAGCAAGCTGTCAACTCTGAAAGTGGGGAAATGGTTAGAACAAGAGACATTGACTCTGGCAATCACGACTTCTTAGGAAGGTTTAAGTGATTCAAAATTAAGCACGATGAGGAGGCTGGAAGAGCTCAGAAACCACTTCAGACATCCGACTCTTGATTTCCTTTCCCAGTGCAGAGACATAGCAGCCAAGAGCAGCACCAGTTTAAAGTACAAACTCATTTAAAAAATTGGGAGAAAGATGATGAAACAAGACAGAGTATTATTTCATAAAACAGCAAAAAAAAAAAAGCAGTTTAGAAGGAATAAGCCTTTAGCAAGGTTGGCATAAGCAAAGCCAGATCATGCTTAGATCATTTGTAGATGAAACCCAAAGGAGCATAATGAACAGATGTGATAATTGACCATGGTCTTCTGGCATTCCTAGTGTTTCATTTTCATCTTTAATAATAGGATAATCACTGCATTTATATTTTACCTATCAGTTATGACTTGGGGAAGTGGCAATGGTACCTACGAAGGTGAAATTGGAAGAGCCTCTGGATTGTCCAAATATACACAGAAGAAATCCCTTTTGGAGGTAACAATTTTAAAGCTACTTAGGGGGCAATTTTCAAAATATCTCAAACGGGAGATTCGTAAGGAAGGGAAAAGATCACAGTTAATGCTTTTACTAAACAAAAGGTAACCCAGAAGATGTTAGCAACTGCTGGCTTTCTATCTACTTTCTTATTTCTCTAAAATATTTATAGTTCTCCAAAATTATCTATGTATATACAGAGGGTATGTGAGAAATGAATGGGTAGCTGGGTTTTCTACAATAGACCACACAATTATACCCATACAATAGAAAATTGATGATCCTGTTATGTCTATTTTTGTTGATTTTTCTAAAGGCATTTAACTTGGTAGAGCAAACTGCTACTTTGAAAGCACTTCTCAAATACATGTCTTCCAAAATATTTAATAGAGAGGTAGATGCAAATATGTTGATAATTTTGTTTTGTGAATTGCTGGGTATCAGAATCAAGAAAGGAATAGGGAATGTAGACCTATGCCCAACTCACTTCAGTATTTATCTGTAGATGTCAGAAGAATTCTCTGCTGATGGTGATGTTTTCCAAATGCCATTCTACACTGATGATGAGGTTCTGGTTCAATAATGCCCTGGAAACTCTATAAATCCTCCTCAATGGAATTTTCTTACTTTGACTTCTTAGAGTCTCTAGTTTCCTTCAAAGCTCAGTTTATGCACAATCTTCTATAGGAAGCTTCTTTTGAGTCTCCAGATGCTAGTAACCTTCTACTGCCAATTACTTTCTTTGAATTTTGTCTTTTAGCTGTGTGACCCTGGGGAAGCCACCTAACCCTGTATGCCTCAGTTTCTTCATCTGTAAAATGAGCTGGAGAAGGAAATGGCAAACTACTTCAGTATCTTTGCCAAAAAAACTCCAAATAGGATCACAGTCAGGTAAGACTGAAACAACTCTACAACAGCAACAAATATTTATAAGCACATCTCCCCTGGTAGGATGTAAGCTCCTTGGAGGTAAGGGTGGTTTAGTTTGTTTTCTTTGTACCTCGGGGCCTAATAATAATAATAGCTAGTATTACTGTAATATATAGTATTATATATTATATTATTATTCCAAGCACTGTGCTAAGCAATCTACAAATGTCTCATTTGATTCTCACAACAACCCTATGAGTTAGGGGCTCTTAATATGACTTTAACCATCAATACTGAAAAAACAAAGTGGATGGATTGTGCATACTTCTCAACCTATGACACACAGTGAGGTAATAGGGCTCAATGAATAAGTTCATCTGTGTAGGGTGTTTCACTCATGAGTCATTAAAACTTTAGACTGCACTACCACTTTGGAGACATCCCGTATACAGATGCTGTATACAGATGGATAATGTGCTAGACCTGAAGTGGAGTATAAGAAGTCAGTTGAACTGAATTGCTTTTGAGAAGCTGTGAACTTCTTTGAAAGAAACTAAGCTGTTCTCACTGCAGCACAAGCCCTTTCATTCTTTAACACCTGTATTCTCCCATATGCTATCCAGCTGCAAATGATGGAACATTGTTTTCTCAGATGAATCATAATTTCTGGTGACCCAAAGACAATGGAAAGATATATGGAGGGTATAAATAGCCGGCAACACATTTCCAGTGATGATTTGTGCACATGAGGTGGAATAAAATACATTAGTCGGTATATGAATAACTAGAAAAGAAGGTGTTCTGCTCATGTAACCACTAGCTGGACGCCTGAGTCCTCAATCAATACCTTTGTGATATTAAAAAAGTAACAGGGGAGTTTCCAGTATCATGGAGGGAAATTATGGAAAGACTTGAATGTGAAGCATAGACAGAGGAGAAATGGTTAGATTGAGATCTGCCCTGGGGTCAGCAGTATCCACACTGATGAGATCACAGATCAATAATATCGTCTTTGTAACTTGAACCCTGCATTGTTGATGCCCAGGTTTGTTTTCAGGATGCTGACCCCAGACTCTCTACTGTGAGTAGAGTGCTCTGAAAACCACAAGTACATTTTCTTCACTCTTCCTAGGCCAGCAGGCTGACATATTGGCCCATTGCTTCTACTTAGTAAGACCTGTATGTTCCTTATCTATTAGTTTCAGAACATCATCGCCAAGGGAAACAGCTATTCAATCACCCTGAATCAAACGTCTGTCTGATGAGATTAGCTGAGTCTTAACTTCAATGAGTTTTCTGGGATTCACTCAGTCCTCTCTTGCATATTAAGAGTAGCCCGACATTGTGCATTTTATGACACGGTGGAGCTGGCTCACACAATCACTGTAGCTTATTTAATCTGATTTAGCTTGCTGTCAGAGATGAACCTGGAAGTCTCTGTAGAACTGCAAAGCACTGGACTTCTTTCTCAAGCTGAGTTTGGATGCCAGAAGAGAGTATCTACAACAAACTTGTCTCAACCAAGATGGTTTTGCCATCCACTTATAGGGTAGGCATTTGAAGACTGTGAAGGTTCACTGTGGGGTTTATGGAATATTTTTTAAGGCCCCTAGTATCCCTCAGGGCTGTTAGCTTGCCTCTGTTCCTGAGCTTGAATATTCTTGACCCTGTGGGAATGCTAAAAATTTCTCTGTTTTTAATGGGCATAGTGAAACAGATCTAGATATTTTTGTGTTTGAGGAAAATGGGAATAAGTGTCTCTGCTTTTGGGAGGACCTAAAACTTTAGATTTGCCACACTTCAAAAGTCTGTCTTGTAAAGTGACCATACAATTCTTACCCACTCTACCTTCCTTGAGTTATTCCATTATTGGGAGAGTGTTGTCCATAGCCTCCCAGACCTTGTTTTAGCGATGTTATTTGTCCACTTACTGTTGTGATGTATTTCTCTGAGCCCTTTCAGGTTAAGTCAGGTGGTTCACACATCCATGCTGGCATTTTGTTTGGGGCATGTATTATTTTTAAAGAGGCCCTTTAGGTACTCTCCAAGATAGGTGAATGCTCCCTTCATTCTCTATGCATCTGCAGTACACATGGGACAATTTAAATCTCGCCTAGCTTGAGTATTATCAAGACTAGGTCTTCCCCATTGTTATCTATGACATGGTCTGAGAAATTTAAGTGGTTCTTTTGCATGACTCACTTCTTTTGATTCCGCTCCAGCCCTGAGGCTTGAATGATTTTTAATACATTATTTAGGCACCTATCATGCCCTTCCATGAATGAGGAAACACTAAAATATCACTCATCTAGCTCAGAACCTGATCCATTCCCCATAGTGCCTCCGTAATTTTTTTTGCAATATTTTGGGAGCATGTGTAATTCTGAGAAGCAAGAGTTGAAAGCAATATCTCCTCTATGGTCTAATGAATGTTGGCAGCTTAACAGTTTTACCATATGTAGGAGTCTGCCATAAACCACAAGCAATGTTAAGTGTAGAGAACATCTTGGCTCCTACAGGCTTGGTATTAGTGATAGCTACAGGTTTTGGCATTGCTTCTCTTGTAGTTAGACTTTTCAAATTGACCTGAATTATAAATGCAAAGACCATTTTTCCCCCTTTAAAAGTAGCCTTATGGTCTTCACGACTTATTTCATGTTCTTAACTAGTTTCTTGCTTTCAACAAGATGCAGCCAAAAATCTTTCAGCAGATTCTAAGCTCATACCTCTCTCCCTGTCCTTTGCTCATTTTTCAAAGCAGCTGCATCATTCAATCAGCCATGTATGGGGATTCCATATTGGATACAATATGGCTTCAACATAGCCCTTGGTACTGGCAGCCAGTTTTTGGGGAATATGGCATGTGCCATCTCATATCACAGAGACCTACACTCTAGTTTTAGCTTTGCTGTAGCTAATTGGGAGACTGTTACCAGCCATTTCCTTTCTTTGAGACTCAGTAGAGTAGCTTCTTCATCTATAAAATGAAGAAGTTGTCTTAAAAAATCTTTAGATTCCTTCCAGATTTAGTGTTCTACATGTGTTTCTAGATTGGGCCTTAGATTGAATATTTTTAAAAATAAATTTTATTCATATCTTTTGTTTTTATATCACTCAAATTTCCCCCAGATCTCTTCTCCTCTCCCTGTCCCAGAGAATTGCCCATTATAGGAAAGAATTTTACATACCCTACTTCACTGCATAATTGTGGCCATTGCATAATAATTGCACCCTGGTTTTTTTAGTCCAAAAATTGGTTTATAACCTTTCATCGCATAATTATTTCATGGTATAATTCTGTTCTTCATGCTGCTTAAAAAGTAAGCAGAGTGACAATATATTCACTAGTGGCCTGTGGATACGCATTTTTCTCTCACATACTGCAAGCCCCCAGCCTAGAATTCTCAAAACATGGGCATTGTCAGTATATTTCCCAAAGTGGGCTTGTGTGGTTTGTATAGAGTACTCCATTACTAATGAGTACTCCATTACTAATGGTGTTGTCACTCAACCCAATGAAGAGCCATTGGCACAAGGGGAGCAGGCGGGCAGACAAAGCTGCCATGAGTAAGTCACGTGATATGCTAAGAGTTGCATTGTCCCAATTTTAACATATATTCACAAGTATTATGTACATCCTAATCTTGCACCAGAGACAATTTAGTAATAAATGGTTTTTAAGTAATACTAGCACAATTTAAAAAAAATTCATGTAATTATCACACCCTACTTTTTGGCAAAAAAAAATTTGGCATAAAATCTGCGATGATGAGGTAGTAAAATAGGCTATTTCCTGATATAGGGCTTCTAAAACCAAATTTGATATAATTGTGGATTGGTAATAGATTGGAGGCCTAATATTTTAATACTTTGATATTTTGGGGGACTTTTGAACTCACAGATGGGGCCACTCCATCTTTCTGGTGTAGATTACAACCCATCTATTCCTTCTCAATCCCTGCTATTCTTGTCCTTTTTCCAGAAATCATTTATAGAGAATTTACCCAATTCATCGGAGACCCTCCTTCGGGCCTTTTAATGTTCTATGATTACTAGTTTAACCCTTGGGCTGTCCACCAAGGAGGCAGTGTGGCATAGTAGAAAGAGCTCACCTCCTTTTTATTAGAATATTATATGTAGTTTGAGGCAGCTGAGTGATGCAGTGGGAAGAATGCAGGGTCTGGAGTTGGGAAGACCTGAGTTCAAATCCAGTTGCAGACACTTACTAGCTGTGTAAATACTGGGCAATCTCATTTTATCTTCACAATGACTCTGTGAAGTAGGTGCTATTATTATCTCCATTTTATAGGTGAAGAAACTGAGGCAAACAGGGTAAATGACTTGCCCAGGGTCACAAAGCTAGTAAGTGTCTGAGGCCAGATTTCAACTCATGAAGGTGAATCTTCCTGATTCCAGGCTTGGCACTCTATCCACTGGGCCACCTTGCTACTGTCAGATAATTTCTGCTTACATATTAAATTCACAGTATCACAGAATCTAGACCCACAGAGAGTCCTCAGCTGACCATAATTATGTTAATGGAGTCTGAAGGTCTTCCATGCCCCTTTGTATTGGCAAGTAAGCAGGTACTTAGCACCTTGTTTCAAGTAAACACCATGTTTAAGCTATTTAATTAACATAGAAGTAGTTAACACTTTGAGAGGCAGTTGCTGATGTAACAGGAAGGGGCAGAACAGGGAGGAGCTAAGGCATATCTAAGGAAAAGCCCCAGCTGGGAATGGCAGATCTTCTTGGAGTAAGCTTCTGGAGGCTGGGTTGCTACAGATGGACTGAAGATTGAACTGAGAATTGAGAACTGGCAAAACTTGAACTGGTAGTAGCAGAACTTTTGCTGTGGTCTTTCCTCTGGGAACTTCTGCTGAAGAGCTTCTGAGAACCAACCAGAACTTCTGAGTGAGCAAGGAGGATCCCTATTTGAGGGAGCTTGTTCTGTTGTGAAGGCTTGGGAATGTGAGTGTTCACTGCATTACCTATGTGTACCAATTTTGTGGCTACTGTTATGACTTTGGCTTTCTGGTTCTGGGACTTGTTTTTTCTGGTATTTGAATAAATGCTTTGGTTCTGCCCTCCATGTGGAGAGTCTGTTACATTTTGTGACTCACAACTATACCAGCATATTCATAACCACCATAGGTGTTGTGAATATTGCATTATTGTTACAGTAATATAACCCATTCCTGAAAAGGAACTCTCACAATAAAATACCCAACAGGTAAACACCTAGTATCTGCTCGAAGACCTCTAATCTCCATAATCTCCTGGGCATCTCATTCCACTTCTGGGCACCTTTAATTGTTTGGAAGTCTTTTCCAATCCAAGCCTAAATTTTTCTTTATAACTGCTACTTTTTGCTCCTTCTTCTGTTCCCTGGTGTCAAACAGAAACTATGGGTGGGGAATTGTAAAGTCAATCATGAGCAACTCTCCTGAGGATCGCTCCTGTGAATAACTTTAAGTGTCTAATCATATAATATAGTGAACTCTCTGTTCATCATTAAACTAGAGCAAAATATTCAAGAAACTAAAGCAGACTTGTTGGAGGAGTTGTGAACGAATCCAACCATTCTGGAGAGCAATCTGGAACTATGCCAAAGGACTATAAAAAAGTGCATACCCTTTGACCCAGCAATACCACTTCTGGGCTGTATCCCAAAGAAATCACAGAAGTGGTAAAAAGACCAGTATGTACAAAAATATTTATAGCAGCTCTATTTGTGGTGGCAAAGAATTGGAAATCAAGGAGATACTCATCAGTTGGGGAACGGCAGAACAAGTCGTGGTATATGAATGTCATGGAATACTACTGTGCTATAGGAAATGAGGAGCAGACGGACTTCATGATAACCTGGAGAGACTTATATAACTGATGCTGAGTGAGGAGAGCAGAGCCAGGAGAACTCTGTACACAATCACAGACACATCGTATGTGTGACGACTGACTTTGATAGACTGGACTTCTCTCAGCAATGCAAGGTTAGAAGCCAACTACAAAAGACTCGCGATGGAAAGAGACATCCACACCCAGAGAAAGAACTACGGAGTCTGAAGATTGAAGCAAACTATTTGCTCTCTCTCTCATATGTGCTTCATTTTATTTTATCCCTTCTTTCTCATTGTTCAGCTCATTGGTTATAATCCTTTACAACCTGACTCACATTCAGTGTGAAGGTATTTGTAGAACCTATATTGGATTACATGCCACTATGAGGGGAGGAGGGAGGAGAGGAAGGGGGAGAAACTTTGAAACTTAAGAGATTGTGGAGCTGAATGTTGTAAACTAAAGGTAAATTAAAAAAAAAGAAACTAAAGCACAACATTCACAACAATATAACATAACAACTTATTATTAAGGTGGCCACATAGTCTTAAACAAAGCATATCATTCAATAAGTCACAGTCTCCTCAATCAATATAGAGTGCTTAACTAAATTCTTCTTGACTCGAGGCTGGTTTTCAATCATCCTTAAGTCAACCATCCTTAAGGGGTACCAGAAAGTACAAACACCATCCACCCCTAGGTCATAGTAAGTTACAATATCATCAGTCAGCACTGAGTACCCAAGTAAAGTCTTCTTTCATCTTAACTCAAGGCTGACTTCCAATCCCCATGGCTCCTCTTTCATACTCCCAGCTCTTGCCTGGATTCACCTGCAGACAGCTCTCTACTCTGGTTCTATATCTCAGCTAGTGGGGACTATTCCACTCTAAGCTCTTCACAGTTTCTGTTTCTAGGAAGACAAAGCTTAACAGAGCTACAACAATGTTTACACACTTTAAACTTAACAGAGCCACAACAATATTTACACACATTGCCAACACAGTCATCTCAATTCACTTTTTGTCTGACAAAGTAATACAAGCCAATAGACAAAACTTCTTTCTGAGAAGTCAAGCACAAATCAATAGTAAAGTCCCAGAACTTCTGTAAACAGCAGTAAAACTCTCTTTCATGACTTCTGTAAACAGCAATAAAGCCCTCTTTCAGGGCTTCTGTTTCAGCAATAAAGTCCTCTTTCAGCAGACAGAATGCTTCATTCTGACAAAGTAACACCAACACAGACACAACAGACAGAGTGTTGAAATCACAGGCATTCTCCCTCTCAGTTCTGCTTGGTCCCAGCTTGTGCTTGAGCTTTTCTCTGCTCTGCTCCTTCCTCTTCCACCATTCTTGTTCCACTCTTCCTGTTATACTCTTTCAGCAAGCTCCTCGTGGGCTCCATGTGATTATGTTAGGCCTATTAAGGACAGGGAAGGTCTCTAAACTCCCTTAGGCCTATTAAGGGCAACACAATGTATGTTGTTTCCAACAAAGACTTGACATAATCAAAGGTGAGGCTCAAAGGCACTTGAATAGCTGAAACAAGCAGCAAAGTACTACTTTGCTTGAAATTACAGGAACCTGTGGCCTTGAGGCCACATGAGCCTTCTAGGTCCTCAGGTGTAGCCCTTTGACTGAGTCCAAGTTTTACAGAACAGATCCTTTTATTAAGGGGATTTATTCTGTGGAATATGGATTCAGTTAAAGGGCTGCACTTGAAGACCTAGAGGGCCACATGTGGCCTTGAGGTTGCAGTTTCCCTACCCCTGGCTCTAGGTAGCTAAGAGGTTTACTGGATAGAGGGTGAGACTTGGAGTCAGGAAGATCTGAGTTCACATCCTGCCTTGGACATTTACCAACTGTGTGACCTTCCACAAATTAGTTAACTAACACTTCTCTCTCTCTCTCTCTCTCTCTCTCTCTCTCTCTCTCTCTCTCTCTCTCTCTCTCTCTCTCTCTTTCTCTCTCTCTCTCTCAGTTTCCTCATCTGTAAAATGGTAATAATAGCCCCTATCTCAAGATCTCAGGATCCAGTAAGATAGCATATGTGCAGTGCTTTGCAAACCTTGAAATGCAATATAAATCTTGACTATTATTGTTAATTCTAGTCTCTGTTTCTTGTGATAGTGCTTCAAAAATATGATGAGAATTGTCATGCTCCCTATCTCCTTCCAAATAATTTCTCCTTTGGGTTAGACAACCTTGTTCCTTCAACTGGTCCTCACGACATGGACTCAAGGCCTTTATCCATCTTGGATTCTCTAGATCCTCATAAAGTTATTCTGAAGCTGTTGTGCCCAGAACTAGTCATTTGTAAGCCAATTGCTTAAAATAACTCAAATATGCAGTAGTTTAAGAAATTTAATATTTGTTCTTCTCTTTGAAAGAAAGAAAGAAGATGTAACTCATTTTCTGCACAGTGAGGATTATGAAAGTGGAAACTATTTTCTGTTTGGTCAAATCTTTGTGCAATCCAAAGAAGATGATTTATTATTGTTACCTGATATTGACAATACATGATGAATGTATGGAGAACTTTGTGTTAGATTACACTGGGTGGATGAAGGTGTTTGCTCTGGAGTACTTACTTACTAAAAGATAGGAATGCCCAACACAGTGGAAAAAGAACAAATACTGACCAGGGAGAACTCATGCTTCTGGGAAAGCTCATCGAAGACTTTTGGCAGGATTTGGGAGAGTTTTTGGCAGGAAAAGAAGATTCTTGGCACTTGGTCATCGGATGGACATTTCAAAACAATTCTGAATTGAGATAAGTATTAAGTTTGTTAATATTATGTTACCAAAAAGTACATTATAGGATCTGACTTTACAAAATTATTTCTTATTTCAATTCATCAGACACAACTATACTATTAACCAGTAACATGTATGTTATTGTTACAGTATGTCCCTATTGTTTTAAAAAAAGTTTATCTTTATTTTTAAAATGACTAATGTTTTTCTTTTTTTATTAATCTGTCCCTCCTACCACTCTTTTCCCACTTTATGGAAATTTAAAGAAAAAACCCTCTAAAAATCAAAATCTCCAATGCATATCTACATAGTTCAGTAAAACAAATCCCCTCATCAGCTGCGTCTGAAAATGTGTTTCTCTTTTTGCATTTTAGGTTCATCCCCTCTCTGGCAGGAGGTGAGCGTCATGTTTAATCTTCATTCTTTTGGATTCATGGCTTATCATTGCATTAATCAGGGTTCTAAAATCTTTCAAAGCTGTCTTTATGTTATAAGTTGTTTACATAGTTCTGCTCACATTGTTCTGCATCAATTCATTGGGTTTCCTGATTTCCTCTGAAATGGTCCATTTCATCATTTCCTATTGCATAATGATATTCCATGACATTACTCTAACAAAATTTGTTGAGTTATTCTCCAAAAGGAGGATTAATTGCCAATTATTGGCTCCCATGAAAAGAACTGCTATAAATATTTTTGAACACATAGATCCTTTAACTAATCCTTTGATTTCTTTGGGCTGTAGGCCTGGTGGTAGTATAGCTCGGTCAAAGGATACTCAGAGTTTGATAATATTCTGTGCATAGTTTGTTTTCGGGGCCCCCACTCTACCTCCCTTCATCCCATCCTATATTTACTGTGTCCTCTGCTAACTCACTAGGGACTCCCATTGAAGCCATCTTTTCTGGGTCTGCCTGTTTTAGGCAGTTCCTCACGATCTTTACCTTTCTGATTTTTTCTTTCATATTAGATCTCATCTACCCCATTAATTATCCTCCCTTCCAGGGTCCTGCTTTGAAAAGAGACAGAGAACCCACACTAAACTAATCCTCACCAGTTTGATGATGAGTATTACTGTAGGTAGTGTAAGAAGGCTTATCCTAGAGCCCTCTCTTCCCTCAATGGTCATGCACTTGCCCTTTAACAATAATTTTAAAGAATCAGTATCTCTAACCACAATTCCAGATGACCAGAAGCTAAGTATTTTCTTACTTCTTAACAGATAAGCAATGGATCCAAGATGGAAAATGAAATAAACATTCTTAGAAATGATCAATGAGGGAATGTGATTTGCTTGACTATACATAGTTATCAGAAGGGTCTCCTTACACTTTCTTTTTGTTGTCCATTTTTTTGGGGGGGGACATGGTGAGAGGGAGAGAAAATAACTATTTATTAATTGAAAAAAATAAATTTCTATTTTGGAAAAGGAGTTAACATCCCTGATTTTAAAGAAAAATTTAGTAGTAAGAATGTGAGATTCATAAGGAGGAGAGGTTGGCATCATGTTCGTTAGGATCATGGGAAAGTGATCTTTTTGGGGGGTGGTCAGGGCCTTTTGAAACATTTTAGTAGTGTCAAGATGATATACTCGTACTATGTAAACAAAGAGTTTAAGAAAGTTGAGAAGTCTTTGCTTTTGTAGGGTTTAGAATCTAAAGAGAAGACGTCAGTTGGAGTACTCAAAATCAATCATTACAGTTCTGTTTGACTCTTCAGGACCCCATTTGAGGTTTTCTTCACAAAGATGCTGGAGTGGTTTGCCATTTCCTTCTCTAGCCCATTTTACAGATGAGGAAACTGAGGCAAACAAGGTGAAGAGACTTGCCCCTGGTCATATAGCTAGTAAGTGTCTGAGCCTGGATTTGAACTCAGGTCTTCCTGATTCCAGGCCTGGCTATCCACTGCACCACCTAGCTGCCCACCAAAAGCTATGCTTGCTGAAAATGCTTTTATGGAGCACTTTCTTAGATTTTGTATTCTCCATACCCTCTACTACTGTTTCCAGTCTCCTCCTTCATTATTAGCTTTTGTGGAGTCAGAGTATTCTTATATAGGGAGGAAAGTCCTATGCCATGAATGAATATTCTTATACAGGCACTGATCATGTCATTGCCTGTATAAGAATACCCTGACTCCACATATGATAGGTCTTCGTTTTGTTCTTTCTGAATATTCACAGTGTCTAACAAAGCTAAGTCACAGTGTCACACTTGGCTGGCGTGTTTTTCCATGTAACACTTGATGGGCTCTGGCTTTTGGGCTCTGTCAACAGATGATGTCTAACTTGATCCATTCTGAAAGTCCTGAATTTCTTATATTGAATTTTCTTGAAATGAATGATACCTGAAACATTCATTCTCCTTTATTTATTTGTTGACTTTTGCTTATTTAATAGACTCAAGGAATTTTTCAATGTTTAATAACAGTCAGAATTTGCATTTTTAGGTTAATATAGACCCTTATGCCATTGCTATGTTCTTCCAAACTTCCCAAAAGTCACATATCTACAGATGCTTTGTATAATTAACTGAGTGTGATGTGAGAAGGGATGGCAATTGTAACCAATTCAGACAGTTTTCTTCCTTTGACCTTAATACAAAATGTTCCTATTGGACTCAATTTCTTCTGTCTACTCCTTCAACAGTAAATAGGTGCAAATCAGTAATTAGTTCAAGTTCAAGTGATGTGCTATGTTGTATGATGTATTCTTGAGGTTTCATTAAGTTCTGAGTTTTACCTAGTGTTGTATAATTAACTGTCATGTGCCAAAAAAGAAATTATCCATGTTTTTGAATCTTCTTTGATTTCTAAGGCAACTCAAGATAAATTATTTCAATATTTTCAAAACTACTGATTTTTTCCAATCCCTTCTCCCATTTTAGATGACTGACAAACATGTTTTTAGGAAAAAAACAACAAAGCACTAGTTATGACTAATAAATCCTTGCTCTTTTCTGTGGTTCTGAAATACAGAGTAGTTCAGGAAAAGTTGAAACCCAGTGTAGGATACTGGCACCTGGGATTATATACTCAAAATAGGTTTGTCTAGACTTAGAATTTGACTAAAGATGAAGTGATCAAAGTTGGACATCATGAATGAGGAATAAATAATGGCCTTCCCTGTTCATTGTGCTTTTCTCTTTGGATCCAAATACTCCTGAAAAACAAGAGGCTTACCATATATGGAAGGAAAAAAAAGAGGAAAAGGTGGTGGCATCCAGATAATATTACATCCAAATTAAGCCAATTTCTTCAAGAGTCATGGAAAACCTAATTCCCTACAGAATGCTCAGAACTAGGGAAAGTTTATCTTTCTTAAGGAATGTGTACCTTTCTAGCTGGGTGTTGAAAGCATTTTAAAGGTGCTATCCCGATGATCATTTGCTTGAATAATGAAGTACCCAATGATCTTTGTCAAGGGAGCATTTGAAAGATCAATTAATTACAAGGGTCACATTTGCTTTGTAATCCCGTGGAGCTGTCATTAATATCAGCGTCAGTGAGAAGCCAGATTCTAGCTGTAAGTCTATGGAGCTGGTAAATGATGTGAACATTCTTTCTGAAAGCCAGAAGACAGCCCCAATATGGGGCTTGTTTCATCTCAGGATTTCTGCTAGTGTAGCAATATAGGGTGTCAGTATTGGGGCACTATGCATGGGGAGAACCCCAAGATTCTCACCTGGAATTATGGGGCAGGGCCCTAGGTTAGCTGTTAGGGCTTGAAGGGCAGGTGTTGGGGGGAACTGGCATGTCCGAGATTTCCCCTAGCACTATTCTATATGGCCAGCTGAGAATAGTGTCTCTTAGTGGGACTGGATGGCATGAAGCCTATTAGCATATATCTCTGCAGTGGGTTTCAGTGGCAGAGTTCCAGTAATTACTGTTCATTAGTATTCATTAGTACCAGGTCTTGCCTGATCTCAAGTTCATGTTGAATCAGCTCTGCTGTAACATTTTTGATATGGGCTAGATGCAGAGGTCAGTGTGGAGGCTTTAATTAGGCCTGGTAGTCAGAAATTATTTCCATGGCTCTTCAAATGGGGTTTGTTTCAAATGCGCCACAGCTTTCTCCTCTGAAGTGAAGGCAGATATGCAAAACGGAGTCCTGGGGAGCCTGACACCTCAGTACCTCGAGAATATAAAAAATGTGCACCCAGAGGAAGCCCTAAACCTACTGTCTGGAGCTATCTTTTTGAAAATCCACAGTGGTTTCGGGGGCTTTTCTTTGCTGTTGCCGACACTTAGGAATGTTGATATTTGAAGGCGTCTTAAGGTGCTAAGTGTGGCTGATGGCTGACAATGTGCCTGGAATTTATTCACCTTCATTTCTTTCCAAACCAGCTGTTGCTGATAAAAAATGTGACCGTGAAGTTGGGGAAGGTGCACCCTTCCAATATTTAACGCAGGAAGGAAACCAAATATGGAAACAATAGGCCTGCTGGTGGCTGAGGGAGGGGGCAGGGGAAAGAAGGAAAGAAAGAAAGAAAGAGAAGGAAGGAAAGGACAGAAAAAAAAGGCCTTATGTATTACTTAACTAACAAGATAAGTTCAAGGTGTGATCAAAGCCCACAGTTACTTTTGAGAAACAACAGAGACCCCCGTGTTTGAATAACGGGTGTAGGTTCTCCCCTCACTTCTTCTCCCCAACCCCAACTATTCCTTAATGAAAAAAGATAGAATTATTTCAATGCAATGACTGAGCTCCATCCCCAAAAGGTTCATTACTTTAAAGAAAGACCCCTGCAAGGGGGAAAATGAAGCTTTATTCAGCGCGTAACTAATTCACTTATTATGTGTTTCCTCACTTCCCCTGACAAACCGCGTATCATCTGAGATTGTTTTTTTTTTTATCTTTGCTGCCCAATGTTTTTCTGCAAGTATGTTGAGTCTCCCTATGAAGAGAGAGCCCTTCTGGCAAAGAGCTAGCATAGTGCAGAGAAACCAGGAATGTGGCTTCCTCTTTTGATAAAATGGGAAGAGGAGTCAGGTAGGGATAAAAGCTCATAAGAAAACTAGCAGATTTAATCACTAGACTGACCAAACTCCTCTTCATGTTGCAGCAGACATGGCACAATTCATTGGCAAAGAAGAACTATAACAAGTACCTTTCTTCTACTTCTTTGTAGAGGTGGGGGGCTGTGGGTATGGAACACTGCGTATTATGTCAGGTTTTGTAAAGCACTCAGCATAGTGCCTGATGCATTGCAGGCATTTAATAAGTGTTCTTTTCTCTTCTCCCCCTTTGTTCTTTCTTCACCCTGACATAGCAGATTGAGAGCTCTTCTTAGAGGCAGGAAGAAGCAATATGTTAGTGTGGGTTCAAGTCTTGCTTCTGATACATACTGATTATACGCCCTAGGGCAGGGGTGGGGAGTCACATGTGGAGTCACATGTGGTACTCTAGATCCTTAAATGTGGCCCCCAAATTTCACCTGGAAGCCGAAGGTTCCCCATCCCTGCTCTAAGAGTAATTCTCTAAGGTTGTAAATTGCATGGAAAATGCTGAACTGAATTGATAAGCCAATACAATCCCTATTCCTTTTTCTTCTTTATTATAAGAGATCACTCTCTGAGAGAGGCTGTGGGAAGAGATTCATTGGGAAATATAAGTAATACAAAACCAAAAGCAATCAATACAATTTTATCTTAAAAATGGACAAATTATACTTAAATTTTTAGGGCATCTGGGTGGCTTGCTTAGATAGAGTACTGGGTCTGAAGTCAGGAAAATTCATCTTCCTGAAATCTGATCTCAGACACTTCCTAACTGTGTGACCCTGGGTAAGTCACTTAACCCTGTTTGCCTCAGTTTCTCATCTGTAAAATGAGCTGCAGAAGGAAGTGGCAAACCACTCCAGTATCTGTGCTAAGAAAATCCCGAATGGGGTCCCAAAGAGTCGGACAAGGCTGAAATGGCTGAACAACAACAACAAAGAACAACAACTTGTATACTTTGGTATTTATCTGATCTTAGTTGGGTTGCCTGTGCTATAGGCATATGTTGCATCTATGTAGAATTATTAGATTCTCTGCCTGGGTATCTTTATCCTTTGCATTTTGTCACACAGATACATTGGAATTGGCAACCAGGATGAGATTTACATGGAGGAAATGTTTGCTTTAGAAAAGCAAATGGGAAAAAAAAGGCAGGAAAAAAAAATAAGCCAGGCACACCTCTCTTTATTGGTGCAAGATTACATTTACAGTGAATAATTCTCCAACAAATTTATTGAATTGTTTACAAAATTGTGTAGGCATGGAAAAAGGTAATGTTGAGTATAAATGAAACACACGTTTGAACTCCTCAGGCTCCCAAATTATTTTTCAACAGCTAAAAGATTATTTCCTTTTCTCCTTGGTAATTACCCAGTGGATTCTACTTCAGAAAAAATGAGGCATCTGAACCTCAGCATTTAAAGTTCAGTTATGTCATGTCTTAAATTGCTTGTAAAAGAAAAGAAATTTTAATTCACATGTAATTCCCAAAATGATTATATTAATAGAGTTTTCTCAGGTTGTTTTTTAAAATATGAAATCATACTGGACTTCCATCAAACAAATTTTTTTAAAAGAAAAGAATAAATTAATTTTTTTAAGCTAGAAGGATAATAAAAACTTTTTTTTAACTGCTTCACACATTACATGGTCTTAGGGATGGATATGGACACTCATCCCCTTTATGCAAAGCTTATGAAGGCCCCAGGTCTTGACCCAGAGGAATGAGGAATGTATCCAGATAAATGGAGGTCCGGGTTTAATGGATCCCTATGGAATGAATGTGTAATATGAATAGATAGCGGTTGTCATAGAACTCGAGGCCTATATATCCCCCATACTCTGACTTCCTCTGTGCCCGGCTAACATCAATCTTCTCCCAAAAATGAATCAAGAGGAACTCAGAGAGCCATAATTCAGACACGTTATATGAGGCGAAATTGGATCTGTTAGTCTTTTCATCAGAGCACATGCCTTGCTGCTATTTATGTTATATTGAGAGCTAGTCGGGGAGGAGTGTATAGGGCTAGAATGTATATCTACCACCTTCTGATTCTAAGTCTCCCCCAGATCTCTCGAAGGACAGTCAGGGCTAGCCAGCTTCAGTACACTTCTACCTTGATCATCAGTCACATTTTCCTCTACGGTCATGGATTCAAACATTCATTCTCTCCATGCTCCCTTAGGCAAATTGCAACACTCTCTGTACTTATCAATTATCAATGAATGAATTAATCAACAAACAGTTATCAAGTATCTGCTGTGTTCTAGGCGCTGTGCTAAGCACTGAGGATACAAAAAGAAGCAAAAGACGGTCCCTGCCCTCAAGGAGCTTACAGTCTAAAGGGCGAGACAAATCTATACAAAGCAAACTATATACGGGAGAAACAGAAAATAATTAACAGGGAGAGGACACTGGAATTAAGAGGAGTTGAGGAAGGCTTCCTGTGGAATACATGATTTAAGTTGGGACTTAAATGAAGCCAGGAAGGTCAGTAGTTGGAAGAGAGGAGGAAGAGCGACTCAGGCATGGAAGACAGAAAATGCCTGGAGCCAAGAAACGTGGTGTCTTGTTTGTGGAACAGCTCCAAGGCCAGTGCCACTAGGTCAAAGAGTAAGGTATAAGAAGACTGGAAAGGTGGGAGAGGGCTGAGTTATGAAGACCTTTGAATGCCAAGCAGAATATTTTGTATTTGGTCCTGGAGACAGTAGGAAGCCACCAGAGCTTATTGAGTAGGGTGTGTGTGACATGATTGGATTTGTACTTTAGGAAAATTACTGTACTGCCTGAATTGGAGTAGGGAGAGACTTGAGGCAGGCCGACCCACCAGCAGGTTATTTCAATAGTCCAGGCATGAGGGGACGGGATGAGGACAGTGTCAGAGGAGAAAAGGAGGCATATTTGAGAGATGTGGCAAAGGTGAAATCCACAACCCTTGGCAATAGCTTGGATATGGAGGATGAGAGATAGTGAAGAATCCAGTTTAACTCCTAGATTGTGAACCTGAGGGACTAGGAGGATGGCATTGCCCTCAACAGTGATACAGAAGGTAAGAGAGAGTTTAAGGGGAAAGGTAATAAATGACATTTTGGATATATTGAGTTTAATACATTTACTGGACATCCACTTTGAGATGTCTGAAAACAGTTGGAGATGTAAAATTGGAAGTCAGTAAGAGAGATTGGAGCAGGATAGATAGATTTGAGAAGCATCAACATAGAGATGGTAATTAAATCCATGGAAGCTGACGAGATCATGAAGTAGTGTAGAGGGAGAAGAGGGGCCAGGACAGAATCCTGAGGGACACCTTGTTAGAAGGAGTGATATGGAATATCATCTAGCAAAGGAGACAGAGAAGGAGAGATAGGTAGGTGGAAAACCAGGAGGGAGTGGTTTCCTTAAAACCTAGAGATATGAGAGAATCAAGGTGGAGAGAGTGATCAACAGTGGCAAAGGCTACAAAGAGGTCAAGGAGAATGAGGATTAAGAAAAGGCCATTGGATCTGGCAGTTGGTAACTTTGGAGAGAACAGCTTTGGTGGAATGATAAGATTGGAAGTCAGCCTGTAAGGTGTTAAGAAGAGAGTGAGAAGAAAGTGGAGGCATTTATTGTCTATGGACTTTTTGAAGTGTTTAGCTACAAAGGACAAAAGAGATAAAGGAAGATAGCAGAGATGGAACGATGAAGTGAAGGATTTTTCCAGGACAGGTGAGACGTGGGCATGTTTGCAGACAGTAGGACATGAACCGGTACAGAGAGATTGAAAATAAGTGAAAGAGTGAAGGTGATAGTGTGGTCAACCTATTGGAATGGATATGATGGAATGGGATCACTTGAACAAGAAGAGGGATTAACCCTGGTAAGGTATAAGGCCATTTCGTCATGTAAGAGAGGAGAAAGGAGAAGACATGCTAGCTCTGTCTGTAATTCTTTCTCTTTATTCCTATGTTAGCCTCTCCATCTCTAATGACCAAATCACAGCCCCCAGGCTATGTTCTTTTTAGAAAACTTAATGAAATTAATTTTTTTTGGTCCATTTTAAGTTCTGAATTGTCTCCTTCCTTCTCTCCTTACCATACACTAGAGAATGCCATTTAACACACACACGCGTGCGCACACACACAAACACACACACACACACATACACATGTAAAACCATTCTTTCTCTGGAGGTGTATAGCATCTTCCTTTCTGGGTCCTTCGTAGTTGATTTGAGCATTTATAACACTTAGAATAACTTAGTCATTCACGACTATTCTTCAGACAATACTACTGTTACTGTATACAATGTTCTCTTGGTTCTACTCATTTCACTCTTCATTATTTCATGCAAGTCATTCCATCTTTTTCTAAAATCCACCTGCTCGTCATTTCTCATAGCACAGTAGTATTCCATCATAAGCACAACTTATTTAGCCTTTTTCCAAATGATGGTCAGACCTTCAATTTTCTGTTCTTTGCCACTACAGAGAGAACTGCTATAAATATTTAAGAACATATAGTTCTTTCCCCCTTTTCCTGATCACCTTGGAAAATAGATCCAATAATAGTGTTGCTGGGTAGAGGCAGTTTAACTTTGGGCAAAATTTGGGCATAATTCCAGATAGTTTTCCAAAATGATTGGATCAGTTCATAGTTTCACCAACAATGTATTAGTGCCCCAATTTTTTCCATATCCCCTCCAACATTTGTCATTTTCTGATAGGTATGAGATGATACCTCAAAGTTGTTTTAATTTGCAGTTCTCTAATCAATAGTGATTTAGAGCAATTTTTATATGACTATATATATGTGTATATATATACATACATATGTATATATATATATGGTTTTGATTTCTTTATAAAAAACTGCCTGTTTATATCCTTTGGCCATTTATCAATTGGGAAATGACTCATTCTTATAAATTTGACAAAGTTCTCTATAATATTTGAGATATGCAACCATTATCTGAGAAACTGTCTATAAAATCCCCTTTACCCCATTTTCTACTTTCTTTCTCATCTTGGCTATGTTGGTTTTATTTGTAGAAAAATAAATTTAATGTAATCAAAACTATCCATTTTGCATTCCACAATGCTCTCACTCTCTTGTTTATTGATACTACTGTGTTACCCTTATAGTATTCCCTAACCTGTGTCCTAATTTTCTTAACTATAGAATCAGAGGACTAGAGTTCATGCCTTTTAAGTTCTCTTTGAGATCTAAATCTATGATACTGGAATCTACTTTCTTCTCTCTTCAAACTCCTAGAAATTTTAATTTCCTTTAAGGCTCAATTGAGTGGTCACTTCCTAACAGAAACTTGTCCAGAATACTCACTTTCTCCCTCATCAAATTACCATGTATTTTCTTTCCTTAACTACCTATTTTATTCTCCTTCCTTGTCCCCCACCACTGGAGGGCTGAAATTGTTTTGCATTTTGTCTTTGTGACTTCAGCACCTAACTTTGAATGCAACAGGTATTTAATAAGTAAATGATTATGGAATCAAATTGAATGAGAGACTGTCCATTTTGAGGGACTTTATCTTTGGGCAGCTAGTGAATGAGTTTGAATTCTGCCTAGGACACTCTGTCCCTTGTGTGATTGAACAAGTCATTTCCTTCTGGGCGGTTTCCTCATCTGTGAATAGGAATAATAATAGCATAGGATTATTGTGAGGGTCAGTGAGAGGGACCCTCCAACCACTAAGCTACTCCCATATTTTTAGAAATTGTTGAGTGGATGGTCTTTATGTCCTGGCCCAGTGACCCACATGACTGGTCCATTACTGGTGTAGGGAAGTATCCACATGGAAACCCTATTCCTAGATTTTACCAGCTTTCCCATTCTCAGTGGTATTCAGGTCGTAGTAATTGGTAACCACTTTGACACATAATAAAAGGCAGGCACTGGATGATCTGTTTTCACTTACAGTATTGTACCTGCCAATTATCCATTAGCCATACCTTCCCTTCTGTCACTACTGGCCACTCTTGAGGACTTTGCTCATTCTCTTAGCTTTCAGAAGTCCGAAGTCCTGCTTATGATCATGCCTTACACATGATGATATCATCAAATTTGTCCTATGGCCCAAATCCCAGCAAGGTGTATCTGTCTACTGCTTTGATTAGAATTCCTGGAGCATGAGGTTGGAAGCCCAGAAGTTCCAGACCCTCAAGGATTTCCTCACTACTGGCATCTGGGGAAGTGCTAACTTTGGGCATCTTGTTTGTTGTTCAGTTATGCCTGACTCTTAGTGACCCCATTTGGGGTTTTCTTGGCAAAAATACTGGAGTGGTTTTGCCATTTCCTGCTCCAGCTCATTTTACATATTAGGAAACTGAGGCAAACATGGTTAGTAACTTGCCTAGGGTTAAGTAGCTAGTTAAGTGTCTGAGTCAGATTTAAACTCAGCAAGATGAGTCTTTCTGACTTCAGGCCCAGCACTTTATCCACTGTGCCACCTAGCTGCCTCTGGACGACTTGTACTCTTTATAAAAAATAAAAGTCGGAAGTCAAGCTATGCAAATGTTACTGAGCTCTGAATATAATCATGACCTAGGATCAGACACCCCCATGACCCCAGGGAAGACTGGTATAACAATCTGGCCCAGATTTAAATTAGGGATGACTGGAAGACCATATCAGACCTGATAGAGTCAAATCAGATAGATGACGATGTTCTTCAGACTTTGCAACTCAGTTATCTTCTCCCAGCAGTCCAAGAATGAAATTTTCAAGGATTTAGTCGATGAGAACATGTATCATATTTCAACAATAAAGTTACAGAGATGGGAAAGAAAGATCTAGGAGTGCAGGAACAGGACAAGTCCAATTTGGCTAGACAATAGAGTACAAACAGGGCAATATTGTATACTGAGGCCAGAAGATAGGTGGAGACTACATTGTGAAGGGCCTTAAAATCTAAACAGAGAACTTTTATTTTATCCTAGAAGCATTAGGGAGCCAATGGAATTTGAACTTACTCCACACAATGGAGCCAATGTGTCCAGGATACAGGGCTGATACGATATCACACACACACACACACAGAAACTATTTCAAGCTAGATGAGTGTCACTTCTGCTGAGATGAGCCAGAATTCCTAGAGCATGATGTTGAAGCCCCAGAAGGTTTATATAGTGCTAGCATAAGAAACATCCACTACTGTAAAATATTTGCCGTGGTTTAGGTTGGGGGCTTTTGCTAGTTGTTAGCATTGATTTGTCTCTGGTTTGTCTTTTTCTTTTTGACAACTCCACTCTACACTCTATTTAAGAAATAAGAACTTCCAGATGCAAAGATATTAGGTGAACTCTAAGACGTGATTTGTCACCAAACTTCTAGTTTTATGTGTGATGCCAATATAATTTTTGAATTCACTAAATTTCATACAAAAGGATTTAGAGCCCAGTGGTCTATTATGGAAACTAGAATTTTGGAGTTTGAAAGGAACTGTGCTTTCTCCCAATTGCACAAGTTATTGTTCCCAGGTAATTTGGCAGTAACAACATGTATTTATTCATCCATCCTTCCATCATCCATCCATCCATCATCCATCCATCCATCCACCATTCATCCATCATGAATCCATCCATCCTTCACTTTCTGAATCAATCTATTCTGTTTCTGAATTGATTAATTGTTAATAAGTTTTTCCTGATATCAAGTCTAAATTTGCTTCTTCACAACTTCCATCCATTAGTTCTAGTTCAATAGGATGATACCCCATTCTAACTGATAGCCCTTTATGAATTTCAAACAGCTATCAGGTCCATTTTGATTCTTTTTCAGATTAAAATTTTCCATTCTTTAGCCAATATTTATTTAGCATGAGCTGAAAGCCCTTTACCTTTTTGGTTGTCCTGACCTAGATACTCTGTAAGTTATTGATATCCCTCCTAAACTTGTCACCAGAAATTGAACTACAGTACTGTAGATGTGGTCTGACATGGGCAGAGCACAGCAGCACCACCACAACATTATTCCTGGAAGCTATGCATCTCAATGTCACCCAAGAGCACGCTATGTTTTTTTGGCTGCTGCATCACACTGTTGACTCATATTGGATTTGCAGCCCATTAAAAAACTCTTTTTTTCCTCCAGAAAAACTGATGTCTAATCATGCCTCCATGGTCTTGACCCATAGTGTTGATTTTTGAACTGAAGCATAGCCACTTACATTCTTTCCTATTAAATTTTATCTTATTAGGTTCAGTGCAGCATTTTAGCTTGTTAAGACTCTGTCATCTAGTGTGCCATCTATCCTTCCCAACTCTGGGGTAGCTGTAAATCTCATAAACATGTCATCTAAGCCTTTATCAAGTCACTGATTAGAATGTTAAACAGCAGAGGGCCAAGGAGAAGTTCCCCTGGGTATACTCCCCTGGATACTTCCTTTCAAACTCATGTCAAACTTACTCTTAGACCTTGACCATTCAATCAGTTCCAAATACATCTATCTGTGCTAACATCTAGCCCACACCTCTCCATTTTTCTAATAAAAATAGCATGAGGGGCAGCTAGGTGGCACAGTGAGTAGAAGCACTGGCCCTGGAGTCAGGAGGACCTGAGTTCAAATTGGGCCTCAGACACTTGACACACTTACTAGCCGTGTGACTTTGGGCAAGTCACTTAACCCCAATTGCCCTCTAAAAAAGCAAAAAAAAAATAGTGTGAGATACTTTATCAAACACTTTTCTAGATCTAGGTAAATTATATTTACAGTATTCTTACAATCTACCTGTTTATAGTAGATTTGTCAAAAAAGGAATAGGTTTAGTCTGGTATGAACAGTTTTAAAAAATTTATTTTAAAATTTATTTTTAGTCTTCAACATTCACTTTTGTAAGATATTGAGTTCTAAATTTTACCCTTCCCTCCCATCCCTCCTTCCTGAAATGGTGTGCAATCTGATATAGGCTATACATATACAATCCTATTAAACATATTTCCACGTTAGTCATGTTGTGAAAGAAGAATAAAAACAAAAGAGAAAGAATGTATGAGACAGAACTGATCACTGCCTTGCCTGTGTTTACCTAAAGGTCATACATACCCTTGATGTCCTTATATTGCTTCTGAAACCAATGCTGAATGCCCAATACTTTGGAGAAGCCAGGCAATGGGCACAGGCATATCCTTCCCAAGGTCATAAATCAGTACATGGAAAAACACATTAAGTGAATGCAAGGCCAATGCAATATACATAGCAGCTGCTATGAATATGCATACATATTTCCAGGGTAGATTTGCAAAATATAATAAACTTTCTTCATGAGAGACTAATCACTAATCCAGGGAGCACAGACATCTTAAGCATTCTTTCCGTCAGGCCTCCCCACAAACAAGTTCCCCTAGACAAGTTCCACCCTCCACTCTCTGCTCTACCTCTCTTTCTCTGTTTTAGTCTCACTCTCTTATTGATTGGGCAAACTCCTCCCACACACTGGTTCTATGTGAGTTAGACTCCATATGACTCAGGCTGTATCACAGCTGTGAGCTGGGCCAGAGCTCAAAACAGGTCACATAGGCCTATTAATGGTTGAGGAAGATCTTCCTATTCCATTAACACTACAGTGAAACATCATTATAGAGGTTGAGTAACTTAAATTGTTGCTGAACATCTGGTTTTGTCTGACTGACATCATAATGGGGATGGATCATAATACATTAATGGCATTCTTGTGAAAGTGTTCATTGGGGCAACATTGTGTGGATTTTTTTCTGTATTTATTTTCAACAACTTCATCTTGAAAATAATTATTTTTATTGACTCTGCCTTGAAATTTAAATAGTAGTGAAAAAGAAAAATACTTGGCTCCAGAAGCTTAAATTCAATTGCAATTAATGAAAAAAATTATTAACATCCTACTAAGTATAAGGCACTATGCTAGGAGCAGGAAATACCAAAAGAGAACAAAATAAACCCTGTTCTCGAGGAAATTGTATTCTACAGTATAACATAGGTAGGTATAGAAATACAAAGAACACAATAATAATGCAAAGTAATTTCAAGAAGGAGAAAGTACTAAAAACCAGATGAATCAGGAAAGACCTCACAGAGAAGGAGCCACCTGAACTATATTTTAAAAGAAGCTAAGAATTCTAAGTACTCCCAAAGGGGAAATCTATTCCTGAAAGCAGCATTGTCTAATCAAAGTCACAGAGGTGGGAGATTGGATGTTATGCAAGGGGAACAGATACTAGGTCAGTTGGACTGGCACAGGGAATTTGAAAGAGAGCCATCTAAAACAAGAATGGAAATGTACATGGGGGGCATATTGCCAGTAGCTTTAAAAGGATTTTTTTTAAATCTTAGAAGTAATAGGTAATATCGGTAATATGGTCAGATCTGCATTTTAGATATATCATTTTGGCATCTGTATGCAGAATGAATGAAAGAAGGATGAGATTGGAGAAAGGGAGACAAGTGAAGAGATTGTGCCTTGTTCAGGCTAAAGGTGATGAGGACCTTAAGTAGACTGGTATCAGTATAAGTAGAGGGAAGGGTATGGATACACAAGGTATTGTAGAAGTAGGATAACAAAACCTGGTAAGTTATTGCATAGAACTTGAGAGAGTATTAGAATTGTGGTGCCATCAACAGGGATGGGGGAAGTTTGGATAAAGATTGGGTTTTGGGAAAACATAATGGGTCCTATTTTGGATATGTTGAGTTTTATCTGTCCATAGACCTCTAAGTGAGTATCAAGCAGCAAGTTGGTCATTCAGGACTGGAGTTTAGGAGAAAGATCAGGGATGGATTTATGCATTTGAGATATACAGTTGAGATAAATGCTTTCCTTATCCTTAGAGAGATAGAGGGTAAGCAGGTTGGGAAAGAAAAGTTGTATGGGGTATATATATATATATATGAGAGCCATCTGCATAAATGGATCATGATATTTCTGAAAGGAGTATAAAGAGAAGAGAAAAAAAGAATCTTGTTACAGAATGTTGGTAGATGACCACATCCCACATGAGTGAGGAGAATAAGTGATATTAGGGCTAAATTATTTTTAAATTCTCACAAACTTGCTTATAATTTTCTACACATATTTGAAGCCTTCCAGTTTTAAAAAATAAATCTTAACACTTAAAAATTTTTTACTTTTTTATTAGATGACAAGGCAATTGGCAAGTCCTAGTTATTGTGTATTACAAAATTTCTTCACTTTGTCATTGAGTACTAGACAGAAATCACATTCTATCAATATCCACAGGTATTCTTCCCCACTGATGGTACACCATACTCCTCTCCCTTCCCAGGAGACAGAGAGAGATTTCTGGAAAGATAGGGGAGGCCTATGGGATGGGCAGGCCCTCCTCCAGCTCCTTAAAACTACATTAGGACTTTGGGAATAACTTATATTTCCAATGAACACTTATGCGCAGCATATAACGTAAAGGTTATTATTAAGGAAAAGGAAGTATATTGATTATGTATTAAGAATGATAACAAATAAATAGCCCTAGGACAGTATTTACATTCATAAAATAATAAAACATCTAGAAGAGAAATTCTTTTAAATTTTTTTAAGAATAGTGCTTTATTTTTTCTAATTACATGTAAAGATAATTTTCAACAATTCCATTCATTACATAGGATGAAAATATAAAATATTACATAGCACACTTGTGAGTTCACTATAACACCCAGTTTGGAAACTGTGGCATATTGGGAAGAAGAGTTGGAGTGGTCATATCAGGTTGGTGATCTGAACTCATGTCACATCCTAAAATCCATATGTTCCACCCCTAATTTTTCTTCCTTTTTTTCCATTTTTTTCTATCTTCTTGTTACTCATTTTGCCACTACCATTTCTTCCTAACTCTGCCCCATTGGACTTCATTATGTTGGGGAATAAATGAAGACCCAGGGAAGACAAGATGCTATCAACCACAAGCTTTCCCCCTACTTCACAGACCATAGGATACTAGATCGTGGTACTGATGCTGTTGCTAACTAGTTCTATGACCTTTGGAAAATCATTTAAGTTCTCAGGGCTTTGATTTTTGAATCCAGAAAATTTGCTCACATTGTTCCTTAATCCTAAAATGCCATCCCCTACTGCCCCTCAAAATACTACCCATCCTTTGAGGTCAGGCCAAAGCCCAGTTCCTTCACAAAGTCTATTTTGATTATCCTCAATATAAGTGAGAAGATCTGACCTCCTATAGTACTTCTTTTCTAAACTAATCATATGTCTTTCTTGGAATTATAGTTATTTGTTTACCACTTTTATTCTCTTCTGCAAGACTGGAAGATCTTAGTAGACAAGAATCATTATTGCTCATCTTACCTAACAGAATTCCTTGTACAGAGCTGATCACAGATCATTGAATTTTAGAGCTGGAAGAGGTCTTGAAATCCATCCAGCCTTGTTAAGTATTTATTGAATTAACAAAATGATAGTGTCTGGTTAGATGATCTCTAAGGTCCCTTGGGCCTCTAGAAGTTTATGATTTGGTGCTGTCTGTGACCAAACTCATGTTCCCAGAACCTCCATATCCCCAAAGATGCCTTTCTCTTTAGAATATCAGAGGATTACAGGTCTACAAGAGGTCTATCTTTGGGAATGTGCTATTTTGTGTTATTTCATATCTTTAGTTTTGCAGAATCAACATTTGTGAGGTTACTTAGATATTCAAAATCCAATACTAGCAAAAATGACCTACTGTTAAGCTATATTTTTTTGAGAAATACTCAAGAAACAGGCATGTTGTGCTTGCTCCAGATGGTGGCTGTCTGCTACTATCTTCATTTGATCATGAAATTTCCCTTTGTAGAAAAATTAAAAATACTCTTGATTAATCTTAAACAATATTTCAAAAGATGGAATGCTAGGGGAATGTTTAAAAGAGATACATACATAAGGTATAATTCAATACCCTTCTAACTAACCCTTGAAGTCTTATTTATCAGTTCACCTTGAGTGCTGACTTAGAATCAAAAGTCAACACTGAGTTTTATCTTCAATTTTTCAATAGGGCACATGATGAGCCTAAAAGTTCAGTTTATCTTTTTTTTTTTTAAATTTTATTTTCAATTCATGGAACAAAATGAACATGTCTTTAATATAATACAATAAAAAAGATGATTGCACCTGAAACTGCCAATCTACCATGTACAACTTGCTATTCCCTCTAAATATACAACTAAGTTTTGTAAATTTCTTTTTTTTTTCTTTTTAGCGGTCAGTTATTCTTTATCTTACTACTGGTTACTTATTTAGTTTCCTTAGGTTGTTCAAGCCATTCACAAGGATAGCCTTTGTGCAAACTTTCTGCTTGTGATTTTTTCCCCTCCATTCAGAAGGTTCTTCTCTACTTTATCTAGTCCTTCTCATCATCTAATTCCAGATAAATCAGTTATAACTTGATTTATAAACTTACTTCCATAACAGGAAACAACTAGGGAGGGCTAGTGGACATATTTCTTTAGAAACTCTCCTTTAAAGGACTTGTGAATTCCACCAAACAGTAAAATTTTTATACGTTTTAGAGGTTTTTGAATAGAATCTCTAAACTGCTATTATTAATTTTAGGAATGCGTCCAAAAAGACTCAAGAACGATTCCATTTGAAGGTGATTTGAAGGAGCTGGGGGTATGCATCCTGAGAAGAGAAGATGGAGGGAGGAAGGAGCCATTCAAGAGGTCGGTATTTGAAGTGCTAGGTTTGATCCCAGAGGGCAGAATTAGGAACAGTGGGTGAGAGTTGTAAAGAAGCAAAGTAAGACTTGAAGTAAGGAAAAAAAACCCCTTCCTATCAATTAGAACTATAATAACAATAATAATAACTACATAGTGATGATAATGATATATAATAATGATAATAATAATAATAATAAATAGCTATATGGCACCTATTATGAGCCAGGCAGTGTGCTAAGTGCTTTAAAAATATTATCTCATTTGGCTGTCATAGCAACTTTGGGAGGTGGGTGCTATCATTATCCCCCCTTTACAATCGAGGAAACTGAGGTAAATAGAGGTTAAGTGACTTGTCCAGGGTGATACAGCTACTAAATATCTGAGACTAGATTTGAACTCAGGTCTTCCTGACTCCAGGTCTAGCACTGTACACAACTGAGCCACCTTAGTAACTAGAAAATTATATTTATTTCATAAAGAAATGTATTCTTCATTATTGGAAGTCTTCAAACCGATGACTACTTCTAAGAATGTTGTGTAGGCTAATCCTGCTCAGGTATGAGGTTGGACAGGTCTTCTCAGATCCTTCAGAAGGCTGAGATTTTAGGATTCTGTTTCCAGCTGCCATTTGTATAACAGGTAAGAAGCAAAGACATTGCATTAAGGACATCCTCCTTGGCCCTGCCCATTTTCAATCCCAATTGCAACTTTATTCATTTTCTAGATTTTTTTTTAAAAGAGAAGCAGCTATTTTTGAGTATTTACAGTAGGTATCCTGGTTTTTTTTTTACCATGTTTGTTTTTACCCAATAGATGCACTTAATTAATTAATGACAGGGTCCTTGGTGGTCTCAAAGTGATAATGTTGAAAGCCAGAACTTTTCAAGCCAAGAGCTTTTATGCTGAGGTCCCTAAAACCTTGTTGTACTCTGTTTGATAGGGAAAAAAATTAGATGCTGTTATAAATGTTTCAATTTCCCCCAAATCTCATGTCTTAAAAAGATGTACTACATATCAAACAAAGAAATAATGCCCTTTCTCTCAGCTGCAAATGAAAATTGGTTTTTGATTTTTTTTTCCTTTAAGGAGAGAAGATTAAGTTTTGGAATGAGGCCTTCCACAATGGGGTCCTTTTGGCTGGTGGGATTATTTTTTGTGGGTGGCATGTCATGCTTGCCATTTTGTTTTAGGATGGCTCCTTGATGTTCTCCTTTGCCTGGAGAATTGCCTCTCATTCAGAGAAAGAGTGATACGTCTTTAATAGACAAACTTGGGGACTAATCCAAATCTGTGTTGACAAATGCTTGTCAAGAAGAAAACCAAAGAAGCAAAATCAATACATGGTCTTGCATTAAATCACATTGTTTGTGGAGGTGTTTCCTGCAGCCAGTCCCATTTCCCCTTTCTTATTGACTAAATCATGGTCCCTGATTAATCCCCAAATGTAGCTTTCATAACTATGAAAGTTTTTAGAAAAAGTTTACAGCCAACCTTTTCAAACATTCTGTCGTTTTTCAAGGAAAGGGAAAAAAAAACCCACATTCCTCCCAGCCTTCCTTATTCTGACACCGTTTTACTTTAGAAGATCTCAAACTACAAGTGAATACATGACACTCGCCATGTCTCCAGCGTACACATTTTACGTTTGATTTATGACATTACTATATAGGTGCACTTGACAGCTTTCAGATTGAAGCAGAGACAAGAGAGCTTTAAAGTGAGACGGGTTATCTGGGTAAATCTATCAAGGGTTCGTCCTGGGAGAACAAGGAGAGAAGCTTTGTAGAGCCCTGCTGTGTAGCAAGCCTCCACGCTGAGCACACCCCCAGCTCCCTGACAGTTGTGCTCAGCCTTCACTGTAATAACGAATAAAAGGGAGCTCCCTGTAGATTACAGATCTTCTGTGTTTTGACATTGACCTTAATACATAATTTAACCACAAAGCCTGAGAAGTGTGGAACAAGATAAGAAAAGACCACAGAACTGGCAAATAAAGTGATGTTCAATCAGAAATCATATTTGTTCCTGATAGTGGAGATGTGGGCATTAAAAAGGGAGAGACAGGGAAGTGGGAGGAAGGGAAAGAGAGAGAGAGAGAAAGAGAGAGAGAGAGAGAGAGAGAGAGAGAGAGAGAGAGAGAGAGAGAGAGAGGGAGGCAGGTTATTTCCTGAGTTATGGATCTGTTTTAAAGGACAGATTGTTGCCAAATTAAAAAAAAAGTGTCCAGTCAAAAAAGAACAAAAAGTCAATTATTATTAGATTGTCAAAGAAGGGCAGGTGCTTCTAAAATGCACCCTGTCACTTTTACTCCTTATTTGTTTGTGCTGTATAAGGTCTGACTCTGAGGATGGTATATAGCTCCAATGCCTTTAAATATTTTTACAGTAACTTCTGATTATTTGTAATAGGAAACTCATCTAGATCTTGATAGTTATCAGAGAGAGAGAGAGATGGGGTGCAGGAGACAGAGAGAGAGAGAGAGAGATCGAGAGAGAGGGAGAGAGAGAGAGACAGAGGCAGAGGCAGAGAGACAGAGAGAGACAGACAGAGAGACAGAGACAGACAGAGACAGAGAGAGACAGAGATGGGAGGCAGGGGGAGACAGACAGACAGACAAGAAGGAGGGCCAGAGGAGAGAGTTGTGGGGGGAAAGGAAAGAAGGAGAGGAGACAGAGGAGGAAGATACTTATTTGGATCCCAAAAGATTATAAATTCTCTTTTGTGTTTACTCTGAACACTCAAATGCCTAAGTTAAATGTACCCATTGGGATGTGGGTAATTCCATACCAAGGGATGAAGGGCAGGATGGGGAAGTAATGAGAAAAGCTATGTAGTTTGGCTTCATTGTACATTTTCCTCAGTTCCTGATGCGTAGTACACACATGCTGACTCTTCTCATTTGGTTATAATGGTTTTAAAAAAATTTACATAATAGGCTCAGAATAGGATTTAACAATTCATGGAATTCAACACAAATTTGAGAAATAAAAAAAAAGCTGACTCTCTAAGGAGACACCTAAGCACATAACACTAATAGGAAAATAAAGGTCTTGTTCTTTTTCCCTTCATAATTTTAGCGACTTATCAAGACAGGCAGGCTCATGTCTTCTCAGTCCAAAAAATTAGTTACCTTTAAGAGTGAGCAGCAGGGATAAAAAACAGGAAAGTTAAAAGTCAGCTTATTGCCTTGTCTCATTAATGCAGGAGGGCCATAGAGAAGCTTGCCCCACAGTCTGGAGCCTAAAACACAGGGAGATTACATTGAGATTCCAAGTTCTGGTGAACCAGCAGGGGGTGGAGGGAGAGAGGTGGGAAGGGAGGGGAAAATTAACTTGCACTTGGTGACATTTAAGGTCATGGTCATGTTCAACAGCGCTGATTGAGCTCATTATGTACTTGACATTGTACAAGGCACTTGGATACAGAAACTAATATAAAATGAAAGCTGGGTCCCCTTCCCTTCTAACCTCATGGTACTTGAATTTGAAGACACATGACAGAACCCATACATATAGAGTAGAACCAGCAGCAAGAGATAGAAAAACAAAATATCTTTACTACATGCTGATCCAGTGTTTTGGTTATGTGCTGAAATTTGTCCTCTCTTCCTTCCCCTTTGCTACCTCTGTTTTTTTTGTATCTCCAGTGCTTAGCACATAGTAGGTAAATTAATCAAGTATGTTTTCCCAATGATTGTGTTACATTCTTCTTGTATAACTTTCCATTCAGTGCTATGTGGTACACAGGATGCAAGAGGATAGACCTTTTGAGAATTTGGTAAGAGGATAGTGACCATGCAAGGAGGCTAGGATATACAGGTAGGTAAAAAAATGGAAGCAAAAACTTGTCTCCTTTGGTCAGAGTTGTATTGGAGCATGAAGTAGGTATAATAGGATCTTAGGATGTTTGAACCAGAAGGAACTTTAGAGATCATGTAGTTCAAAGCCTAAACAGTCAACATTTATTTATCAAATGCTTACTAGGTGCAAGACATTGTGCTAAAGGTTCAAAAGGAGAAAAAAAGCAGCCCCTGCCCTCTAGGAGCTTACGTTTTACTGGAGGCAAATGACAAATAAAAGGGAACTGAAAAGGGTATGTGCTAAGGGGGAAGGTACCCCATCTGGGCAGAGTGGAGAAAGTCCACAGGAGTCTGAAGTGAATCTGGAGAGGAACAAAGAAATGGCTGGCCTGGACATTTTCTTTAAAATGGAAGTTCTGGGAGGAAGTGACCAGAGGAAGGGTCTGTAACAGTAGAGTATATGTTCAGTGTGAGATATTTCACAGTTCATAAAATGGAGACTGACAAGGTAAAGTGAGAAAGATACTGGGTTGTTTGACCTTGAGGAAATCACAACCTTTCTGTGCCTTATTTTCCTCAAATGCAAGATGAAGGGTTTGGATAGGATGTCCTCAGAAGTTCTATCTTTAAATTCCATCTTTAAATGGAATTTGGCTCTGTAGATGGGATTTCATTTTATCTTTGAATCCATGATCCTATGAGACAGTTATCTGCTGGTTACTTAATGACGAAGTACAAACTGGAACCCATGTTTCTCATGACTTCCAGTTCTTTGGGTTTTCTGCGAAGTATTTCTTAGTCATAGTCGTCTCTGAAGCTTTATGGTTACCACGATTCGGTATCCTAAGAGGGATGAGCAGAACTTGGCCATTCAAACTTCTCTATTTCTATTGAGGGTACCATCATCTTTCTAGACCCCCATGTTGGCAACCTCCAAGTTATCCTTGACATTTTCTTCTCCCATTTGCCCCACATCCAATGAAGTGCCAGGTCTAGATCCTACCCCTTCTTGGTATATTTCAAATCTACTTCTTTCTCTTTACTCTTACAGCCTGTACTCTTCCTTGTAGACCCTCATTCCCTCCTACTTGGACAATTACCTCGAAATTAGGCCCCTGGCTTATTGTATTTCCCTTCCCAATTAGCCAGGTGGCCCAGATAGTGACCAGTGGGCTCAGAATTAATGTCAATAAGAATTATTTCGTGTTTTGACCAGAGACCCTGAGGGTCTTCCCCTTCCAGATCTATTTTTTTTAACGAGACCATTCTTTGCCTCATATTTTTTTTTTGTTGTTAATCACTGAATGGGCACTGCCTCAGTCAAACTGAGACCTGTTAAAGACCTTATTTTGAAAACACCAAGTCCCCACTGCATCCCGGGCCATCTCCAGTTGTCCTGATCCGTATCTGGCCGTTGGATCCAGATGACTCCTGAAGAGAAAGTGAGACTGGTGACTTTTCACAATTTACTTGTAAGTCATGGCATCACCTCCCTGATGTCACGGTCCTCTGCGAGAACGAAGGACAAACAGTAGTGAGCAGGTAGGTGGCATAATTCAGAGTGATGAACTTGAAGTCAGAAGTATATCTGAATTATAATCATACCTCAGACACTTACTAGATAGCTCTGTGACACTGAAAAAAGAGTTAAGCCTCAAGTTCCTCATCTGTAAAATGGGGATGATAAGGACACCTCTTCGGATTGTTGTAAGGATTAAATGAGATAATATATGTAAAGCTCTTATGAAACCTTAAATCAGGGCAGTTATATAGATAGTGCAGTGGATAGAGCACCAGCACTAGAGTCAAGGGTTCAAATCCAGCCTCAGAAATTCAAATCCAGCCTATGTGACCTTGGGCAAGTCACTTAACCCGATTGCCTTAAAAACAAACAAACCCTTAAATTACTATATAAATGTTAGCTACCTATCGTTATTTTTGTCTTGCATACCTTTTGCAATGGCTCTGCCTCATTTTTTGAATGAACTCTCTCCTTATTTCTGCCTCATAACGTCCTTGGCTTCTTTCCAAGCGCAGTTTGAATGCTACTCTTAAATGGGGCCCTTCCTGGTCCTCCTAAATAATTCTTCCCTGTTGAAATTACCTGGAATTTACTTTGTTTATATATTGGTTCCCTTGACAGAGTATAAGCTTATTTTGAAGTCAAAAGCTATTTCTTCTTTGTCTTTGTATCTTAACTGTGTCGCAGATAGCAAGCACTTAGTGAAAGCTTATTGACTGATGAATTAATTGCTAAAAAAAAAATCTGATCATGTCACTCTCCTAGTTGTAAAAGAATTTTAGTGGCTCTCTATTGCCTTTATATAAAATACAAAATCTTCAGCCTGGCATTTAAAATGGTCTAAAATTTGTGTCTCATTTTTATTCTCCATTTTTATTTCATGTTTTCCTCTTTCACATATTATCCCCTTAATCAATAATTAATAAACCTTTATTAAGTATCTGCTAAGTGCTAGGCACTGTGCTAAGTGCTAGGGATAAAAGAAAGGCAAAAGATATCCTTGCTCTCAAGGAACTCATGATCTAATGGGGGAGACAACACACAAAGAACTATAGACAAGTGAGATATATACAGGATGACTTGGGAATAATCAGCAGAAGGAAGGCACTAGAATTAAGGGGGATCAGGAAAGGCTTCCTATGGAAGAGGAGATTTTAGCTAAGTCTTGAAGGAAGTCAGGAGATCCAGGAGGCAGAGGAGAATTTCTGGACTGGGGAGTCAGCCAGTGAAAACATCTGGAGTTGGGATTTGGAGTGTCTTGTTGGAGAGAGAACAATGAACCTAGTATCACAGTATCCCAGAATACTTGGGGATGGTATAAGTCAGAGATGTCACAAAAGTGGCAGGAAAATAAATTAAATGACATTAAAATGACACTGGGAAATATTTAAAGAAATAAAAAAATACATTAGAACACAGATAATGCTAATATGTGTTTTTTTTTTTTTAGTTAATAAATGGCTGTCAGGGATCCTTATGTAAGGTTTAATGTCCTCCATTTCTATTTGAGTTTGATGCTACTGATGTGAGACTGGTGACTTTGGGAGGGGCAGGTTATGGAAGGCTTTGAATACCAAATAAAGATTATTATATTTCATCCTGGAGATAAGAGGGAGCCACTGGAGTTTATTTTGGGAAGGCTTTGATAAGGGTTCACCTTCTACATGAAGCCTTACCTGATTTACTGCCCTCTTTCCTCAACAATTATTGGTCTCTTCCTAAAATTACTTTGCATTTGAAAATATTATTTTCTTCTCTGTAAGCCTGTTGCATTCCTCTAGTTGATTGGAAACTCTTTGAGGGCAGAGGCTATTTAATTTCTGTTTTTGCAGCACTAGTACCTAATACAATGTCTATACGTAGGAAGAAAAGGAAACACACATTTATTAAGCTCCTACTATTTTCCAGACACTATACTAAGTGCTTCACAAATATTATTGCATTTGATTCTCACAACAACTCTAGGAGGTAGGTACTATTATTATTCCCATTTTACAGTTGAGGAAACTAAGGCAGACAGGGTCATGTGGGTAACAAAGGCCTGAGACCAGATTTGAACTCTGAATTTTTTTATTGCAAGCCCAGTCTCTATCCACCATACTACCTAGCAACCCTTAATGGCTGTCTGGTTCACCTTCTTCATTTTACAGATAAAGAAATTGAGTACCATGGAGAGGGAAGTGAGATTTTTCCAAGTTCTCAAAGCCAGTGACTAGTAAAACCAGGACTCTTACACAGACGTTCTGACTCTAAATCTGAGGCTCTATGTATGAAAATCATATTGTTTACTTTTTTTTCAGTCTATTCCAGGGACCTGCAGTAGAATATAATCTCCTTGTGGGGAGAGATTATTCCATTTTTGTTTCTGTATATGTCTAATGGCTACCCTATATAATATACACATCCATAAATACACATATGTATGCCTCTATATATGAATATATATAGAATTACAAAAGTTTGGCATGTATTTATAATATATACATGTGTATATATACAGAAAACATTTTATAAATGTATAATCTGCATTGGTAGAAGAAGCCATTTCTTACATCAATAAAATCACAAAAGTCTAATCCAACTATCTATGTATATATATTATATGTAGCTATACATATATGCATATAGGTATATATTTGTATATAGTTATATACATATGTATATATTATATGTAGGTATACATATATACATGTAGGTTTATAACTATATATACCTATACACACATATATATGTGTGTGTGTATATATTTATACAGATACATATATAATAGGTAGCATGGTAGATACAGTGCTGAACCTGGAGTCAGGAAGACTCATCTTCCTAAATTCAAATATGGCCTCAGACACTTACTAGCTGTGTGACCCTGGGCAAGTCACTTAACCCTGTTTGCCTCAGTTTCCTCATCTGTAAAATGAGCTGGAGAGGGAAATGGCAAACCATTCCAGTATCTTTGCCAAGAAAAAATCCCAAATGGGCTCATGAAGAGTGGGACATGACTGAAAAATAACTCAACAGTGTCATCAGAATTCATATATATATGCATATATACACACACATATATGTATATACACACACATACACACATATATACATATACATACATATATATGTGTATATATATATACATATATATGTGTATATATATATATACATATATATATATATATATATATATATATCCCAGATTTTGGTCGTTATATTGGTATAGGAATGTCTTGGTGAGGAGGCTTCCTGTAACAATGCAGTGCATCAATTATTCTACAACTTAAGAGTGTCCCTGAGGTCCTGAGAGGTTTTGTTTTCTCCCCAAATGTAATGGCAAGCAAAATAGGATTTTTGCTGTTTTTCCGGACTGAGTTTTAGCTAATCAAGTGCCTTTGAGCCTCACCTTTGAATGTATCAAGAGCCTTTGATTGGAAATAGTATACATTGTATTGCCTTTAATAGGCCTAAGGGAGTTTGAAAATCTCCTGTGTCCCTTAATAGGTCTTATGTAATCACATGGGAGCCCATGATGGGAGGAGCTTGCAAAAAGGGTAGAGCAGGAAGGAGCGGATGAGAGCGTGAGCAGAGCTGGGAGTAGGCAGAACTGAGAGAGAGGATGTTTGTGATGTTGGTGCTCTATCTGCTGATCTGTGTTACTTTTCCAGACAGAAGTCCTGTCTGTTGTTCTGTGTAGATTTCTCAGACAGAAGTGCTGTCTGTTGTTCTGTACTGATTTCTCAGACAGAAAGTGAATTGAGATGATAGTGCTGGTAATGTGTGTAAATATTGTTGTAACCCTGTTAAGCTTTGTTTTCTTAGAAACAGAAACTGTGAAGAGCTTGGAGTGGAGCAGTCTTGTGAGCTGAGATATAGAACAGGAGCAGACAGCTATCTACATGTGAATCTAGGCAAGAGTTGGGAACAGTAAGGCTGTGGAGGAGGAGCTGTGGGGTTTGGAAGCCAGCCTCAAGTCAAGATGAAAGAGGACTTTACTGGATACTCTGTATTGACTGATGAGATTTGTAACTTACTGTGACCCAGGGGTGAATGGTGTTTGGACTTTCTGGTACCCCTTAAGAATGATTGACTTAAGGATGATTGGAAGCCAGCCTCTAGTCAAGATGAAAGATGACTTTGCTTGGTGTAATGATAGTGGTAATTTGAAGATCTTCCCTCCCCCTTAATAAGCCCAAGGGAATTTGAAGACCTCCCCCTTTGAAAACAAACTCTTTCCCCTAATGGGCTGAATGTAATCACATGGAGCCTGTTGTGAGAGGAGTTTGCTGAAGGGTGGAGCAGAGCTCACAGAAAACTGAGAGTCAGAGCTAGACTAGACAGTTGGGAGGAGAGCATGCTTCTGAGGGAGACAGACAGGCTTGTGAGTAAAAGTTGTTTTTTTGCCTTCTGCTGTGACAGCTAGGCTTGCGTTGGTTTGTGGGAAGGCTAAAGGATGGTGTGGCTCTCTGCTACATTGTGGTACATTAAGTTCTATGTTGCTATGATGGATTTGATTTCCTGGTGTTGGGATTTGGTTTTCTGGTATCTAGATAAATGTTTTGCTTCTGTCTTCTATATGGAGAGTCTGTTATATTTTGTGATCAAGCACTATGTAGGTATATTTCTAATGATCATGGTCATTGTGAATATTGCATTGGTATTATGCTTGGATTCTATGTATTGACTGAGGAGATTGTAACTTACTATGACCTAGGAGGGATGTTTGTATTTTCTGCTACCCCTTAAAGATGACTATAAAATATACTGAATGATATGTATTGTTTGTGGCCACCTTAGTAATAAGTTGTTATGTTGTCATGAATGTTATGCTTTAGTTACTTGAATGTTATGCTTTAGTTTATAGCTGAATAAATAGAGAGTTCATTATACCATGTGATTAGGCCCTTAAAGTTATTCACTGCAGCAGTCCTCAGGAAAGCTGCTCATGATTGGCTTTACATCAAGTTGAAATAGCCAGTATGTGTCAGAGGCAGACTCAAGTCTGGTTCTTCCTGTCTCCAACGCTGGCTTTCTTTTTTATTTTTTTGCTTTTTTTTTTGAAGGGCAATTGGGGTTAAGTGATTTGCCCAAAGTCACACAGTTAGTAAGTGTGTCAAGTGTGTGAGGCCAGATTTGAATTCAGGTCCTCCTGACTCCAGGGCTGGTGCTCTACCAAGGCTGACTTTCTATCCTCTATGCCACATAGGCTTTCTACATTTGTTCAGTTGAGATTCTGAAGATCCCTTCATGTAGGTACATCCTTTCCGTTTCTCTATAGAGTTTCCTCAACAATAGTAACTTCCTCAGGAAATGCATTTAACTTTTATCCCATTGGGGAGAATGTTCAGTGTTCTTTCCTCTAAGGAGGGCAGGGCAACAGCTAAGTAGAATGTTTATTTGCCACTGATCTTTTCAGTGAAGAGAGGTAGGAGAGGGCGAAGTGAGAAGGTACATCTGAAAAACTTTCCTTAAGAAATTCAAATTTCACACTTGAAACACCCTCTTGGTGTGATTTCTTCTCAATGTCCTTTCTTTCGAACTGACAGTTGTGACAAATCTTTGACTTCCTGTGATTCTGGCCCCTAATTCAGCATTCTGTTGCAGAATATTGAAGCAGCCAAGATATTCAAGTCAGTTTCAGTTGCTGGTGTTTCATGACTCTTTTCCTGAGTATGAATGGAAGAATGGAAGGAAGAGCTCAGAAAGCATTAGGCTTCTCTTTGGTCATTATTACTGGTGTTTTCTTTTGTCTTTCTTCCTAATAGGAATTTGGGAGCAAAATCGCTGATTTTGTAGACTTTCATGCATTCTTAGGGTAGAGAATATGAGATAATGGAGAAGGAAAAAAATCCTGTTACTGTGCATGTGGGTAGGTTATTTTATCTTCTGTTTTGGACTTAAAATGACAGCACTCCCTCTCTCCTTCCTCTCCTCCCTCCCCACCCTGACAAACCTCTTTGCTGCTCTCTTTATTATTGGTATATGTTAAGGTCAAAGATCTAATAGAACAAAGAAGGATAACTGGGAAATTAATAAACCAGGCATTTGTTCACATTGGTTATTGGTGGAAAAGTCTTGACAGAATCTAGGTGCCTGCTGTGAAATGTAACATTCATGTAATTCAAACTTGCTTAGAAAATAAAAATACATTATTTACTCCTGTGCACTAATGGGATTTGTAAAGGCAGAGCATATGACTTAACCAAACAAATGACTGTCTTTGAAAATAGAACTGGAAATAGGATGGTAATGAATTCTGTGGAATTCTCCAATCATTCCTTTCTTTTCCAACTTGGGGCTTTAAACTTAACATTGTTCATATGTGGAGACATAGTACAGTTATCCCTTCCACATTGCAACTTTCCTCATTGCAGTTTTGATATATCATGGACCAGCATAAGAGATTAAATGGGGATTTTGGTGGGGTTTTGCACAAATTGCAGATGACCTGTGAAAACCAATAGACAACACAGAAAAAATTTAGAAACTCAGAAATGCATAAAATACACATATAGTATTGTATAATATCATCATATTTTATCTTTTAGTACCATAATAATTCAGACTTCTTCTCTGGTATGAAGGGAGGGCCAAAAAATTTTACGCAGATTTTCCAGATTGTGAGGGCACTGAATCCCTCACCCCCACCATGTGGAAGGAATAACTGTACAGAATTGTTTGGTGTAGTGGTTTGGATGTAGGTTAGAATTGTAAAGTTTATAGCTAGAAGGGAATTTAGAGAACATTTCGTCTAATACCTTCATATGGCAGATGAAGAGAGTCAGGCCCCAGAAGAGTTAACTGAGTTACACAAAATCCTTAAGAACTAATGATAGAGTCAGGTTTAGAATCTAAGTGTCCTTTAGTGGGGGTGAAATTTTTGTGTTATTGTCTTATCCTCTCTTATTTCTTTTCTGATGCTTTCAAGATATCCAACTCTGGTGGCTCTTCCCCTTTGTAGACTTTTCAGGATTGGTGAAATAGTTCTGAAATGGACCAGCAACTTGAAAACTGAATATAAGTGCCCGTTCTTCTATTCACTGGCATTCATTGGAGAGTGGGCCAGGTATGCCCATGACCATATTGATGATTCTACTACTGTTTCTACTACCACCAATCCATCCACAGGATTTTATTAGTTGCTTATTATACACCAAGCATAGGTAGCTAGACTGTGCAGTGAATCATTGGACCTGGAAGGAAGACCTTAAATCTGGCTTCAGACAATTACTAACTGTGTGACCCTGGACAAGTCACTTAACCCTGTTTGCTTCATCTGTAAAATGAGTTTGAGAAGGAAATGGCAAACTACCCCAGTATATTTACCAAGAAAACCCCAAATGGGGTCATGAAGAGTCAGACATGACTGAAACTACTAAACAGC
>CM053580.1:201966327-202000362 GCA_028627135.1 Pseudochirops cupreus | reverse complement strand
TTTAGTGGGAAGTATCTTTGTGTGCGTTTTGGAGTTCCAGGATTGGTTTAGAGTCCTATTTTACGGGTATTTTAGGGTGGCTATGTGAGAGCTGCGATGTGTTGCTGCTGCTACGCCGCCATCTTGGCTCCGCCCCCCCTTCACCTTTATTTTCAACGCAACCTTGTCTTCAACCCTTTTTCCATCTATGAGAACCATTTCTGGGTCTCATTCAATTCTAAGTTGATAAATTAAGTCTAGGGAGGAGGAACTGAGCAGTAGTATCAAATGCAGGAGAAAGGTTGAGGAGATTAAAGATGAGGAAAAAGCCACTGGGTTTGACCAAATTTAAGTCATTAGTTGATGTAGAGAGAGTAGTTTCAGTAAGGAAAAGAACCTCACTGTGGTGACTTAGGGACAGGTGGTGAGACAACACAGACAGACAGCCATGTGTGAAGAGAATATAGATACATATATATATATATATATATATACACACATGTATATGTATAAATATATAAATTATATGCACATACTGGTTGACTTACTAAATTGTAATTAACATTATGAACTTTTCCTGTAATATAATCAGTTCTTTTTAGACTCTGACTACATGACTCTATGACCTCCTGATGTACACGAAACTTTGTACTTCAAAAAACTCATCTCTTGCCTAAAGTGCTGGGAAGGTTGGAACTCTCCAAAGCCAGCCATTTTTGAGTTAGAAGCAGAAAAAAAAAGTTTGGACACTTTTCACCAAAGTTAGAAACATATTAATTTTTCAGAGCCTTGTAACTCAAAAATGGCTTGTCCAATTTGCTTCAAACTTTCTAGCTGGAGACTAAGCACAAGAACTTTCGGGCCAAAGGAGTTATTTTGTCAGAGTTTGAAGGAGGTCAGAATCGGGCATTAAGTGTAAAGGGCTGGAATTCTGGCCAACGTTGCTCAGTAATTAGTGGGAGCATACTAACTGACATTGTGCGAACTGGGGCTCAGGACAGAAGACCCCAGAGAGATGAATACAAGGGCAACCAAGGAGATATTTGTGCCCAATCAATTCTCTTTCTTCAAGAGGAGGGAGGAAAGAGCATTGATGCTGAGGAAGAGAAATGGACTTTATTTTGTCATTTCAAAAGTATTTGTGGCTTATAGTATAGATTCTCTTTTCAAAAAAAGAACAAAAGAAAAAAACGGCCATTTAAAAAATATTTCAGAGGACAGGAGGGTGGTGGGATTGGGGAGAGGCTCTCTATTAAGAGAAGGAAACCTTCTGGGACCTGATTACTGTTAATTTGTAATCCAGTGAGGTCAAGTGCCTGATTAAATATTAATGTTGAAGCGAGGCCACAGTCTTTTGTGATCCTCTCTGCTCTGTTTTAATATTCCATCAGGTGCAAAGAGCTCCTTTTGCCAGCCTTAGTATCAGAGCAGGAAACCTTTACTTCTTGTCCTAATGGCTTTCTGAGTTAAAATAGCCAACAAGCATCCCTTGTACTTGGGTATCTCATTAGTAGACTTGAAACCCTTTTTCTATTTTAGTTCAGTTTGCTGGAAATTTCTTATTCAAAATGAAATCACAGTAAATTTCCATTATTTCATTAACAACAGCTCAGTAGACCCCCTTGGGCACCTCATTATAGAATGAGGAACAAGTGACACACAGAGGTAGCCCCAACATCTCTGAACAAGTCCTTTAAATAAGCACAGGCTTTGTTTTTTAAGCACTGATAAATCCTCTCAGACTCATAGAATCTGCACCTAAGGATATAAATGTAAAAATCTAATTGTGAACTTTCAGAGGAAATTGTCTTCTTGATGACTTGAATGGAAATAAAGCTTCAGGTTAGTCATTTTGATATTGCCAATGATGTCCTCCATCAGTCCACCTCCAGATGCCAAAGCAATAATAAAGTATGGTGAGAATGTTATGTAAATCATGCCACCAAAGGAATATATAAAAGAAAATGGGCTTACCACATCATGAGAGTGAAGGAATAACTTATAGACAGTCTATATATTCCATTGGTAATTTTGTGATAGCAAGAGAAAATGAGGAAGCGTTCAGGAACATTAGGTGAATCTTCCATGGTGAACTAATGGGAGGGTATGGAAAAGTGTCATAAAGGAGGGCCAACCTGTGGATGGGTTGCCATCTGTAAAGTTGGAAGGAATATCCTTGTCAATGAGATCATAGATGTATTGGAGTGTCAGAGAGGAAGAATGTGAATGTCATCTTGAGGGTGTTACCCAGAAAGCATGGATTCCCCTTTTGGGTATTGATTGCTGTTGTCTTTGGCTTAGGTCTAACTGTGCACAGGATGAAAGGAATGGTTATTTATAAGTAGTCTTTGATGAAAAATTACCGGTTTCATCGGTGTAGGGACTTCCTTCTCAGATGCAGATTGGTGGCCATCCTTGTGCTGATCCTTGTGATCCTTCTCTGCACATAGCTAGACGGGTCCTTAGGTATACAATCCCTTCCTTGGCTGTATTTGAAGGCTTTTCAAGCTTGGTGAGGTCTTCCAGAGCTTGTACTCTTCCTTCAGAAAGCCTGGATCTTCATGATACCATATTGGTGTACAAAAGTAATACTTTAGTGAAGGCAAATGTATATTTTTAAAAATCTGGAAAAACCCCCCACAACTTTGTTATGAGGTATGGTTCTCTGTCTGACGGCAGAGTTTGGGACACAAGAATAAATTTAGGTGATATTAAAAACAAAAGATGTTAATAAAATATATTTCAAACAAAGAAAAAATTGTTTTTTAAGAAACAGCATTCAGTCTATCTGCAACAATTGCATAAGCAATTGTTGTGTTATGCAGGTCTTCAGATGAGGTGTTGGGATATATTTTATAATTAAAGGATTCAGAGCTCTCTAAGTTTTTTCGTTAGGAAAAGGGTATAAAACTGAGATGCCACCAGAGGAGAGCATTTCCTTTGCTCTTCCATTTGCTCTATGGACTCAGATAAAGACAAAATATGGCAAATCAGTGCTGGTAAGAATGGGAGGATGCAAACCTCAAGTTGAAGACCCACACGTTTCCCAGGTCCTGCTTCAAATTCTTCAATTCATGTTCCTTTTAATGATGGTAAGAGTCACATTCTTGGTTTAGTGGGGAATGGCTTTTGGAAGGGACTCATGTGGCTTCCTGGACAACAGATAGTTCTGAGAAAACATTTGGATGAGCTAAGTGTAAATGAATGAGAAACATATGAGATGAAATTTTGATTAAAAGACCTAGGTTTAAAAAATTAAGGGGGAAAGTGCTTGGCAAAATGCATTTAAGGGTTTTGGCAAAGTCTAGCCTTTGAAAATGAGCTTGTGATGTTTTGCCAAACCCCTAGGATTGCTGGGTGCTCCTGTCCTTAGTTATCAGAAGAGAAGCCATGTTTATGGTGGGGCCTGTGGTATTGAGAAGCGCTGACCCAGTTGCTGCCAATGATTGTTAGTATGTCATGACTACTTACATTGTTTACCACAAGAAGCATCGTCCAGGGCTTGGTAATGATTATGAATTTTCCTGACTATTTTCCATACAGGTTTTCCATGGGGACTTTCTGTTCTCATCTCCATAATGGTGGTTAGAGATGCTGCAAATATCCTGTCTTCTTATTGCAGGCCTCTGAAGCAAATGTTGACTTTTGATCCATGAGGCAGTTTTGTTTGACTAAAATTTGGAGCTTCTGTTGCTAATTTAAAATTATCCAAATATTTCAAAAGCCGCCTTTTGATACAAAATGAGGCTTCCTGCTCTGATCCTTTATCTGCAGGTCTTAATACTGTTTTAAGCTCTCACTTGGCTTATGTCCTGCATTTCACCCAGAAATTATCTTGTATGAATGTAATAAAGTAAGAGACAAATTACAGTCATATTTTATTTTGCCTTTCCCCTGAAATGTTTGGGTAACCAAGTCCCTTCCAATTTGACCTATTCTAAAGTGAGTTGCAACATTTAAAAATCTCAACCATTTGAAAAATGCACAGATGTAGTCATTAAAATGTCCGTAGCACGTTTTAGAAAACTAAAGGGTTTTGAGGCAGCAGTTTTTGTTTTAAAAAAAAAATCTTTTCCCTGTTAACCTTGGTGTTTGATATGAAATTCATTTCTGTGTGTCTACATTCAGTCTAATGGGTTTTGACTCTAAGCTCCCTGAATACAAGGACCTTATTTGTTCTTTTTAACGTTATATGCTCACAATGATAATGATAATATATATTTAGACTTAAAGAAGTTTAATGTTCAGAAGGACCTTAGAAATTATCTATTCATCCTCTTTCCTTTAATAGAAAGTGAAACTAAGGCCCAGAGAGGAGATTGGATTGCTTCATGGTTGAAAGAGAGAAGTAGCTGTGTTAGAAAGAGGTAGCAGGTGATTGGGGTAGAGGAATGTTGGCAATGGGAGCATAGGTATTATCAGAGAACAGAAAGTTGTTCCATTTGATAGCTCCAGGGACAATCCTCCAATTGGAGTAGATGTTACTTAAGTGCCATTATGATTTGGGGGACTTAAGGACACCCCTCACCCTTTGTACAGATGTGGGAGAGGAGGAAAGTTTTTCTTCTTTTTTGAATTTATTTAGTATTTTATTTTTCCCTAGTTACATGTAAAATTTTTTTAAACATTTGTTTTAAAAACTTTGAGTTCCAAATTCTCTCTCTTCCTCCTTCCATACGCCCTCATTGAGAAGAGAAACAATTTGATATGAGTCATAAATGTGTAGTTGTGTAAAACATTTCCATATTAGTCATGTTGTGAAGGAAAACATAGACCTCCCCCCAAAAAACCCTCAAGAAAACAAAGAAAGTTTAAAAAGTGTGCTTCAAACTGTATTTAGACATCATCAGTTCTTTCTCTGGGGATGGATAGCATTTTTCATCAATAATACTTCAAAGTTGTCTTGGATCACCGAATTATTGAGCATAGCTAAGTCATTCACAGCTGATCATTTTATAATATTGCTCTTACTTCACATGCAGTCCATTTCACTTTACATCAGCTCACGTAAGTCTCTACAGGTTTTTCAGAGAGCATCCTGCTCATCATTTCTTATAGCACGATAGTATTCCATCATAATCACATGCCACAGCTTGTTCAGCTGTTCCTCAGTTGATGGGCATTCCCTCAATTTCCAATTTTTTTGCCACCAGAAAAGGGCTGCTATAAGTATTTTTTTTTTATGTGTAGGTCCTTTCTCTTTTTTTAACCTCTTCTGGCATACCAACCTAGTAATCATATTGCTAGGTCAAAGGGTATGCATTATTTTATAGCCCTTTGGGCACAGTTTCAAATTGCTCTACAGAATGATCAAATCAGTTCACAACTCCACCAACAATGCATTAATGTCTCATTTTTCCCACATCCCCTCCAACATTTGTCATTTCCCTTTTCTGTCCTATTAGCCAATCTAATAGGTATGAGATAGTACCTCAGAATTGTTTTAATTTGCATTCTCTGTTCAGTAGTGAATTAGAACATTTTTTTATTTGGCTATAGATAGTGTTGATTACTTCATCTGAAAACTGTTCATGTCTTTTGATCATTTATTAATTGCAGAATGGCTCTTATTTTTATAATTTTGACTCAGTTCTCTATATGTTTGAGAAATGAGGCCTTTATCAGAGAAACTTGCTTCAAAACTTTTTCCACAGTTACTATTGCTAACTGTATTTCTTTTTGTATTATCCACCCCATTTTTTCTATTCTGCCTCTCCTTTCACCATGTCCCTCCTCAAGTGTTTTGCTTCTGACTATACCCTTCCCCAATTTGCCCTCCCTTCTGTCACTCTCTTTCTCTCTCCTCTTCTCCTGCATCTTATCATCTTCCCCTCCTTCTTTCTTTCAGTAGATTTCTATACTCAATTGAGTGTGTGTCTTATTCCCTCTTTGAGCTAGTTCTCATAAGAGTAAGGTTCACTCCCTTCTCTTCACCTCCTTTCTGTTCACCTCCGCTGTAAAAACTTTTTCTTCCCTCTTTTATCTGAGATAATTTAATCTGTTCTACCTCTCCCTTTCCCTTTCTTCCAGTACATTCTTCTCTCACCACTTAATTTTATTTTTTTAGATATCATCTCTTCATATTTAACTCACACCTGTGCCCTCTGATTGTATATACACCCTAACAGTGTGATAGTTCTTATGAGTTACAAGTATCAGTTTCCCATGTAGGAATGTACACAGTTTAACCTTATTAAGTCCCTTACGATTACCTTTTCCTGTTTACCTTTTTAAGCTTCTCTTGAGTCTTGTATTTGGGAGTCAAATTTTCTATTCAGCTCTGGTCTTTTTATCAAGAACGCTTGGAAGTCCTCTATTTCATTGAATATCCATTTCCCCCTGCCCTCCCTGAAGAATTATATACAATTTTGCTAGGTAGATGATTCATGGTTATAATCCTAGTTAATTTGCCCTCCAGAATATCATATTCCAAATCCTCTGATCCTTTCATGTAGAAGCTGCTAAATCTTGTGTTGTCCTGCCTGTGGCTCCCTGATACTTTAACTATTTCTTTCTAGCTGCAATGTTTTCTCCTTGACCTGAGAACTCTGGAATTTGGCTATATTATTCCTGAGTGTTTTCATTTTGGCATCTCTTTCAGGAGGTGATTGGTGGATTCTTTCAATTTCCACTTTACTCTCTGCTTCTAGAATATCAGGGGTGTTTTCCTTGATAATTTCTTGAAAAATGATGTCTAGGCTCTTTTTTTGATCATGGCTTTCAGACAGTCCAATAATTTTTAAATTATCTCTCCTGGATCTATTTTCCAAGTCAGTTGTTTTTTCAATGAGATATTTCACATTGCCTCATATTTTTTCATTCTTTTGGTTTTATTTCATTGTTTATTGATTTCTCATAAAGTCATTAGCTTCCATTTGCTCAATTCTAATTTTTTAAGTAATTATTTTCTTCATTGAGCTTTTGGACATCCTTTTCTATTTAGTCAATTCTATTTTTAAGGAGTTTTTTTCTTTAGTGAATTTTTGTACCTCTTTTTCTTTTAGGCCAATTCTACTTTTTAAGGCATTATTCTTCTCAGCAGAATTTTTTGAAAAAACCTCTTTTACCATTTATCCTAGTCTATTTTTTAGGTGGTATTTTCTTCAGTACTTTTTTTTTGTTTCTCCTTTACCAAGCTGTTGACTCATTTTTCATGATTTTTCTTGCATCACTCTCATTTCTCTTCTCAATTTTTCCACTACCTATCTTATTTGAGATTTCCAAAATCTTTTTGGAACTCTTTCATAGCTTTAGACCAATTCATATTTTTCTTGGAGCCTTTCTTGGAGCTTTGACTTTCTTATCTTCTTCTGAATGTGTGTTTTGATCTTCCTTGTCACCATAGTGACTTTCTTTGGTCAGAATTTTTTTTTTCTGTTTCCTGATCATTTTCCCAGTCTATTTCATGACTTTTATCTGTTTGTTAAAGTGGAGCTCTGCTTCCAGGGTTAAAAGTGCATTGTCCCAAGCTTCATGGATTTTGTGCAGTTGTTCTCAGAGATACTTCTAGGTACTTGTAAGTTTTCAGTTCTTCCAAGGTGGTATGATCTAAGCAGAAATGTATTTACTACACTGCTGGTGGGTGCTCTAGTCTGTGAGTGACTACAAGCACTCTTTTGTGCCCTAGAACTGTGATGAGGGTCCTCGCTCCACTGCAACTGCAAGCTCTGGTGTGCTAGTGCTCCTCACCCTGGTCCTACCACATAAGACTGAGACCCAGATCCAATTATGAGCAAAGCAACAGAGTCCTGCCTCAGTGTCAGCAAAGAGACCCTTGTAATCTCCTTCTGACCAGTTTTTCTACTCAGAGCTCTGGAAGCAGCTGCTGCCTCTGCTGTTTCAGTGACTTCTAAAGCCTGCTCATGGTTTGCTGGGTCTAGGTCTATACTGGTGTGGCTTGTGCTGGACTGTGCTCCCCTCTCACTCTAGTGTGACAGACCTTTCCTGCTGACCTTCTAAGTTGCCTTTGACTGGAAAATTATGTCACCTCATCCTTTTTGTGGTTTCTGTTACACCAGGAATTGTTTTATGACATTATTTAAAGGTGTTTGGAGGGGTTTTGGGTAGAGCTCAAATGAGTCACTGCTTTTTCTCCACCATCTTATCTCTGTCCCTTGGAAAGTTTTTCAAAATATTATTAGAAATAAGTGCTAAAATGCCTTGAGAGTATTAATGTATAATTCAGTGACTTAAAGTCACACAGACTCTAAATGGCTGATACTCAATTCAACTAAATGTTTATTAAGTATCAACTGTGTGCAGACCACTGTGATAGGATCTGAAAGAGGTACAAAGTTCAGATCAGACACATCTATCATTCAATATAACTTCCATCCTAATAATTCACAATTTCATGGAAATTCAGTAATAGTGGTATTACTGGATCAAAAGATATGCACAATTTTATAGCCCTTTGGGTATAGTTGCAAATTGCTCTCCAGAATGGCTGGATCAGATCACAATTCTACCAGCAGTGTACTAGTGTCCAAAATTTTTCCATATCCCCTTCAACAATTATTATTTGCCTTTTTTTTTGTCATATTAGCCAATCTAGTAAGTGTGAGGTAAAACTGATGATTAGATTATTGGTGTCTGGCTGTCAGAGTAAGAAAATGGGAAAATATGTTTGTTGAATCAAGGAGCCACATTCCTCTAAAGGACCTATCATTTCAGCTCTGGCTGATACCCCAAATTTGTTGTTCTCTGCCCCCTAATTTTCAATGCTGTGGACACTTCACTCTTTCCCCACCCTTCTTCATCCCTGACCTAGACTCTAGGACCAATCTTGTCCTTAAATGGTGGAATATAAAGGACCAAGATGGGCATGGGTTAGTAGTTCAAAGATTCAGAGTCACATCTCTTGGTTGTTGGTTACATTTTTTCACTGAGCCTAAGTTTTAGAAATTGAGATCTTCCCTAATTCCATTATGACAAAATAATCAGTTGTAACCCAGCTTCAGTGATCATTTTTCAGTTTTGTGTTTCATTGCCTAGGTCCTTAACTTGCTTCTCTGCACAGTCCCCAACACCTGGGCTTCTACCTTTTAAGGACTTCAAGGATCCTTCTCAGTCCTAATGTGTGGGTATCTACTACCTGCCTATATCTTATTTTTTATTTCATTATTTGATCTTTTGTTTGCTTCTTCTTCTAATACCCTGCTTTGGATTCAACATTGGTCAGAGTCCTGGTTATAACTGTCCTTAGATAAAGATTTGTTGCCTTGATGAATGCTGGGCTAGTGTACTCTCTTCTGTCTCAGTACCTTTTTGGTTATTTTTAAGGAACATGAATGAAAAAAATCTCATTAGAGATGTCTGTGAATTCTTGGTGAGAGCAGCTGAGCCTAAACAGTTGAGTTGAGTTGCTGTAATGGTAATTTGAAGATCTTCCCTACTCCTTAATAAGCCTAGGGGAATTTGAAGACCTTCCCTGCTTTGAAGATATACCCTGCCCCCTAATAGGCTGATTGCAATTACATGGAGCCTATGGTGAGAGGAGTTTCCTGAAGTATAGATCAGAGACCATAGGAAGCTGGGAGTCAGAGGAGTTAGAGACAGAGGGAGGAGAGGACACACCCAGCAAGACAGCTAGGGCTGTGAGTGTTTGTTTGTGAGAAGGCTAAGGGATGGTGTAGCTCTCTGCTGCATTGTGGTATATTGACTTCTATGTTGCTATGATGGATTTGGTTTCCTGGTATTGGGATTTGGTTTTCTGGTGTCTGAATAAATGTTTTGCTTCTTTCTTCTATGTGGAGAGTTATTATATTTCATGATTGAGCACTATGCTGGCATATTTACAGCCACCATTGGCACTGTGAATATTGCATTGGCATTACATTTGGCAAGTAGGATGGGATCATGAAATATTGGACCTCTATTTGGAGGCAGAAGGGAGTTAGAAGAAGAAATGGATACCCCAGGATGGGAAGATTTGCCTTATTCCTCCCTAGCATGGGAATGGGCTAAAAGTACAGGGCTCTGTGAAAACTAGGAGCTGAGGTTACAGATGGGAGAACCTAGAAATTTAGAAACATGTTTATAAGGAATATCAATAAAACCAGCTAAAGAACTGGAGGCAGTGTGTAGGAGAGGCTGGGTTTTACTAAAAAGTTACTGTATTATATATAAGAGCAGGGACAAGAAGTTGCAAGAAAAAACTTGGATGGAGAAAGAATTAGCTGTTTTGAATGTGAAGTTGACTATGTTATAGTATTCAGGCTCTTGTTTAGAAGAACAAGCTAGAGAATCTTAGGTGGTAGAAGAAGAAATTATGAATTTGTTTAGGAAAAACCAAAAAAAAAAAAAACTAACAAGAGGAATGTGCATGCCTACCTAATACAGACTGAGTCTAGTTGCCATGATAACAACTGCCAGGAGAGTGCATGGATAGAAAGCAATGCAATGTTACATGACTAGGCTTTTACACAGGCAGAAATTTGCTCCATATTAGGAAGAAAACAAGAGAATCAGGGAGGCCAAACAGAGTTCAGGGAGATAATTGAGGATTTCACTCAGCAGGAGATTACTGATATATTAAGTAGATTCACCCAAAGAATGGGAGAATCATTAATGTCTTGGATGGTGAGAATCAGTGATGAAGGGGCCAGAGGAGTATGGGTAGATAGTGTGGATTGCTTGAAATTTATAGGTATTTGTCAGAATTCTTTTGTCCAGTAAGCTTTTAGAGATTTTCATACAATATGACCAATCTGTTAGCTTTAGCTGTTTTTAGATGCAACAAAATGTATCCTACTGATTCTATGTGGCCTAGTGGAAAGAGACCCTGGTACCCACTTAGAGACTGCATGAGAAAGTTAAAAAAGGAAGTAATGAAAACTGCCATCATGGTCGGAGATGCTGAGGCTTATCACAGTATCCCCTTAGCACTTTCTCTTAGAAATATCATAGTGAAGACAGCTCCTCCTGCTTATAAGCACCTACTTCTGACTCTACTAATTGGTGAAATAGGGCACCCTTTTTCAGAGGTGCTGGATAATATTTCACAGCTAAGTGACTTGGAGGGAAGGGGAAAAAGATAAGTTTCCTCAAAAGAGAAGAGTAAATAGCCAGAGAATTCAAAGTCAGAATAGACTGACAAGAAAAGAATTGTTTACTGCTTTATTGAGAGTAGGGATTGATTTTGGAAGAATTTGTGGTATTCCAACTAATGAACTACATAAAATGTACCAAGAAAAGGGACTTAATATTAGACAAAATAGGCAGGTGAGGACTGCCCCTACAGATTCTTCTGAATCCTTGTATCCAGGTTTGCCACACCCTCAGAATAGAAAATTGGCCAAACCCCAGCTGAGAATAAAGAAATATACAGATGAGATTACAAATCCTATATTAATTTGTCTATATTTTGGAAAAATGGATCTAATACTGTAACCAGAACATTGATAGATACTGGGGTGGAGGCCTCCCTTATGTATGGGAACCTAGAAAATTCAAACATGGAATCCCTATTACCATCACAGGACTGGGAGGGGATGAAAAATCAGCCAGACAAGTCAAACTAAGGATGAAAATTGGACGATTACCTAAGAAAGAATATACCATGGTCATTGTACCCATTCCTGAAAACATCATTGGAATAGATATAATGAGAGGTATGACCCTGAATTTACTCGAAAGAAGATACCAATTTTCAGTAAGTAAGAAAGGGATTAATACATTTTTGGTGGGAAAAATAAAGATGGACCCAATCACTTTACCTGAACCTTCCAAATTAATTACCTTAAAGCAGTATCATGTGCAGGTAGGCAAAATGAAATTACCAAAACTATAAAGGAATATGTTGAAGCAGAAGTGTTAGTCCCCACAACTACTCAATGGAATAATCCTGTCTGTTCAGTATGAAAGTCACATGAGATGTGGAGAATGACAGTGTATTATAGACAATTGAATAAGGTGACTCCTTCCTTGTAGCTGCTGTTCCAGATACTGTCACTTTAATAGAAAGCATCCAGAAATATGATTGGACTTGGTATGCAGTTATTGATTTAACCAATGCTTTCTTTAGCATTCCAATAGATGCTAAACAATGGGACCAGTTTGCTTTCACTTGGCAGGGCAGACAATATAGTTTTACCTATACTTTACCACAAGGATATCTATATAACCCCACTATTTGTCATAGGATTGTGGCTGAACATTTGGATGAATTAAAGCTACCTAGTGAGCGATATTACAATACAGGGACACAATGTAAAAGAAGTGGAGAAGAGTTTGATGCTTTTGATTGAGCATATGAAAAGCAAAGGGTGGGAAATTAAATCTGCAAAGATTCAAGGGCCAGCTCAAAATGTAAAATTTTGGGGAAGATAATGGAATAAGGAAAAGATTCTTCCATGAGCCCAACAAAAAACTCAGGATTTTCCTATCCCTACCAATAAGAAAGAGGCCCAAAAGTTTATAGAATTATTTGGATATTGGAGACACCACATACCACATCTTGGGCAGATTTTGAAACCCTTATATAAAATTACTAGGAAGAAATACGAATTTAATTGGGGACTTGAGGAAAGTAAAGCTTTTGAAGAAGCCAAATCTGCTATACAATTGGCCTTAGAGTTATGACCTATGCAACATGGCCTGGTGGAATTACAAGTGACTGTAAAGGATGAATATGCAAATTGGAATTCATAGTAAAAACAATAATGCAGAAATGTATTCTTAGGATTTTGGTCTAGGAAACTTCCTTCATCTGGAGTTGAATATACCCCTTTTGAAAAGCAGCTGTTAGCTGTATATTGGGCTTTGGTACAGACTGAACAACTGACTCTGGGTCATAAAATGATATTATGGCCTTGAACCCTGATTATGACCTGGCTAATTAGTGTCCCTGCTTCTCACAGAACTGAACATGCACAAGAGGCAAGCATAATTAAAAGAAATTGGTATATTCAAAACAGAGCTAAAACAGGTAAAAGTGTAGTTTCTGCTCTACATGAATCTATATAGCAAACATAGACACTGAGGGAAATGATACATCCCCTGAACCAGAGCAACAGTTGGTACAGTCCTTGGTAAAATGGAATGATGGATATGATGGATTAATTGAAGAGAAGAAACATGATTCGTTTACTGGTGGGAGAGTGAATTATTTGGGTCACAAAAGATACTGAAAATCAGTAACCCATAACCCATGTACTTGGCTGACTTTCAAGAGTACTGGCATAGGTAGAAGTAGTCATTATGCTGAACTTATGGCAGTACATCAAGCCATCAAAACAGAACAAGGAGGATAGTGCTATATATTTGCTGATTCATGGGCGGTAGCTAATGGGTTAGCTACATGGATGCCCATGTGGAAAAATTAAAATTGAGAAATTCATGGTAAACAAGTTTGAGGCAAAGAATTATGGGAAAATATATGGGACATGTCTTTGGCTACAAATTTGTCAGTTTCTCATGGAGATGCTCACGTTGCCCTCACCATGCCAGAACCTGAGTACAATGCACATGCTGATTGATTAGCAAAGATTCCTATTCCACATATTGTCCCTACTCTGACATTAACTGATGATCTGGTAGTAGAGAAATGGGTCCATTAAACAGCCAGTCATTTAGGGGTTTGGGCCACATTCTGGTCAGTACAAGATCAAGATATTAGTATCTCTTATTCATTGTTAAAACAGACAGCAGAGGAATGTCATATATGTCAACTGGAAAAGGAACAAACTGTTCCTCGGGTAGTAACTGGGGAGATAGTAAGGGGAAAATTTCCAGCCCAAATTTGGCATATAGATTATATTGGTCCCCTACCACAAGATAAAGGATGCCAATTTATATGTACTTGTGTTGACACCCATTCTGGTGTACTAGTGACTTGTCCTTATAAGAATGTGACCCAGAAAAACACCTGTAAAACTCCAGATTGTATTAGTCTATGTTATGGAACCCCAGTGCAGATTCAAAGTGACAATGGGTCACATTTCAAAGGTAATGGAATGAAGAGATGTTGTATATTAAACAATATAGGATGGATATATCATATTCCATATTATCCAAAAACATCTAGGCTAATTGAAAAAATGAATGGGGGTGGCTAAGTGGTGGAGTGAATAGAGCACCAACCCTGGAGTCAGGAGGACCTGAGTTCAAATCCAGCCTTAGACACCACATCCACACCCACATACCCACATACCCACCCACACACTAGCTGTGTGACCTTGGTCAAGTCACTTAACCCCAATTGCCCTATGATCCCCCCTCCAAAAAGCAAAAAAAAAAAAAAAGAATGAATGGATTATTGAAAGAACAGTTAAGGAAGTTAAGTTCTGATAATTTGTATCAACATTGGAAGGACAATTTGTTCACTGCTTTATGTAATTTGAATAAGAGACCACTGGGAGGAAGTGCACCTCTAGCCAGAATGATGACCCCAAATCTGCAAATTAGAAAACAGTAGACACATAAGATCTCAAATATTGAGTTTTGTACTGTGAGGTAAGATGTTCCCAGCACCGTATCCAGGAACACCTGGTTTGGCAGGATATGATTTACATTGTTTAGAGAACTTTTGGTTGGATAAAAAAGAAATAAGAAAAATCTCCAGTGGAATATGTATGAGAATCCCTAAAAATCATTTTGGACAGATGTTACCTAAATCAGGATTAGCAGCTTGAGGAATATATGTATTGGCTGGAGTAATAGATTCTAATCATCAAGGAGAAATTGTGATCTTCCAAAATTTGGGTAAAGAACCCATATAATTTTGTAAAAATGATAGAATAGTTCAAGTGATTATTATTCCTTGTGAAATAATAAACCTTGTGAAAACTGACCCTCCTTCTGAAATAACTATCAGAGGAACTGAAGGGTTTGGTTCTGATAGAATAAAATTGGGAGCTAAAGTATGGGTAAAGCAGAAGCCAGACAATGTTCCAAAGGCTGCAAAGGTTATAGCACATGGAAAAATAATACTGTAACTATTGTTTATTCAGGAGAAGATGATTACCAAATTGTACCCTTAACTTATATATTCTACCATGAATGAGACTGTGATAGTGAGCCCACAAATTTCAGAAACCAGGGCTTACCCTATATCTGTTTCTTTTTGGATTTTTGTCTGTTAAACTTGTTTGTGAGATTTTTTTTCCTGCTGTCTTAGTACCCTCCACCTGCAGATGCCTGATTGCTTAAGCTTGATATCACCCCTGTCCAAGACTTTGATGTGCCAGCCCTGGACCTGGTATCAACTAAGCTTTGTATGCCAGCTAAAGAACTGACCTCTCAAATGAGACCTCTTGGGGGTAGGGACAGCTTTACCTCCCATTTCAGCTGGAAGTAGCTATGGAGAAGAGATGTTCTCCTCTTACCTCAAGATTTTGAGCCCCATTCATTCAAGGGGGGGACAATGGGGTGCTTATGCCCAAATCCCCACCCTAAGACATTGTTTTATGTGCTTATTTTTTGTTATCCCTGTTATATTGTTGCTAAGTTCTATTGACACCAGTTACCCCTAAAATACCATTAACCTATGTAATGAAATGTATTGTTAATGTATTTTTTCTATGTAAGGGACATGAAAGATATTGTGGCCAAATGTAATGGTAATAGAAATTTGAAGATCTTTCCTAGCCTAGGGAAATTTGAAGACCTTCCTTGCTTTGAAGATGTAGCCTACCCCTTAATAGGCTGAATGTAATCACATGGAGCCTGTGGTAGGAGGAGTTTGTTGAAGGGTAGAGTAGAACTGACAGGAAATCAAGAGTCAGAGCAGTTAGAAATGGAGGGAGGAGAGGACGCACTCAAGGAAGACAGTTAGACTTGTGAGTAAATGTTGGTTTGTGGTAAGGCTAAAGGATGATGTGCTCTCTGTGTTGTTATGGCTTATTAGCTTCTTTGCTACAATGATGGACTCAGCTTTCTGATTTTGGGATTCAGTTTTCTGGTGTCTGAATAAATATTTTGCTTCTGTCTTATATGTGGAGAGTCTGTTATATTTTGCTATCGAGCACTATGACAGCATATTTACAGCTGCCGTTGGTACTGTGAATATTGTGTTGGAACTACAGTTGCTTTTGGGAACTCCAGGATTTGGTATATGCAGGGCTTGTGTTGAGGCTCTGAAGAACTGATTGCTAAATTCTCACTGTGAGCATTTATGTCTAGGAAATAAGCAAATACTACATAGAAGGGCTTGATTTATTGTTTTTTTTAAAATTGTCTAGACTTAGTAAATCCATGGAGGAAGTGTGAATAACGAAGATTAAATTTAGAAGTGCGTTCTATAGTTTTGGACAGCTAGTTTTCAAACATTTACTAGAACACTTCTGATATATGTCTAGGATTGCATACCTGGGAGGAGCCATGGGCATGCAGCCTCCATAGCAATTGTTTAAATAGAGTTCTTATATTAACAGCTGGCATTCATGCAGTACCTTAAATCTTACAAAAAAGCACTTCCTATAAGCTATCTCAATAAGGTAGATGCTATTCCTATCCCAATTTTACATATAAAGAAACTGAGGCAAAGAGATGTGAAGGAACTTGCTCAGGGCTGCACAGCTAAGTATCTGAAATAGATTTTCAACTTATATCTTTCCTGACTCCAAGTCCTGTGCTCTCTATGCTACACCATTTAGCTACCCTAGTTTGATTTGGGGGCAGGTAGGTGGCACAGTGGCTAGAATGCTGGACCTCGAGTCAGGAGGATTCCTCTTCTTGAGTTCAAATATGGTCTTAGACACTTACTAGCTGTGTGACCTTGGGTGAGTCACTTAACCCTGTTTGCCTCAGTTTCTTCATCTGTAAAGTGAGCTGGAGAAAGAAATGGCAAACCACTCCAGTGTCTTGGCCAAGAAAACCCCAAATGGGATCATGAGGAGTTGGAAACAACTGGAAAACAACAACCACAAACTACACGTTAGCTATTACATGGATAAAATACTAAGCTATTTGAATAAAATATTCAGCTATGCTCAGTCAATTACCTTCATTCTAGTCACAGGTGATTCTTTTCATGATATTAGATTCTAAACAGACTAGCTGGAAGAGTTCTCCTTACATCCTTTTCATTGCCAGCAAGGACCTTGTCATTAGCTCTGATTTCCACCTGTTATGGCAGTTGAGTGCATGTGCTTCAAAGAGGAGAATCTAACATTCAGGAAATGAACACAGTCTTGTTACTTGACTAGAGCAATCATCCTTTGAGTGATTTTAATTTTCTAAGCTGTGGATAAGGAGTCATACTATGACTTTTAACCATTCAACTCATCTCCTCCCTCCTTGAATCTTTCCTCAAAGTGCCACCTATCTTTACTTTGAGGTGTCTGTGGAAGCAAACGTAGTCCCTCACAGCAGAACTAATCTTGGAGCAGTATGTTTTAGGTTCTTTCGACTTGACATGAAAGGGTGAGATGAAAAGTGAAAAATGTAGTTTTTGAACACCTTGAGATTTGAAACCATGTGCCAATCAATCAGTGAGTATTTTTTGGAGAGATTATTGTGTGCTAAGCACTTCACTTGGCATTGTCGGGGATACAGAAACAGACTCCCTCTCTCTCTTCATAAGAAGCTTTAGTGAATTGGGAAAACAAGGTGAATTTACCTGAAACATTAGTGAACAATACTAGACAGTATATAATTGAGTGCTAAATTGTGTGGTGTGGTTATAAATCCTAAAGGATTTCAAAAGAGAAAGAGATCAATGAGAACTATCAATACAAATCCAACCTTAGACTTTTGAAATACTTCAGTTTTTAATGATTTAATATTTTATTTTCCCCAATTACATGTAAAAACAATTTTTGACATTCATTAGAAAAATTCCAGTTACAATTCTCCCCCCTCCCCCCCTGCCATGGAGAGAGCAAGCAATTTGGTGTAGCTTATACATGTGCAGTCATGAAAAACATGTGAAATAATTTATTTACCCAAATGGAATATGTTTTTTAATATAAGATGGACCACTCCATTGTTATGAAATACACAAAAGTGCAAATAAATTATGTATGTGAAAGCACTTTGAGAGCCTGTATAGTACTATATATGGTAAGGTAAATATTTTAAGTAGAAATTTATCTTAAAACCTATCCTCTGGTTTTCTCTTTCCTACAACTCATACTTCTATGGCTGAAATGAGCTCTTGTCTCCATTTATCTGTAGGCTGTATGGGTACCAGTAGAGTGTGTGATCCCAGAGCGGCTAACACTGTTGCTTGTTTGGTCTTTGTGCCCTCAGTGCCTAGCACAGGACTGGAAAAGACCACAATAGGTGCATAATAAATGCTTGTGTAAAGGGGTCTTTGGAACATGCCTCTATTGCTGAAAAAAGAAGCAGTTTGAGTCTTCTACCACTTGGGTAGGAGTAGCATCCTTTGATTCATTGTATAGCCAATAATTGACTGTTATCTTGAAAAATATCCAGACTGGGACAGTCTCTCTCCTTTGCATGGGTTTTTTCTTGCTATTTCCAGAGGGTGAAGATTACGATTCACCTACAACTCAGGAATATGAACAAAATCTAGCAGGGGAGGATACCTCTTCTCCTCTCCCTTTTTACCTCAGCTCTGAGAAATGAGCCTGAGATATCTGTTCTATGTTGTTTGTTCTCTTCAGTTTTCAAGTACTAGAAGTTGAGTGCCATGATGACCTTGGTACCATGATGGCAGTTGGGATGGTGTAGCCAGCTAGCCTGGAAGGGAAGCTTAGAGATACCAGGATACCTGGAACTCATGCCCAAGGGAAGCTTTTTGACTTGGAACTGGGACTGTGTACTCTATAGGAATTGAGCTAAACTTTGAACTTAATCCCCTTCCCTTCCCCAGAGCCTGAGGTGGTATGGGGGAGGGACATTATCCCTCACATATTGAGGGAATAAACCTGTGTATTTGTGATAACTTTTGAAGTAAATATTCCTTTGTAAAAGCTAATTTGACTGTTAAACGTTTAAACGGAATTGCAGTATAAGGACCTTTTCCTACACTTGAGGGAAGACCATGGTAGGAGGTGGGGAGCTGGAGTCAATTGCAAAGAACCTAGATATGCCCTCATCCCACTGACAATCTCCCTTCAGGGTACTAGGAAACCCTGAGGAAAACATCAGCTATGTGTTTTTGTAATATGTACATATTAAGTCATTTAACCTCGTGGACCTCAGTTTTTTATTTGCAAAATGATGGATTTGGCTTCATTCTGGGATTAGGAGCCTTATTTGTGGGTCATGGAAGCCTCTGGCAGCCAATCGATAAACCTTCAAGTACCAACCACTGTGCTAAGTGCTTCAGCTCCAAAGAAAAGCAAAAGACACTCCCTACCCTCAAGGAGCTTACAATCTAAATGGGGGAGGGAGAGATGATATTTAACAATCATATACAAACAGGCTATATCCAGGATAAATAGGAAATAATTAGCACAGGGAAAGCACTGGAATTAAAAGGAACTGGGAGAGGCTTCCAGTAGGAGGTGGGATTTTTAGCTGGAACTTGAAGGAAGTCAGAGATGAAGGAGGAGAGAATTCTAAGCATGGGACACAGCAATGAAAATGCCCAGAGCTGAGAGATGGAGTGTCTTATGTGAGAAATAACAAGGAAGTCAGTGCTACTGGATGAAAGGCAATGGTGCAAGCAATCAAGTGTGAGAAGACTGGGAAGGTGTGTGGGGGGCGACGTTGTTATGAAGGACTTTGAATGTCAAACAGATGATTTTATTTTTGATCCTGGAGAAGCTAGGGGGAGTCTTGAGTTTATCAAAAAGTGTTAAGCTGATTGGACCCATGCCATAGAAAAATCACTTTGGCGCTCAGTGGAGGCAGGATTGGAGTGGAGAGGCACTCGTGGCAGATCAATCAACCAGGAGGCTGTTGCAATATAGTCCAGGAATGAGGAGATAAGAGTCTGGACTGGAGCGGAGCGGAGCCATTGTCAGGAGAGAAAGGGGACACTCTCAAGAGATGCTGCAAAGGCCTTGACAACAGATTGGATGTGGGAGGTCAGAGGTGGTCGTGAGCTGAAGATAATACCTCGGTTTCAAACTGAGCAGTCTGGCAAAGCCTATAGACCCCTTCTCAGAGTGATGTAGAGAGCAAAATACTTACGATTACAAAGGAAACTAATGATACTGAAGTTAAGATTTATTTTTATTAACCACTGAAGTTCATAGACTCCCTTAAATCTACTGAAGGATAAAAATCCCTGGCCTACATGGACTGTATGGCACAGTGCCTGATAGAGTAGCATTTAATAAAAACTTTTCATTCAATTATTTTGATGGACCAAAATTCATAGGTTCCTAAAATGGGCAATATTGACTCCTGGGGGTGATGGGGGGGCAGCAGTAGCCTCGGGGACAATTGGGGGGCATTGAATAAAAATAAGGCGGTGCTGGGAGCATAAGGAAAGAAGAGAAAGTAAGAAAATTTTGGAAACCATTTGTACATGTTACATCTGTTGTATAACAGAGTTAAAGTCATAGTGATTATGTTATTTTCCAAATGAACACACAAAATGCAAGTTATAACTGATCAGTGGTCATATCCGCCAGCAGGTTTTAACAACCAAGTGTTGGCAGGCAAGTGTATAGTGCATTGCTGGGAAGTCCAGCATGGATCAGCAGAAATATGCATGTGTAATGACTTGTTTACAATACGAGACTATATGGTTCCATGACACGATATTGCATCATCAAAATTTCAATGCAGGGAAAAACCCCACAAATTTATGATAAATTATTAAATTTAAAATGCATCATTTAAAAAATATGTTTTTTTAAATGATGTAAATTAAAAAAAAACCATTAAAGAGTTAAAGAAAGTAGATTTCCAGGGGAGCACTGAGTAATTTTCGATTTTGAAAAGGGAATGAGTTTGGCAACCTCTGGACTAGATGATCTTAGAGAAGTGGTTCTCAACCTTCCTAATGTCTCGACCCTTTAATACTCATATGTGGGTGGACCTGCCTGGAGACGGATAGAGGAGCCGTGTCTCAGTTCCTAAGAACATCAGAAATATGTGTTTTCTGATGGTCTTAGGTGACCCCTGTGAAAGGGTTGTTTGACCCCAAAGGGGTCGCGACCCACAGGTTGAGAACCACTATCTTAGAGACTGTTCCATCTCTAATCATAGTAATAACTAGCAATTATATTGTGTTTTAAGATTTGCAAAGGAAACAACAGTCTGGGAGCGTACACAGATGCTCTTTGCATCTCCATTTTACAGATGAGGAAACCCAAAGTTACAGGGCAGGTAAGTGTCCAGGGTCAGATCTGAACTCAAGTCTTCCTGCCTCTAGGTCCAGCAACCTATGCTCCATGCCACCTAGCTACCTTCCTATGATCTTCAAGAGCATCAGATGATGTGTCTTGCCCAAATGCAGAGAAACATTTAGTGCCAATGAAAGTCATAAGGACTGTTAATTCTGACTTGAGACAAATCAATGAACAAACTCTTGCCCAAGCAGGAACTAATCCTGCTTCCTTTCTCATAAAATGAGAATATTTTATTTCTAAATATTTCTAAAGCATTTAGCACAGATGAGGAAACTGAGGCAAGCAGGGTCAAGTGACTTGCCCAGGATCACATAGCTAGTAAATAACTGAGACCTGATTTGAACTCAGGTCTTCCTGACTCCCAGGCCTGGTGCTCTATCCACTGTGCCACCAGCTGTTCCCATATACTTTGTATGTGTCTATTAATTTACATATTATTCTCTGCTATTACAGTGTGATCTTCTTTAAGACATGGACTGTTTTTGTCTTTTTTATATCCTTAGCACTTAGAACAATGCTGGCTCTTAGGAAGTGCTCAGTAAATTCTTGTTGATTGACCATGTGAGAAATTAACAAACATATTTCTTAGAATGTAAACTTCTTGAGGTCAAGGGAAATTTCATTTTTTCTTAGCATCCCGGGCACCCAGCACCCAGTGCTCAGTACCATGTGACAGGCCCTTAAGAAATACGCATTGTCTTTAAATATAGTTCACTAAATTGGTTGTCTATCAGCCTTCTTATCTCCAGGATAAAGTAGTTTTAGTTTACTTAGCTTTCCCATGTAGATTTCCCTAATTTTTTACTTTAATTATTTCTGAGGCTTTTATCTATATTTTCTCCGACCTTCAGGACCCTTTTAAGATGTAGACTTTAAAATAGAATCAAGTATTTCTGAAAAGGATGCTACACTCCTGTTCATGAGCCCCCAAATCCTACTTGTATATGAAAAAAAAGGAACTGAGAGTATGATTTGATAAGAGTATGAAGAATGATTAAACTCTCTTGAAGCATCACATAAAAAGAGACCTCTTTTATATTGCAGAAGAGAGCCCAAGCGATCTGTCAGGCTTCAGGAATTTTTCTGTTGCTGAAATTGGTGGCTGAGTGGGAGTCTTAGCTGCTCAGTCCTGGAGGGATGAGTGGGCTAGCACCCACTTTCTGTCATCGCTGGACTTTCACACTCAAAGCAGCACTACAGAGAGAAAGGAAGACAAGCCTGTATTGCCCCCCAAACCTATCATCAGGATCCTTTGGAGGGCCTTGACTGAAGCAGGGTTGGGGGGTTTTCTTCCACGTCTGGGTCTCATTTGCTGCTTGAAGCTATGGTTTGGGGATGGTGACATCATAATTGGCTGCTGTGGTTATGATTATGATGTCAAAGAGGTCATGACTGCTGAGCAGTAGCAAGAACCCGTATCAATAAACCCTTAAAAGGAGTGACCTTGGCATTTTATCTAATTGTCCATGGAAATGGCAATGCAAAGGTGCAACACCAGAAACTATAGCATACAATGTGAATGATTTCTATTTTTCAAAAATTTCTGTGACTTATTGGCACGTCTTTTTATCCTCACTAATAACAACACCATTACCTGCAATGTATTTATGCAGCTTTGAAGCCTGGCCAGAAAAACTAAGATTTTCTAATAAGCCCAAAGGAGCAAGGGCTCCACACCTCTTCCTCGCCAGAGGCCTTTTGTGGAATTTCCATCATTGTCAAGGTACTGTCAGGATGCACTTCAGTTTGCTCGTCCTAGGATCATATGAGTTCCCTTTCATTAGAAGGACACTGTATGTCCTGAGGCACTCAAATAGTTAAGTTTCACAATACTTGCTGCAAAAAAAGGGCTTGAAGACTGGATACACAATGACATTTTTCCAAAATCTATCAAATCTGTGCATTAACACAGTGACAGACTTCTGCAGAATGACACTAGCCAACAAATTTGACTCCCCGTGTTGCAATAGATTTTGGAGAATGTCAACAATCAGTGTTGTGATGACTCAAAACACCCAGACCAACATCCTTCTTCCTGAAGTGACGATTTAAACCCATTTAAATGTTATTAGCTCCATCATCTCAAGGGCTGGCAGGAGTAAACACAACAGGCGGGCGTGCTCACCCTCTTGGTCTTGCGCCTTTCTCTCTTTTTTTTTAAATTTTAATTTTTCCCCTAAGGATTTGACGGCATGTTTAAGTGGATAAAACTGATCATATTAGAAAAGAAAGTGAAAGGCTTTGAGAATCTAAGTTGAGAATTCTCAGAACTGAAGAGACCCTGTAGAAGGAAGCCTTGCACAAAAAGGACTTCTGGTTTTTTTTTTTAACCTGGAGATCACTAATGCCCGTTCAGGGAGGCATTTGTTGCCTGTTTTGGTCAATCTTATATTAAAGAGATTCACCCCCTCAGTTTTGAGTGACTTTAGGACACAGTCCTTGAAAGAAATTAGTGAAGCCCCCTGTAATGGGTGCCATAATTGGAATGTGAGACCTGTAGGTTGGCATAGTCCTCATACAGCTGGAAAGAATCAAGACAATTTCAGTTTTTACATATAAGTTTCTCACTATCGTAATGCTGGGATGTTATCAATGCATCAGTCACTGAGACATGGAATATGGGGAATAGTGTTGAGGTGAACATTTCATAGAGATTTTTTCTTGCTCGTTTGTTAGTGAATTGTGAAAGCAGGTCATGATAGGACAGTGTACTTTTCTATTGAAAAAAATGTACCTTTTTACAAAGGTATATGTAAGAAGAAACTATAGTTACTTCCTAACATAAAGGTCTGAAATTCCCTAGTGTCTTTCTTCTTCTCTCTGTCTCTATCTCTTTCTCTCTCTTTCTTTCTTTTTCTTTCCTTCCTTCCTTCTTCCCTCCTTCCTTCCTTCTTTCTTTCTTTTCTTTCTTTCTTTCTTTCTTTTTTCTTTCTTTCTTTCTTTTTCTTCCTTTCTTTCTCTTTCTTTCTTTCTTTCTCTTCTTCCTTTCTTCCTTCCTTTGTTTTTCTTTTGTTTATTTTGCCAATAGCCTATCATCTTTTGCTTATTGTGGATGGCTTTTTGAATTGCTCTATTTATAACAACATAAGATTATTTTGCTTACGGATTTCAGCTCACCAGGGGGATGATAAACACACACACACTCTGCCTTCCTGCCTCAATAAAGCTGGAGGCGGGTTTTCACCTTGTCCTAGTTAGACCAGTCATTGATACAAGGCACAGCCAATCCTATTAACTCCAGCTGTATATTTTTCTCTTGACCTACTCTTCTAAGCATGTCTTATAGCCACATATGTTCTGACACTTAGCCAAACACTATATAAGAAAGATAAAATCTGAGTGCCGAATGGGTCATATGTTTAATTACACGTTCATTTATCAGAATGCTGCCCTAAACACTTGTGACAAGCTAAATAAGCATTAATTACCTAATTTAATTTAAGCCTGCTAGACTAGCTTATAAAACAAAAAAATGTAGTCTAACAAACGTGCCCTTTATTGCCACTGCATGTCAAATTGAACTGGGATTTGCCTCAATTTCAGAAGAAGGGCTTCAATATAATATGGCTGGGGTTCTGTAGGAAAATCATTTTTACCCTGTTTTCCCTCAAGACTCTGTTGTCAATTTTGTTGGGTACCTCTGAGTAAGAATAAGAGATATTTTAAGTCATTGTTACTTGATTTTTTTTAATCCCTTGGGTGTTTTTTTTTCCTGAGGACTAAAAATATGCCACATATGCAAAATGGAGAATTAGATCTTTATAATAATACAGGTATTAATTAACCAATTTCAGGCTAGTTATATGTCAATTGATAGATGTTTCTTTAGGGTCTTCCACCCTGAGGCCTTTTGAGCTGTATACACCTAGATACCTGTCTTGCCTGAAGGCAGGGACTGGACTGGGTGTCCCTTTTGGTTGTAAGAGTCTATGGTTCTGTTTCAGGGGAAATGCCCTCTATATCTCTGTGGTAAAACAGGGCAAAACAGTAACAAGAGGAACCATTTTGGATGATGCTTTATAACAGCATAAATAGTATCTCATGCAGTGGAGATTTCAGTGGGAACTTCCAAGGAAAAAGGAGACCTTGCCCACCAAAGGAAGGGACCAAAAAGGACTGAGATAGGACATCATTAAGGTGAGTGCTTCTAGGCATGCTAAACTCTTTCGTATGACTAGCCAACCCTAGATTTTTTCCCTTGATGGAAAACTAAGCCTGACAAGATGCCCAGTGTCAGAACTTATCTGCCACTGGCTCCTTGGCTAAGATACCGGGGCCTCATTTCCCTTTTTCTTGGATAAAAATCCTATGTAAAAATGAATCCGAGAAGAATGGGAAAGAAAGACCTAAAGTATATTAACACAGGCAAGATGCTTTGCAAGAGGCCAGTTATGTCTCTTTCTCTATTTGGGGCCGTTTGGTTGATATAACTGCAGGATGAGCTCACATTATAGACTTATTTGGGATTTAAGGCTTAGTTAAATATGCCCCTCAAAAAAGTTTTCTCCCTTTTTTGATACAATACTTTTGTTATCATTGTGTTAATAATATCCGGGACGTGGTAGAAGACTGTACTAAGCTGTTGCTGTGTCAATTACATAGAGCTATATTTTTGTGCTCATTATTATTCTTGGATGTCTGTAATTTACATCTAAATGTACTGACTAATTTTGATCCAATCATGTCAAAAATGATAGGTAATGTGTGGGAGGAGATGACAGTCCTACCATCAGGAATTTCCAGAATGAGAATTCCTCGGGGCAATGATTTAATGCCCAAGTCAAGCAGGGCTGTCAGAATTGGCGGCCAAATTATGACACATTATGCTGTACTATGGACTCACACATACAATACATATGAAAAAAGTGACTGAGATTGGAGTTATTAAACTATGTTTTAACCCTCCCCTGCCCCCCAGCACATGGCTCTCTGTCTCTCTCTCCCCTCTTAGAGTCTATTCCCTCCCTGCTGATTCCCACTTCCCTCTGCCCCCAACCCTCCTAGCCCCTACCCTTCAGATGTACTAATCATAGTGTAGAAATTTCTTCTCTAGCAATGAGTGTTCTAGGCCATTGCAAGGAGGAGCTAGTGATTAAAATTGAGAATAAAATGATGGCATTTGATATACAATTCTGCTTAGTCCTTTAAAATAAAAGTCATTTACATTTTCCCCCCCTCGCATGGCAGCTAGGTGTTTGCTGAAAGGGAAGTCTACTTGATTCATTCCAGTGTGTGTGTTTGTGTGTGTTGTGTGTGTGTGTGTGTGTGTGTGTGTGTGTGTGTGTATGTATGTGTGTGGTGTTTTTCTTTTTTTTTCTAGGATTTCCTCACCCCTTGCTTTCTGTAATGGAATCCTACGGTAGATATGGAAGGCCCAAAGGGACACTGGGAGCTGCTTTGCATATTAGATAAGTAATCCTAATTATGACGCTCTAAGCTGTCTCTCTCCTCTCCTTCCTCTTTTTTCTCCCCTCCTCCCCTTCTTAGCTTAAGGGGATTTGCCTTGTCAAAAGTGAAGACTTTGTGATAGGAAATGTTTATTTTTGTACCTGGCCTTTTAATTCCTATTTGGGGAGAAGGAAATTATTTATGGTGAATGACATATGTGCAGTTTATTGCATGTGATGTTATTGTTCTGTCAGTGAGAAAAATCAGATGCCATATCAGCATGCCAAGTGAGGTACATACAGCTACGTCATGAGCATGTCTGTGGTAGTTCTCTTCTCCTTGTTCTTAGCTGGCTGGCTCTTGATTGAACCTCCAGGAGTACTTTGAAAACTCTTCTTAATGGGTATGAAGTCTAAAACCCAGGGCTAGAGATGGCAAATCCCCCTCTCTCTCTCATCCTTAAGTGTTTCCAAAGCTAGATTTGCTTGGGGTCGTATACTAGCTTTAAATGTTTTGCATTGAATCTGCTTATCATGTTTTCCTTTTCAGAAACACAGTTAAATGATCTCTGGTGAATTTCCTGAAAAGACTCCTTCTCCCCCCTCCTGTTGCCCCCCTTCATTTATGATGAATTCTGTTTATGATATTTTCCTTCTGAATTTTGTATTGTAAATGGTAAAAATAATGGTGGGGAGTTTGGGAAGAGAGGACTTGTTTTCCATAGGAGAGAAAGAAAACAGTTTCTAGAATGCAGAATTTTTTATAATCTGAGAGAATGAAAATCCTCTTCTCTCCAGATTTATGGATGGGAATTACCAAAAGAGGTCTTATCTTCCTGGGAAGGACAAACATAAAGCCAAAGTCCCTGTAGAATTCTGTGATGGAGATGATGTTCTGATAGACAATTCCAATGTGACTAAGGAGTGAATGGGGGAAAGGGGTAGGGATGGCAGACAACAAAAAATGAATCATTGAGTTTCATTTTAGTTATACTCATTTAGAAATTTAGAGATAGAGTCAGAAAGGACTGAGGATGTTAATGTGGTCTTCACGAATTTGTTATTTAAAAAACAACAACCTGATAACTGTATTCTAGTTTAATTAGTTTCCTTCGTAATCCTATGTATTGTATTTTATGCATTTAAAAACGTTATTCTGAGATGGGATCCATAGGCTTCACCATACTGTGGAAAGGAATCCATTAGACACCAAAAAAAGTTATGCACTCCTGCTCTATTCCGGTCCCTTCAGTTTGCGGATCAGAGATCTAAAAAGGACCTCAACCCCCTCTCCCCCCCACCCCCCAATTGTACATATGGGGAAAGCAAGGCTTGGGGAAGTTTAATCTTACCCAAAGTCACACAGATAGTGAGAAGCGAAATTTGAACCAGTTCAGGAGTATATTGGAGTCAACTCAGATTGGTCTCAATTGTTAAATTTTCATCTCTGGAAATTGGCAAACCACAAATCAGGGTTTCATTCGTTAAACAATTACTAGCATACCCTCACCCATTTCTTCTGATTCCACTGTCATTGCTCAGGTACTGAGTAATGTGGCCAAGATGTAACCCAGGTACGTTAACTTGAAATCCTGGGCTTTTCTCACTACAATAACTTTGCCCTCAAGGGCACCTAGTCCAACCTGCTGCCCAGCGCAGAAATGTCCGATAAAGCATCTTTGAAAGTGGTCAATGGGGGGGGGGGGAGGGCGTATGAAAATTCAACATATTAACAAAAATACTTACTACCCCCTGCTCCACGAGATCAGCATTTTTCTCTATCTAAGGGGCAAACAACCAACAAAAACACCTCAGCAGCACCATGATGGGGAAAATAAAATAATGAAAAACAGATGAGAAAGGAAAGAACCCAAACAGACAAGTTTTTCCTGACAATTTAATTTTTGGTTTCCTCTGTAACGTATAAGGCACGGGAAGTTCATTTTTAAAGGCTCCCAGACATAGCAAGGGGGTTAGTAGCTATCTCATTTTCCATTGCTCTGGATCAGAAAAATTGACCTACAGTGAATAAAAGGCCCACACCCTTCCCACAGAACTCGAGTTGTGCTGGCATCTAAAGACCAGTTTCCTTGTCTGTTTTTCCCATCATGCGTGATTTGCCTTCCCAACAGTCTGCTCCTGGCTTTCCAGGCTAATCGAGAGAAGCAGGTGTGCAATGATACAAAATCGTGGATAATCCCAAAATCATTTCTGCTTATATTGGAAGGGCTAGTTTTTTCCTCCTTCCTTCAGATTTAGCTTCCTAATGACATTTTGATGAGGTTTACTTTATAACTGACTCTCATTCCCTGAGCCCAAACAACACGAATGAGGAAGGGAGGCTTAGGAGCAGGCTAGGAGGTAGCCAGAAACCAGATTACGGTGACTATAGCTGTCCAGAAAACGTGAACTTTGGAGAGACTCAAGCGGTAACTCTGTTTGACATATACCTATAGGAAGATGAACTTTTTTTTCTTTCATGCTTGTGCCTTTTCGAGCTACTAAGAAGTTTAGGTGTGGAAGGAAGTACATTTCCCAATCCTTTCCCCTCAGGTCTGAGTGATCTTGGGTACAAATACAACCCAAGGGACCTCAGTTTCTCTATCTCTAAAATAAAGAACTCCTACTGAATTTTAGTTTTGGATGATTGTGGTCATACAAAGGTACCCCAGAAACTTCTAAAACTTCCTGTCTCTGAGACAATAAAAATAATAATAATAAATACTGACATTCATGTGATGCCTCAAAGTTTGTGAAATGATTGTTTCACAACAATCCTGCGAAGTGTGCATCATGGGTTATCATCCTATCTTACAGATAAGGAAACTGAGGGTCAGGGAGTTTAAAGGATCTACACGTGACCACACAACTCAAGTCAGAATCAGAATGGGAACTCAACTCTTTTTTTGAGTCCCAACCAGGTTCTTTTCACTGCCCTGTTTTCTTTGGTTGTTTTTGCCTTGGGGTGTGTCCTTAGATTTTAACAACTAGCTAATGGAAAAAAAAATCCTCGTGTCACACTTTTAAGTTTAAGCTGCATTATTAATATTATCTCCATCGCATTCTAAGTCTAGATAATCAACAAAGCAATAAACTGAGACCTGATTTCTAGTTTGTGGGTTTTTGAGTTGTTAACGCTTGTGACGTATCAGTTCTGACGAGAGGGGTTGAGCATCATCCAGCACATTGCTGCTCTGCCTACGTGGTTACTGTTCACTGATGGGGTGGGAAAGGATATGGATGAGGACAATAATTGATGACATTTTATCTAATTGTTCACTGTAGTGTAGGACCCTTTAGAGAAATGATTCACAGTCATTGCTTTATTCCTCCTGATGCTTGAAATGTCTCCTCTTATCTCCAGAGATGTCACAAGATTCTTAAAATGAAATCGATTTATAATTCTGAATTTTAAAAAATGACACATGGAGACACACTCCCCAAGTAGTACTTTGAGAAGGAGAAAGTACTGTAAAGTTAAGCTAACTATGCTGGAATTTTAAAAACTTCCTGGCTGTTGAAAGTCAGGGTTGCTTAATGACTAGGATTCCTGAACACCTTTTATTACATATAATTTTGTGAAAAAATAAATATAGCATTGCAGTAGGTTCCTTATAGAGGTCATCTGGTCCAACACTCATTTTTTTTTTTTTTTTGCTTTTTTGGAGGGCAGGGCAATTGAGGTTAAGTGACTTGCCCAAGGTCACACAGCTAGTAAGTGTTAAGGGTCTGAGCCTGGATTTGAACTCAGGTCCTCCTGACTTCAGGGCCAATGCTCGCTCTATTCACTGTGCCACCTAGCCACTGTCCCACCTGCTTTCATTTTCCAGAGAAGGAAGCAGACTGAGTTAAATTAATTGACTTGCCCAACATCACTTGGTTAATTAACAGAAGATCTAGAACCCAGGTCTCCTACCTACGGTTCCCAGTGTAGTGTTCAGCAATACAACTAAAATGTATCACAAAAGGAAATAATTTTGGAAATCAAAAAGCTATACCTGTCAAAGCTGACTCAAATCCATAAAGTCAAGATAAGCTCTCGTTAGTCCTCTAAACCGAATTGCTCAGTGGATAGAATGATTGACCTGGAGTGAGGAGGACCTGGGTTCAGCCCGCTACTCATAACTCTGTGACTCTGGGAAAGTCACTTAAACACTCTCTGCCTCACTTTCTTCATCTGTAAAATGGGCATAATAATAGGACTTTCTTCTCAGGGTGGTTGTGAGAATTAAATGAGATAATAGGTGTAAAGCATTTGGCATGCCTGGCACATAGTAGGCACTTCCTTTTTCTCCCTCCTCCCCTTTCTTTCTTCTTTCCCTCCCTCTTTTCCTCCTTTTTTTCCTTCCTTCCTCCCTCCCTCCCTCCTTTCCACTTCCCTTCCTTTTTTCCTTTCCTCCCTCCTTCCTTGTTTTATCCCTCCTCCCTTTCTTTTCTTCATTCCTTTGTTCTTTCCTCCCTCCCCTCCTTCCTCCTTTCCTTCCTTTTTTCTCTCTCTCTCTTCCCTTCCTCCTTTCCTTTCTTCCTTCCTTCATTACCAAATTAAGTTCTATTGCATTGAGGAGAAAAGTGTCCACTTTTACTTTATGCTTTTTTAGGGGAGAGAATTTTCATCTTTTAGTTTTAAATTATATTCACTCTCTGAATCACGTTTACCCATTCACCAAAGTTTGTTTTATGTCTTTCCTATTCTTTTCTTTGTAGGGACAGGGTTATTGCTTGAAGCCTCAACAGTGTGTCCGTGTTAATCTTTTACTTTGTGCTAACAAGAATTGTTCATTGTCCCCAAATGTGTTGAACTACGGAAAACATATGTTGTCTGGTATGCACACGGGGAAACAAAAGGGTCATTTCCTGCAAACTCAACAACTTTGATAGGCAATAGTTTCATAGAATCATAAATTGCTTGAGATGAAAGAGCCTTATTTTCCATGTAGTCCAGTTGCCTCCTTTTACACAGAAAAGACTTAAATGCGGAGTGATAAAGTGACTTTTCCAAGGTCACTTTGAAGCATAATATCAGCACTAAGGGCTAGAACCCAAGTCTCCCAACCACTGGTCTGCTCTATCTGATTGTGGCAATAACAGAATGAAAGAGAGAATAATGATGAGAATGAAGTGGTGCTTTTTTTCTTTTGCAAAGAAATCTCATTAGAAATAAAACATACATCCTTGAAAACGTCCAATGACGATATTGATTCAGCAAAGACATGTCCAAAGCTGAGCTTAAGGACACATTTTTAAAGCAAAGTTTGATACAACAATATTCCAGTACAATGATTGATTTCCCTGGATCTCCCTTTGTCCACCTCCTAGTGATAGAATTTTCTGGTTCCTGCCCATCTCTGGATTCCTTTGAAATCTAGTGCTAGGAGAAACCCTCCTTCAAGTCGGTCCTGGGGGTTGAAAAAGCAATTTTGCAATCTTTTTATCCCTGCTCCAGAACATTCTCCATACAGCTACCAAGAGATTTTATTTCAGCATAGATCTGACTGACCACGATGTTACTTTTACTCAGTAAATTTAAGTGGCTTCTTATTTCCTTTAGGATATACTATAAACTCTATTTGACTTTTATAGCTTGTCCTCCAGGATTTAAGCTTTTCGAAAGTATGGATTATATATTGATATCAACATCTATATATGGATGTGTGTATATACATACACATAATAGAATGTATTATATAGAGAGTGTGAGACGTGCACACAATATGATACAGTTTTATAAATATTTATTAAGAGCCTAATATGTGGCAAGACTGTGCTAAATGCGGGGGATATAAACAAGAAAGGCAATTGGGAGCTTATAATTGAATGGGGAAAGGGAATACACAAAAGGAAGCTGAAAAGAGAGGTGGTGGTAGAGGGACATGATGAAGATGATGATGATGAAGTTGAAACCAAGAAGAGCAGCTGATGGCAAATGAATCATCCTATCATCAAGTCACCAACATTACCATGTCTCCTCTTCCACCCCTTCCCTCCTCCCCCCATCTTTCCTTTTCTCCCCTGCCAAGCTCATCACCAGGAAACTCATTGTCATGGAGATTGCTTCAACTTTGGTACTCTCAGCTCATCAGTGCCCTTAGCTGCTTCTGCCCCTTTGATGGGAGGACTGGAGCAAAACCTCCTATAGCCTCCCTTTACAGAGGCCTTAGCTCCCAGCCCCCTCCCTCCCTTCCTTCACCTCACCCCTCACCCCCCACAACATACATGTTTTTCCGTCATTCATATCCGCCTCTTTGTGGAGTAGCACACCAGGCCCTTCTGTCCTCCACTATCTCTTGAAATCTGTCCAAGCTCATGTTCGATGTTCCCATGACACTATCCATCTCATCTTCCGCTGTTCCCTTTTCCTTTTGCCTTTAATCTTTCTCAGCACCAACATCTCTTCCAATGAGTCCTGTCTTCTCATTACATGGCCGAAGCATTTAAGCTTCAGCTTCAGTATTTGGCCTTCCAGAGAACAGCCTGAATTAATTTCTTTAAGTACTGACTGATTTTACCTCTTTGGTATCCAAAAGACTCTCAAAGTCTTTTTCAGAACCTGTAATGGTAATGGGGATTTGAAGATCTTCCCTGCCCCTTAATAGGCCTAAGGGGATTTGAAGACCTTTATTGCCCTTAAGAGGCCAAATGTCATCACATGGGGGGGGAGGAGCTTGCTGAAAGGGTAGAACAGGAAGGCAGGAAGGGTGGGTCAAGAAGGAACAGGAGAGAGAGGCAGCACTACTGGGAGACTGAGCAGCTAGCATGAGTGAGAGAGGCACATTCTTGCTTAAGGGAGCCTGTTTTGTTTTGAAGACCTGAGGGAGGGAAGACTTGGGAATGTTGGTGTTTGATGCATTGGTTATGTGTACTAACTTCTTGGTTGCTATGATGAATTTGGCTTTCTGGTATTTGAATAAATGCTTTGGTTCTGTCCTCCATGTGGGAGGTCTGTTATATTTTGTGATTCACAACTACACCAGCATATTCATAGCTGCTGTGGGCGCTGTGAATATTGCATTGGTGATATATATAGAACCACAACTCAAAAACGTCAGATCTGTGGCACTCAGCATTCCTTGTTTTTCAACTCCCACAACTATACGCTGCTATTGGAACAACATACACACACACACATACATACATGCATATATACATACATGTAAAATGGCATTCTTGACATTCTACAGTCTAGTCAAATCGGCCTTCCCTCAATAGAACAACATTCCATCCTATTTCCATGCCTCAGTACTGGCCATTCCCTATTCCTTATCTACCTCTCAGAGAATCTCTCCCTTCTTGCAAAATACAGCTCAATGCTACCTTCTACTGAAACCCTTTCCTAATCTTAGCAACTTCTGGTGACCTGTGTTCCTATCTTCTATTTTTCCTATTAACTACTAGGAGCTGGGACTAAGAGCAGAATCTTCTGATTGTTAGGCTTGTCCACAACTCCTTCCATAGCA
>CM053580.1:201915596-201965827 GCA_028627135.1 Pseudochirops cupreus | reverse complement strand
AATAATACTTAATAGTACTTAAATAGTACTTAATAGAACTTAAATAGTACTTAATAGTGCTTAAATAAGTACTAAACAGTACTTAAATAAATACTAAATAGTACTAAATAGTGCTTAAATAGTACTTAAATAAGTACTAAATAGTGCTCTGAGAAGTAGGTACTATTAGTATTATTGTTGTTCCCATTTTACAGATGAGGAAGAGAGCACAAGCCTGTCCACTCAGCTAGTAAGTGTCTGAGGCAGGATTTGACCTGGAGTGATGTCTACTTAACTTTAGAGGATTCTTGGCAGGAGGGTGTTTGGCATTTAAAGAAATATGATCTCTTCTTGTCTGGAGTTGTGTTTATTTCGGAGTAGTGTCTGTTCATGATTGATTTCTTCAGCTTAATTATGATTAGGTCTCTTGCAGTGTATAAAGGGCATTTCAAAAGCGATCAGTGGATCATAGGATTATACACAGCTCATCTAGGATCACAGAACTGGAAGCTGACCTCAGGAGGCACCTAATCCAACTCTGTAATTTTACAGGCAAGGAAACTGAGGCCCAGGGAAGTCATATAGTTTGTCATGGATCACATAAGTAGTAAGATTTGAACTCAGGTCCTCTGACTCTAGAGTCAGTGTTCTTTCTACTATATGTTTTGAAAAATTAATTCATTTTTAGTTTTCAACATTTGCTTTTATAAGATTTTGAATTCTAAATTTTCCCCCTTCTTTCCCTTCCCCCTCCCCAAGATGGCATGTAGTCTGATATAGGTTATACATGTACAATTATATTAAACATATTTCCACATTAATTATGTTGTTAAAGAAGAATCAGAACCAAAGGGAACAACCATGAGAAAGAAAAAAACCAAAAACAAAAGAGAGAGAAAACAGCCTGCTTCAATAATCAATAATTGATAGTTCAGATGGCATAGTTCTTTCTCTGGATGTGGCTAGTATTTCCACAATTCCTTTGGAATTGTCTTAGATCATTGCATTGCTGAGGGGAGCTAAGTCGATCAAAGTTGATCTTCACACAACGTTGCTGTTACTGTTCTACTATATGTTTTAGAAAGTATATAAGTACAGTAAAGAACTGCATTATTATCAATCCTTCCTATATTACGGAGTCAGTTTGCTTATCTTTGAAAGCTGTGGTTGGTGGGTCTGTAGAATGCTAGTCACCAAGAACAAATAGCCTTTCACCTTCCCTTTTTCTGGTCTGTTGATTGGAAAGTTCATGCAGACACAAGCATGTTGAATCATTGCATTTTGTACCAATCCACAGGCTGCAGAACTAATGTCCTCTAGACTCGTTCCTTCTGGATAAATAGATTTGCTGGTTCATGACTGGAAGTAGTTGTGTATATCTGAAAACAAACAGAATTTCTTATAATATATTTTTTCTTTTGCTTTTCTTTGAAAATATTACTATCTTTGTTTCTTTATCATTACTTTCTGAATATATTGCTTCTCCTTCCTTTCCTCAGAGAGACCTATCTTGTAATACAAAATGAAAAGGGAAAAACCCAACAGTTTAGTCAATTAGTGAACAATCATTTATTATGTTTGAGGTACAGATGAACTGCATTTTACAGTTTATGCGACGTTCCACATCCTTGGCTTCCACTTCGTCAAGGAAGGGAAAGACATAAATCTTCTCATTTCTTCTCTACGGCCAAGCTTGGTCTTTAACATTTTCTGAAATTCAGTTTCATTTTTGTTGTGATTGTTGATCTTTGCCTTTACATCGTGGTAGTCATGGTATATATTGGTTTCCCGGTCTGCTTACCTTGCTCCATGTTATCCTTCTCTAAAATCTTCCGACTCATGTATTCTTATGACCCTGCCTTGTTCCTTTACATTTATGTATCACTTTGCTTAGCTATTCTCAAATGAATGGACACCAATTTAATTTACATAGAAATTACTGCTATGAATATTTTGGTGCATGTGGGAAACCTATTGCAAACACTTGGGTATATGCCTAGGAATGGGACCTCTGGATCAAAGATTTTAGAAATTTTGATCAATTTTTTTTTAGGTAACCATGATTTTTGAACTGGGTTGCATCTGAGACTATGAGTACTCCCTTGCTCCATAGCCTAGAAACTTTGGTAGTGGGAAAGGGAGAAGGAGATGGGGAATAATCATTTTTACAGCACCTACTATGTGCCAGGCATTGTCCTAAGCACTTTCTTCAAATATTATCTCATTTGATCAATGGACTTGATAGAGAGTCATTCTTGTTGTATTCATGGTCCCATTCCTTTGGCCAAAACAAACTATGTAGCTCTTTCGTTATGAATTAAATGGGTCATTTGTTTCATAAATTTTATTTCATTTGATTCAATTTAATTTACTAAAACATTTATTATGTACCTATAGTGTAAGGAGTGCTGTGTTGGGCACTGGGTTAGGTACTAAGTTTGGAAAAGGGGGGACCTATTGTCTAATGGAGCTTATGATATAGTAGGAAGATAAGACACAAACATGATGGATAACACAAAGATACATACCACATGAATGCATCGTAGAGGTGCCTCCATTGCCCTCCTGGCTCTACTTCTGACTTTAATACAGTGCCTCAGGTGTGGTCTCATTCTAGAACTTACCTCAATTCCTGGGGGCTTCTTACTACTGAGCATACATCTATCCCACTGTCCTTCTTATACTACAGTGTGCCTCTGTTATGCTGGTCTTCATCTTCCCTTAGTGAGTTCTTCCCAAGGCTGTCTTTTTTTTGGGAGATGTCCAGACCAGCTAGCCTTTATGCCCCTCTTGGCTGTGTTTCCAATTTGCTGGACTTCAATGTTATGTCTCATCATAGTTAACTTCATTTCTGTCTTCCCCTCTTCCTCCTTTTTTAGCTGTCTTTTGTGCCTTGTCTTCCTCTATTAGAATATAAGCTCCACCAGGGCAAGGATTATCCTTCTTTTTGTGTGCATTTGTAACCCTAGCACTGTCATGTGGCCTGCCACACAGTAAGCACTTACATGAAGACTTGTTATCTTGCCTTATGAAAATGAATTGCTGTATGGGGGCAGAGGAAGAAATGTATACAAGACAACATAGAGCTGTATAAATTAAAATGATTCTTGTCCTTTCTTTCTCGTATTTTTTGAGGTGGGAAGAAAATGTAGCGGAAAGTGGCTGAGGCTTAAGGTCAGGAAATTTGGGTTTATTTCTTGTCTCTGACACCGACTAGCTGCACTGCTTCACCTATCAGAGTCTCGGTTTCCCCATCTGTAAAAGGATGATAATGATTTGTATTATGCGCTCACATGTATGGTGCTAAATTTAAGGGCTATGAAGCACTTTCCTTCCAGTAACCCTGCTCAGCAGGTAGTACTATCTTCTTCATTTTACAAATGAAGTAATTAAGGTACAGAATGATTAAGGGATTGAGTAGGGTCATCTCTGAGTATCTGAGCTGAGGATCAAATACATGTCTCCTGATTTCAGATCCAGCACTCACTTCTACATTATACTCCCTACTCATTCTGTTATTCTCCCTCGGTTGCTTTGAGGAAAGAGTATTGGTAAGCATTCAGCTGTTAGCTAAATGTGAGTTTTTACTACTATTGCTACTACCATTGCTACTCCCACTGCTACTACTACTACCACTACTACAACTACTATTACCACTACTACTACTACTACTACTACTACCACTACTACCGCTACTACCACTGCTAATACCACTGCTACTACTACTACTACTGCTACTACTATTACTACTACTACTACCACTACTACCACTACTATCACTACTACTACTACCACTACTACTACTACCACTACTACTACTACTACAACCACTACAATTACTACTGCCATTACTACTACCACTACTACCACTGCTACCACTACTACCACTGCTAATACCACTGCTACTACTACTATATCTACTACTACTACTACTACTACTACCACTACCACTACTACCACTACTACCACTACCACTACTACCACTACTACTACTACTACTACCACTACTACCACTACTATCACTACTACTACTACTACTACTACTACTACTACTACTACTACTACAACCACTACAACTACTACTGCCATTACTACTACCACTACTACCACTGCTAATACCACTGCTACTACTACTATATCTACTACTACTACCACTACTACCACTACCACTACTACCACTACTACTACTACTACCACTACTACCACTACCACTACTACCACTACTACTACTACAAGATTGTTGCTAATTGGGGTGACGGATCAGGGAAAGCTTCTAGTGCTATGATCTGCTATCAGACTTAATTTATATCATTATTTTCCTTCCCCCATTACTTCATATTTGCTTTCTATCTATTTTATATTTATTCATTGGAGTAAGTTTTTTTTCTTCCTAGTAGAATATGAGTTTCTGGAAGATAGGAAATATTTTGTATTTGAATTTGTATCCCTAACCCCTAGGATGTAATAAATGTCTGTTAAACTGAATTGAATATCCACATAGTTTACCTGTATTACAAGCTATGAGAATTTGTTTCTTTATGAAAGTAAACAAAATAAAAACAAGCCACAATTTTGTGAGATTCTACATTTTCTCTCTTGCCTTTGGTTTAAATAGGCCTGTCCTCCAGTGATTTATTTATTATTAAAATTTTAAGATGGTACCCACCCTGCTGCCAAGTATGTAAACACACCCTCCTTTTTACATCTTAAATTAAAATATAAAACCACAGCAACAGGCCATCCAGCTGTGTCCTGTAAAATACTATCAGAGAATATTCATCTTTCAGGCCTTATTTTTTTTGCTTTGGGGAATGAAGAAAGAACACAACGTTCTTTATGGATAACTATAGGCCCAAGCTAACAAGGAAAGCTGAACATCCCTGGTGGAAGGACAAAGGAGTTCAAGAGGGGACATAAGACAAATGGGGACAATCGTTTCATTGCCCCAACACCTCTGGGTGAGTGGGAATGTTCCTTGACTGCTGATTTAACCAGTGATTGTCTGTCATAGCTCTGTTTCTGCAATGGTCAAGTTGGCTATAAGTGAAGGAGGAAGTTCCAACCTTCAGAGTTGAATATTGGACTGACCTTATCAGGTGCCTCTCCAGAATCATATTGGCCCATCATTGAGCCATTAGAAAGTCTTACAAATTTACTCTCTGTGAAGTTCACTTTCTCCAAACCCAAAGAATAGCTAAAAAGAAATCTTCCTCTTCACAGCAGGGGAAAAAAACCACTGGAGAATAATTTCCAGATTGCTGAGTAGAAACACCCTCTTTTCCCTTTCTGAAATATATTTGGCCTTGGAAAACTCAAACAGTGGAGGCACCTTCAAAGCTAGAGCATGACTTTTGCCTTCAGTTCTCTGTCTCAGAACAAATCCTCATTTTGTCCTTCCAGAAGAGATAACTGTGAGCTAACATCTCTTATCTCCTGTTACATCTGCAATACGTTGTCTGCTTCAGCCAAGGAATTACCAACCCCGGGAGCATCACTATCCCCTGTTCCTTCTCTGGGCTCATGCCATTCTCCTCCCAGAGAATGTTCCTTCTCTCTCCCCCATCAAACCACGTCCTATTCTGCCTTTAGTACTCAAGTCAGGAAGCTTTCCTAAATCACCTTAACTAGTTTAAGTTACTTTGGTGGCAGTTAGGGGTTGAAATGAATAAGAACACTGAAGTCAGGAAGACCTGAGTTCAAATCTGACCCAGACACTTACTAGCTTGATGACCCTGGTGAAGTCCCTTAACCTCTGTTTGCACCATTTTCCACCTACCTCATAGGGTTTTTGTAAGGCTCAAACGAGACAAGATTTGTAAAGTGCTTAGCACAGTGTACACACAGTAGGGACCATATAAATGCTTATTCTTTTTTTTCTTCCTCTCGCCCACCTCATAGCCCTTTAGGTCCTTTGCATGTGTCTTCACTGCTACCTTTGGAGGATTGTAGATAGATCATTTTTAGGTCCATTATTTTTTTCCCTATTACTCTGGATTTTGAGATGGTCAAAGTCATATTTCATTTGTACTCTCCAGAACAGTAAGAATAATGCTCTGCACATTTCTTAGGACATGAGATAAAGAGCTGGAGGGGTGCTCAGGGGTCATCTAGTCCAACCCTGTGATTCTGTAGAGGAGGAAGGCGAGACCTGGCAGAGTTAAGGTAGAAGCAGTAGAAGCCGAATTCCAGCCCAGGTTCTCGGATTCCAAAGACAACACTAACAATAGAGTATATTTCGTGAATGTGAAAAGATTGACTGAAGCAGGCTCTTAAAGGTCCTTAAAGCAATCCAAGACAAAGCTCATTATCTCATTATTTAGAATAAACAATGGAAAGAGCAATGAGCTTTTCTCTCTGTGTCTTAGACATCGACGTGAGTTAAGTGGGGCTGCTGAACTGCAGCCTAGTCCTCTTACTCCTGGCGGCTACGGCACACACGAAGATAATTCTGATGGGCTCTGGGGAAGGCTAGAAATCTGTTAATATTATTTACATGACATTTTTTTGCAGGAATCTTTCCTTTTTGGCAGAATAGTTACAGTATCTTAGTTATCAGATTCCAACAAACTCTGTTTTCCAGATGTGCATCCATTAATTCCTCCAAGCTATTAAACTCCCAGTGCCCTCATACTTGACATGTACTTAGACGTAGCTTAAAAAAAAAGTATCATTTCACAAAGAGAATATCAGATCCCAAGAAAATATGTCGAATCCGACTGGAGTGACAAGTCCTTTTTATTATCTGGGGGTAATGGAGTTTACCAGCAGCAAATAAATGAATGGAAATGATGTTGGAGACAATGTAAGTTTATTAAAAAATGTGAGCCTTGAAAAGAACAAAACTTCTTGGCCCGGCTATCATTGGAATGCGAGTGCGTGTGTACGTGAGTGCATGGGTATGTTGGCGTGAGCACTGAGTGTGCGTGTTCGGGGAGGGGCTTAGAGAGTGGTAGTGACATGGTGTCATTTTGAATTATCTTAAATTAAAAGAAGGCCTCCAAAATGGGATCTCTAGCTTAAGCATGCTTTATTGGAATTGGGGAGTTACCTGAATGCCAAAAACTCTTGTCATTTTTTGTCAAGAACATGTCGAGAGAGGTGAGGCCAGTTTTCTGAAGCTTCTTGCTGTTCTGAGAGAAAGTAGGACTGACTGAGCATTGTACAGCTGCTGAACTCCTTGCCTTTCTCTCCCTCCTTTTGCACCTTTCTAAAAAAAAAAAAGAATAATGCCTTTGTTGCTTCTGTCTGACTTTCATGATTGATTTATAGTCAGGAAAATGGGTCCCTGTGGAAATGGAAGTTATTAATTTCCAGCACAGGCAAAAACAGTTCTGATATTGAGGTAAGAATGGTGGCTGTAATCACTGTGGTGAAACATTGACTCAGACTTTTAAAAATGTTTGTTTGGTCTTTTAATTTGCCTTCCTTAAATGATGTGGGAGTGGGGGGTTGGAGAGTTCAAAAACGTCTATAAGATCATAGATTTAGAACTGGAAGGGGTCTTAGGTGTTACCTAGAACAACCCTGATATTTTACAGATGGAGAAACTAAAATTTAGGGAGGTGAAGTGACTTGCCCAAGGTCACACAGGTAGTTGGAGACAGAGACATGATTTGAACCCAGGTCCTCTAGTGCTCCAAACCTAGTGCTCTTTTCCGTATAGGCTAAGTACCTTTAAATTATTCCAGTTAAATTTATTCCTTTAAATTATTCCAATTAAATTATTAAAAGATTTCTATTGTGATCTCATTATGAGAAAAAAAATAGACTAGCCTATATCATAGCCTCCCACAGTTAGTGTTTTTATAGGCATAGCCTGAGAATTTATAAGATTCAGAAGTAGATCAAAGAATGAATGAAAAAAAATATTTCCCATGTACAAACCATTGTGCTAGGCTCTGGGAATGCAAATAGAAAAATAAAACTGAGCTTGCCCTCAAGGATCTTCCATTCTAATGCAGGAGGCAATATATATGAACCATTTCAGCTGCAATTCAGATGGAAAGGCGTACCTAGATTGGTGTGAATGTCAAGGTTAGAACTGAATAGAAGCTCTGATTCTGGTTTGTTATGGTGAAATTCCTCCATCTGCCTGCCTGCTGTTCAGGGTCTTCTCCACTCATCCTGAAGGTTTTTTGTAATAATGGCATAAGATAATGTTTGTGAAAGTGCCTTGGAAAGTACAAAGTACCAAGCAAGCATGTTACTCCTTGGGAATTGTCAACCCAAGGTTGGCTTCACATCTGCCATAGTCTCTTCTTGCAGTTGGTAAAGTGACTCCTATGACCATCCATTTCAAGCTACAAATGGCCTCTGAGGTCATTTTACGGATTAATGACTTAGGCTAGGTTATGTGGTAAATAGCAGAATGGAGATTTGAACCCAAGGCTTTTGACTCTAAATCAGGTCTGCTTTCCAAGGCATCATGGTGCCAATCTAGGAATCGTGGAATTTGGAGATAGATATTTCATGCAATCTGACCAAGTAGCATGGTTTATTAGTTGGGGAAGTGGAACCTTGAACCCAGCCTTCCTGGTTCCCTTTCATTTTATTGCTCTTTCACCCTGCCAGGTTGTTAGCCTTTGGATTCCCTGTATATTGGGTTAGACTGCTAGGCAGTTACGATAGAGCCCAGAAGAAGGCAACCCTTTGCTCTGAATCTCTCCTACTACTCACAACCTTTATTCATCCTGGTCACGTACCAACCACAAAGTGTTCTGTGTTGTCTCCCACCAGCTGCTCCTTCTCCATGGTATGCTACTATGGCATATTGTAGGCACTCAGGAAAGAGATGTCGCCAGGTCTGCCAGGTCTAAAACTCCTTTCATCCTTTGGGTTTCCCTGATTGATGTTGATATCCATTGTCACTTGGCATAGATCTGAGTCACTCACTGCCCAGTAATGAAATCCTTAACGTTTTCCCATCCCTTTCTTCCTTCCCACAGTGAGATGATACAGTGGATAGAAAATGGGAATGAAAATCAGAAAGACCTGAATTCAAATCAAGCACTTACTAGATATGTAACCCTGGAAAAGTCACCTAACCTCTTCAAGTCTCGGTTTACCCATAAATGAAAAATGAGGGAGTCGGACCTCTAATGTCCCTTCTAGCTCTCCAGCAACAGTCTCTCAATGTTTGCGGCCTCTTTCCCATGCGCAGTTGCTAATGGTCAAAGATTGTATCATCTCAAGAAAATATATCCAACAGGAACAATGTGGTGATGGACACCACATGAGGAAGCCCAGTTCCAAGCTAGATTAGGTGCAAGTTACCCTATGTGAGCCAGAAGACCTGCTTCGATTAGTGTTTCTGTGACATTGGCCAGGTGACGTTAGGCTTAATTGTCTCAATCTGAGGCTCCTTATCATTGGGAGGGATAGTGATGATGCCTGTTGAATTGAATCTCAAATGAGATGATGTATGTAAAGCACTTTATAGCTTAACACGCACAAAATAGAACGTATTTGTCCCTGGGAACTTTTGTCTCTTCTGAACTTCCTTCTTCCTGTTAAGAGCACCACTGTCCTCTCAGCCACCCATATTTTTTACCTTGGAATCATTTGACTTCTCATTCTCACTCACCTCATATATCTAATCAGTTGCCCAGATCTTCCTGTTTTTACTTTCACAATCTCTTTCACATACATCCCCTTCTTTCCACAAACATAGCCAATGCCACCTTTCTCCTGGACCACTGCAATTGATTCCTTCTTGGTCTCCCCACCTTTTCTCTTTCCATTCCCAACATTCTTCTCCATAGAAAAGCCATTTTCCTAAAGCATAGATGTTAATATGTGAAGTCCCACTACTCAACAATAATCTCCAGTGGCAATCTCACTCCTCAACAAGCTGTTACTATAGAAGAATACTGCCCTCTAATATGCTTGATATTCTTTCTATAATTTCAATTTCCTTGTATGGAATTGGTATTAAAATACCTATTTTAATACCTAAAATTTAATATTTATGTATCTAATTTAATATTAGTTCAATATTTATATACCTAATTTAACCAAATACCTAAATATTTCATACCCAAAATACCTATTTCCTGTAACTTATGGGGATTTCCTGAATATGAGAGCTCTGTGTTCTACAGACTAAACATACTTCCTGATAATATAGAATATAGACTAAAAATGCTCTGATTTTTCCAAAGTGTATGTCTGACCATGTCATTCCTTCTGCTTAGTCAATTTTAGTGGCTCCTATTACCACTAGGATGAAATATAAAATCTTTGTTTATCAGTTAAAATCCCATATAAAGTCCTATCTCTCACCCTCCACATCCAACCTGCTCCCAAGCCTTATCTATTTACCTTTTGCAACATCTTTTAAATACAGATATATTCATGGTAGTTAAATACAAAATAATTTAGAAGGGAAAGCACTATTAATTAGAGAGTCTAGGGAAGACTTCATCATCTCTAAGGTTAGCTTTCTTCTACTCTGTATGTATTTTATGTGTTCTGATGTTTCTGCCACCCACTTTGGAATAAATATAAGAATCTCTAGAGTGGGGATTGTTTTTGCTCTTTCTTTGAATCACTAGTGCTCATTACAATGTCTGGAATATAGTAGGTGCTTAATCAATGCCTGCTGATTGATTGATTAGATGCTATTCTATAATTACAGTAGCTAAAATTCCTACTTTTCCAATCTTCTTATCTTTGTTTCTCTCCACAAATTCTATGGTTTAGCCATACTGCCTTATTTACTGTTCTTCTCATAGGACACTCTGTGCCTTTAGCCTGAGTGTTCTCCACATCTGGAATGCCTATTTTGTTCTCCTTCTCAGTCTCCTCATTCACATTACATCCTCTAACCATAGGTATCTCTCAGAGTTCTGTCCTGGGACCTCTTCTCCCTCTATACCAGCGGTTCTCAACATGTAGGTCGCAACCCATTTGGGGGTTGAACGACCCTTTCAGAGGGGTTGCCTAAGACCATCAAAAAACACATATTTCCCATGGTCTTAGGAACTGAGACATCACTCCTCTATCCCTCTCCAGGGGGGTCTGCCCACATGCAGATACGCCCACATACAAGTATTAAAGGGTTGCAGCATTAGGAAGGTTGAGAACCACTGCTCTACACTATTTCACTTGGCAATTTCATCAGCTTCTAGGAATCTGATCGCCATTTCTAGGCTGATGATTCTTAAATCCACCTTTTCTGTTCCAACCTCTCTTTGGACCTCCACTCTTGAATCTCCATTGCCTTTCAGATATCTCAAATTGGGATGTCTAATATGTGCCTGAAATTATGGTCAAAACAGAGTAATTTATAAACTGTCTCTACCTCCTCCCTTCCTATTGCCGTAGAGTTCAACAACATTTTCTTGGTCCTGTGGGTGGGAACATGTGACCCTTGGGTGCAGCCTTTTGGCTGAGTCCAAGTGTTACAGAACAAATCCTTTTATTAAGGGGATTTGTTCTGTGAAGTGTGGATTCAGTCAAAGGGCCACACTTGAGGACCTAGAAGGCCACAGGTTCTTCACTGCTGGCTTAGTTCCTCAAGTCCCAATCTAGGAGCTATCCTGGATTCTCACTCTCCTATCTCTCACCCTCCATATCCAACCTGCTCCCAAGCCCTGTCTCTTTACCTTTTGCAACATCTTTTGATTTTGTCCCCCTTTGCTCTTCTGACACTGCCACTGCTCCAGTGCAGACCCTATCACTCCATGCCTGGACTATTGCAATAGTCTGCTGGCCAGCCTGCCTGCCTGATATCTCTGCCATCTCTAATCCATTCTCCAAAATGATTTTTTCCTAAGGCTCAGGTCAGATCATGCCACCTCCCTACTCAATAAATTCCAGTGGCTCCCTATCGCCTCTAGGATCAAATACAAAGTGCTCCAGTTGACATTCAAAGCCCTTCATATCCTAACCCCTTCTACCTCTCCAGTCTTCTTATACCTTATTCTCCACCATATGCTCTTTGGTTCAATGGTATTGACCTCTTGGATGTTCCACAAACAATACACTCCGTCTCTCTAATCTAGGCCTTATCTCTGCCATCCTCCTTGCCTGGAATGCTCTCCCTCTTTTGTTCTGAGTACTGACCTCCCTAAATCCCAACTAAAATCCCACCTCCTATAGGAGACCTTCCCCAACCCTTCTTAATTTCCATGCCTTCCCCCTTGTGAATTATATATATATATATATATACATATATTTGTATGTTTTCTCTTTCATTAGACTGTAATCTCCTTGAGGGTAAGGATGGTCTTTCATCTCTTTTTGTATCTCCAGTGCTTAGCATAGTGCCTGGCACATTGATTGAATGCTTTACTTCCAAAACTCTTGGAATTCCTTGTTTCCTTTAAAATTTAGCTCATGATACTTTTCTGGTTTCTTTTTGTGCTAGTGCCATTTCTTCTCCAATCAATCAATCAATCAATTAATAAACATATTTATTAAGTAACTATTATGTTCCAGAAACTGTATTAGGTGCTAGGGATACAAGTATAAAGAATGAAACTATTTTTATCTTTATCTTTATGTACCCCCACACAAAAAGACAAATATACAGATAAATGAATAAATAGCATAAAAACAAAGTTGATAAATATGAATAATTAATGATAGTTAAATACAAAATAATTTAGAAGGGAAAGCACTATCAATTAGAGAGACTAGGGAAGATTTCATCATCTCTAATGTTAGCTTTCTTCTACTCTGTATGTATTTTATATGTTCTGATGTTTGTGCCACAAACCTTGGAATATAAGCATCTCTAGGGTGGGGATTGTTTTTGCTCTTACTTTGAATCACTAGTGCTCATTACAATGTCTGGAATACAGTAGGTGCTTAATCCATGACTGTTGATTGATTGATTAGATGCTATTCTATAATTACAATAGCTAAAACACTTCTGAGTTCAGGCAAAAATACACTGTTCTACACCAGGAAATGGGATGATTATTCTTCCCCTTTCTTCTACTAGAATCCAGAGCCTCGTGGACTATGGGATAATTGTGTATCACCTTAACAAATGGTTTGTTTACTTGCTAGGGTCCAAAGGACTAGAAGTGGAAAGTGAAAATCATCCTGCGTCATCTTTATACAACATTTTTCACATTGCAAAGTACTTTATTCTACCTCCACTGATGCCCACAATAGCCCCATGAGGTGGGCGGTACTAGTATTATTTTCCACATTTTACAGATGAAGACACATAGTGCCTGTCCTAATGTCATACTACAAAGTGCTAGAGATAGGACCAACACCCAGCTATTCTCATTCCAAGTTCAGTGTCTTTATTTCCCCTCCATCAAGCTCCATGGCTGCTTTTTCCCTAATCTAAATGTAGTGCCTTTCCTCTTTCCTCTTCTCTTCCCCCCTCCCCTTCCCTCACTTCTTAATAAATTATGTCCTTTTTATAGGTCTTTCTGAACGTGGTTGTTTTGTGTGTTGTCCCATTTATTAGACCTTGAGCTCCCTGAGAGTAGGGCTTGTTTGCTTTTATACCTGCTGCTTAACAGAGTGCTTGGCATTGATTGGCTATATGCTGGGAGCAGGTCCACCCCCAGCCAACTTGATCTATATTTTGCCACTGGAGCCAGATAGCTCTGGAGGAGAAAGTGAGGCTAGTGACTTTGCATAGCCCTGCCTCACTTAAATCCAATTCACTTGCAAGTCATGGCATCACCTTCCTGATGTCGTGGTCCTCTTCAAGAATGAAGGACAAATGACTATAATATATTCCAGAAAGACCTTCTTCTTTTGTCGTATTGTATCACTTTCTTAATTTTTATTAATTATTTATTTAGAAGTAATAGACTTAACTTTGAATCCTAGAAGTATTCATTAGAAACATATATGTATATTATGTGTCATATAAGGCACATATTATTTCTATATTATATACATATACATAATATTATAGACACTCATTTTTATATCTAGGCATATAGTCTTAGTAAGCTAATAAAGCTTAAAAATGAAATAACACTTTTGGGATATGCATTTTTTTTTTCCTTTTTGGAGGGGGGAAGGCAGGGCAGTTGGGGTTAAGTGACTTACCCAGGGTCACACAGCTAGTAAATGTTGTGTCTGAGGCTGGATTTGAACTCAGGTCTTTCTGACTCCTGGGCGGGTGCTCTATTCACTGCATCACCTGCCAGCCCAAGACACACATTTCTATGAAGAGTGATGTGGTCAGAGGAAAGCTGGTTGGCTAGGTGTTGTCCTTCATTCTCAAAGAGGACCAAATTGACAGGACAAATGTTGGGGTCAAGGTCCTATGTGACTGACTATCAGATCAATATGAGCTGGGAAGGCTCTACCATAGGCTGGACACAAAGTGTCAAGTACAGGCTAAAAAGCTGGCCTTGGAGTGGGAAAGACCTGGGTTCAAGGACATATCTGATATATATCTGCTATGGGACCCTGTACCTGTTATTTAACCATGTAACTTCTCAGTGCTCCAGGTTTTGTCCATTGAAAGTGCCTTCCCTTGGACAGAGCTCCCCCAGGGAAGGACAGAGAGGAGAGGAGAAGAGAGGGGAGGGGAGGCGAAGGGAGAGGATGGGAGGGGAGGAGAGGCTGCTCACTCACAGGTTGTGTTTGTCCTTCATTCTGGAAGAGGACTGTGACATCAGGGAGATGGGGACATGACGTGCCTTTTTCCATTTGGGTTTCCTGCCTAGATTTCTTTCTCAAAGACCAAGCCTTAAACCCAGTTCACTTTGGTTCCTGGCCTCCTACCACAGAGTAGTACCACCAGTGACTGTTGTTCTTTGACCAAGAACCCTGAGGGTCTTCCCCTTCCAGTTTGATTTTTTTTTTTTATTAAAGGGGCCATCCCTTGAGTAACTACTTAAAGAAGCCTACTTACTGAATGGGTGTTACCTCACTCAAAGTGAGAACCTGAAAAGACCTTAGCCTAAAAGGACCAGGTTCTCCCACTGCATCCTGGGTCATCTCCAGTTGTCCTGATGAATATCTGGCCACTGGACCCAGATGGCTCTGGAGGAGAAAGCGAGGCTGGTGACCTTGCACAACCTTCCCTCACTCAAATCAAAGTCAACTGCACATCACGTCATCATCTCCCTGATGTCATGGACCTCTTCTGGAAAGACAAATACAGCCAAGCTCCAGGTTAATCCCTAAGACAATAAATTGCAGAGAAGGTACTAACCTGCATGGATAGAAGGAATTCTTTTATTCAGGACTTAGATATGCCAATGGAATCACAGATCTAGTCCCTGTTTCTACACACACAGACAAAGACACAGACACAGACACACAGACACGCAGACAGATACACAACTCCCGCCTCACATTTTATTTTATGGATTTAGGGCTGGAAGGTCTAAGTCATTAGAAGCCATCTAGTCCAATTCCCTCATTTTTGCAGATGACAGAACAAAGACCCAGAGAGGTTAAATGATTTTCCCAAGATCACAGTGTAATTTAACTTCAGTTCCTTTGACTATAAACCCTGCCCCCTTAACACTCTGTATAACAACACATGTACATACACATGCACATATGTAAGTCCCATCTAAAATCCCGCTTTCTACAGGAAGCCTTCCCCAAGGCCCCTTAGTCTCAAGGCCTTCCCTCTGTTGATTATTCATCCTGCATGTAGCTTGCTTTGTATGTATTGTTGGCATGTTGAGTGGAAGTTCCTTGAAGGCAGGCACTTTTTTGGTCCTTTTTTGCATCCCTGGTGCTCATGATTTTTATTGTATGTGTATAAACACACATATGATAGCTTTGCATGGCACTGTAAGATTACAACATTCTTTACATCCACTGTCTCATCTAATTCTCACACCTCCTTGAGGGGGGTGCATTTTTAAATTTCCATTGCATACATAAGGAGACGGGCTAAGAGATGTGACTTGTGTAGAGTCACATGACTAGCAAGTGTCCAAGGCAGAATTTGAACTCAGGTCTCCCATACTCCAAGTCCAGCACTCTGTTCATAGGTATATAGTAAAACAAAACAAAAGAAGCAAAAACTACCCATGTGGAGTTAGAAAGAATACAAGTTGTCTAGCACTTTAAAGTGAGTGCTCTCACTTCTGGCTGATAAACTCTCTTGGACTTTCCTCAACTGGAATTCCTGTGCAGCTGTCCTGGACTCTAGTTTTGCTGTCTTTAGAGGTATAGTCAGCTTTGAGTCAATCAGATTTTAAGGCCAGAAACTGCACAGTTTTGTGACTTCTGGCTGAATTTTTTCTTGAGGTCACTGGAGGCCTGAGTTCTTATTACCCTCATGGAAACTATGATAAAAATCCAATTAGTCCTTTCAAACATTGCACTCTACCCATCTGTTGAAAGCCCATACCAAACTTTTGGAAAATCTTTATTGGGTCAAAGCTCACTGACTAGTTGAGGCAACTGTTGGGGATGGGCCCTACTTAGTCAATGTGTGAGAGGAGAATTCTCCTAAGGGCCAAGCTGACTATTTGAATATTTTAAGCACACAGCAGCTTATGATAATATGTGATGTGATGAGTGTATTGCAAGTTCATTTAATTTATCTACCTAATACAGATGCTACCCTGAAAGCCATCTACTCTCAGAGCCTCTGATACACTGAACTTGGACCACTGTGTTACCACAGTTCACACTGAAAATTAAATGATTAGCAAAGTGATGGCTTTGGCATCAAGACACCAAGGTTCCAATTCCACCTTAGGAAATGACCAATTGTGTCAGCATGAGCAACTCATTAAACTTCTCATCTAGACAGGGGAATAATAATTACATGAGGAAAAGTGCTTTGCAAACCTAAAAGCTCCTTATAAATGTAAATGATCTCCATGTTGTCCACTCTCGATTGGCTTATAGGCCTACTGTGCCCTCTATACAGCACAGGGTAGTCTTAGAGGAAGAGCACGGGTCAAATCCTGTCTCTCACTAGCTAGGTGACCCTGCATAAGTCATTTGACTTCTCTACAAAGCTTCAGTTCACTTCTCTGTAAAATATTGACAATAATAGCACCTTTCTCTCAGGATTTTGAGGCTTAAATGAGACAATGTAAATAAAATGCCTTGAAAACTCTAAAAGTGCTATTGAAAAGTTAGTGTGGGCTCATTGTTCAGATGGAACCATGGTCCCCTTAATTTCTCTCCCATGATGCAGATCACCAATCATCTGTTTCCTCTAGTCATACAGTTTAACACTCATCCATGCTGGCTCATTTCTATGCAATTGTTCTTGACGGTCTCCTGTTAATTTTACCCTCCAGGAATCCATTTTATGATCTGGTGCCCTTCCTCAATTTTTCATGGCTAGAAGTGGGGCACCCAGACTGTCCATGTGTGATCCCTTGTTCTTAACATACAATCAGAACCTTTTTTATGGCATACATTTTCCTGGTGACGTTTTTATTTTTTTGCTGGATCTTTGAAAATGCTCATACTGTTTGCTATAGGTAAGGCCCAATTCAGGCCAGTCTGGTAGTTACCATTCAAGACTGAAATGAAATAAAATACCCCTAGATCATCCAGCAGTTAACAAAAGGGAACATATTTAGTAATGGCACCGAAAAAGTATTTTGTAAAGTTACAACATCGCTCCACCTTACTACACAGCTTCTCTGCCTCTTCATTCACCATGGCATCATACTGGTCAGAAAAAGTGTGTGGAACTTAAGGGAGTTGCTCCTGACTTCTCTTGTGCTGGTTTAATACTTAGAACACCTGGAAATTATGTCAGTGATTCAAGGCTTAGCTTCCTGGGCCAATTAAGTCTCAAGGATAATTTAATGACTTTTAAGGAAAAAAAACCCAGTAGTCTAGTTTGTGTGAGGAAAAGCTAGCCTGGATTATGTGTCAGGGCCTTAGGAAATATTGCTTCTAACACATTCTCTGTGTGATATTAATTTTTGTTCTTCAGAGATGGCTATGTTCAATGTTTCATAGCCATTCAAGAATATTGGTAGGATTGTTGCATCAAAAAGATGGTTCTTTTTTCCCTGATGAATCTTAGGGTCATTAAAGGAGATCTGCACTTTCCTGAATGCAAACTAGCCTACTTTTCTCCTTTCCTCCTGCTTAATTCCAGGCTATTAATAGTAATTGTTTTCTGTTCTGGCCAGAAACTTTGAAGGTTTTCAACTTTCAGATTGATATTTTCGTGATGGCAAATTAGGCCATTTTTTGTCTCAGTTCTTGCTTAGCCCTTAGGCACTGAATGGGTCTTGCTTCACATAGACTGAGGCCCAAGAAAGACTTTACTTCAGAAAGGCCAAGGTCATTCACTGCCTCCAAGGCCATTGCCAATCATGTTGACTTTTATCTTGCCTGTGGACTTGGATGACTCTGGAGGAGAGAGTGAGGGTGATGACTTTGAGCAGCTCTGCCTCACTTACGTCCAATTCGGGTGCAAGTCAAGATATCTCCCTTGTGACATCATTCGTCCTCTTCAAGAACAAAGGACAGCAACAGCAATGACACAATTCCAGGCTCAAGTCATCAACCACCTGCACTCTCTATCCTACATATACGTGCTGATGAATAAGTTCTATAATCTTTCTACCTAAGTAATCTAAACAATATACAATTATCCTTTCCACATTGAGATGGTTGGGGCATGGCTCCCCTGAGATATGGAAAATCTGCATAAAATTTTTTGGCCCTTCCTTTGTACCAGAGAAGAAATTATGATTTTTTTCCCCTTTCTTTTAAAATTTGGGTTAAGTATTTGGTGGTAGCTCTATGTTATCTGTTGGTCTCCTTGGCTTCTGCAAAACTCTCCCCAAATTCTCATGTAATTTCTTTTTTCTTTTTTTTTGCTTTTTGGAGGGCAATTGGGGTTAAGTGACTTGCCCAACGTCCCATGGCTAGTTTTTGTGTTAAGTGTTTGAGGCTGGATTTGAACTCAGGTCCTTCTGACTCCTGGGCTGGTGCTCTGTTCACTGCGCCATCTAGCTGTCCTCCCTCCCTCCCCCTCCCCCCCATAATTTCTTAAGCCTGCCTGCAAGATATTGAAACTGCGATAGGGAAAGTTGCAAAGTAAAACTGTATTTTCTTTAATTACCTGGTCTTTCCTATGTGGACAGTCAAGCCAAACTCTTCTGATTTCTTTCAGGAGGGCATGAACTTTTCTGAGGTTTGACATAATTAGCACAATTTCATTCACGAACAGGGCGATCTGGGAGACCTCATCATCCACAGAAAATTCCACTTCAAATTGGACTCTGTGGTGAATCTTCTCTAACACAACAGCAAGCACCAACTATTACTCTCATTATTATCATATGTAGTCAATCTAGAGTTCTGAATAAGTGGGAAAAATTTATGGAGCTTCCAGCCACCACACAAACATATTATGTGTTGTACAGAGTACACATAAGTACGTATAGAACATGACCTGGACGCACCAATGTACCTTAATGGGACAGATGGGACAGTCCCATTGGCCTGACCCTCGAAGGCACATATAAAAAACACAGATGTACCCACATACATTCAATTCATCAAACACTTACCAAGTACCTCTGAGGACAGAGCACTGATCTAGGAGTTTGGAGACAGGGCAAATTTACTTAAATTATAGGGGAGCTCCTTTCACATACATTACATTCTAGGGGAGGGATAAGACATACAGAATCAGAGAATCACAGAATTAGAAGGGACCTAATAGTCATTGGGTCCCACCTGTACCTTTTTTTTTTTTGTTTTTTGGAGGGGGGGGAAGGCAAGGCAATTAGGGTTAAGTGACTTGCCCAAGGTCATACACCTAGTATGTGTCAAGTATCTGAGACTGGATTTGAACTCAGGTCCTCCTACTCTATTCACTGTGCCATCTAGCTGCCCTGGGTCCTACCTGTACCTAAACAGGAATTCTCTTTATGAGTGACCTTTCACTCTTGTGCGAGAGATGTCATACCTCTATTCTTTCCTCTGAGCTTTGCTTGCAGTATTTCCTTTAACTGCATTTAATTTACTTTGTTCTCTGACTCTGTTTGTCTAAATGCTGATCTTCAAGCCCTGTATGAGGTTCAACCTTCTCCATGAAACCTAGCTCTGTAACTCTGGACATATCACTTACTTTGTCCAGGTCTGAATTTCTTAATTTGATTCCATTCCATAAGCATTTGTCATCGGCCATGAATAGAAAGTTAGATTAAAAATGATACTTAAAGTCCTTTCCAGCTCTAAACTTCTACGATTCTAGAAGCTGTCACCCATGGCTCCTTCCCTCAGTGATAGCATTACTTACTGTCTTTTCTGCTTGTTTGGCATTGTTACCCATCTCTTCATGTTTATATCCTCTCTCCAAAAATATACTGTGATCTTGAGAGCAAAGGCTTTATTTTAGGCCCCATTATGTCCCAGGATCCGGAATAATAAATGTTTACTCATGAAGAGGATGATGATGGTGATGAAGGTCACGTAATATGATAACTATAATACACAATACTATACCATCTGTGCCTTAGACAGTTATTTAATTAAAAATGCTTTGTGAAATCTAAGACGAAATATGTTGTCTACTGGAAGTATCTGAGTTAATCTTTAAAGGGTAAGATAGAACATTTTTTAGGTATAGTGAAGAGTTTGGTTGAAATCACAGGGTCAGGAAAATTCAGGTTTTTTACTAGGTGGACAGAGAGGGATCTAATTTAGTTGAAAAATCACAGTGTATGTAGAGAAATAATATGTAATAAGACCAGTATGTGAGGAAAGCTGTTGATTGTAGAGAGCCTTGAATGCCAAGCCAAATGAATTTGTGCTTTATCAAAAGACAATAGGGAGCAACTGAACCTTTTTGAGCAAAGGAATAACATGACTAAATAATTATGATTCATGATTTTTTGATGTTGCGAGTCTTAATTTTTTTTGTTTGAGATGACACAGGACTCTACTATATGTTCTATTTCTTTTGTATTTTTTGGTAAGCCAAAAAAAAAAAACCCTAATGGAAACCTCAAAAATTACTTTTTTGGCAAAAATATCTTGTTCTACATTATTTATGTGTAAAGCCTGGTGTTCATTTTAGCTCTGCAGTTCACCTTTAACCTTCATGGAGAAAGACGAGAGATCTATGAATCAGTTGTAAATGGATTTCCTTTTTCCCCACTTGGACTTCAGCTCAACAAAAGCCTTCCAGCAATCCTGGCTCTAAATTCTGGGTTATCTGATAGCCCTTTTCAAATGGAGGGTCTCCTTAATCAAGCGAATGACTATAATTAGGCAAATGAAAAACAAGAAATTAAAAGGTGAGTGCTATGCTGGATAATGATGGAAAGGGCAACTCATGAGTGAAGAATAAGTCTTAGGAACTGTTGGTAAAATCTTCTGGTTGCCTGATAGCTTCCCAGGCACCAGACAGAGCTAGAACTTGTGGACAGGCTGTGGTTGGGGGTTGAGGTGATAGCATGGGAGGGGAATGAGAGCTGAGAGAGAGTGAATGAAAGTAGAGAGAAGGAAAGTATGTCTCAGTGCAGTAACACAGGGTGGTTGAACTATGTCAAGTCTGCCGTTGAGAGCCTAAAGGAATTTATCTTTATGCTTCTCCCGGATTGTCTACCTCCTCCCCCACCCTTTACCACCAAGAGATTAGAAACCAGGAGAGGCTCATCCATGTTTAAGGGCTATTCTTTCAATGAAGACTCAGTGTATCATTTTTTATATTAACTGACATTACATCCTTCAGCACAGCTTGTTTTCTGAATAATAGAAACATAGCCAAGATACTGTGGTTATATAGGATCCCTGAAACCAGCTGAATGTGAATTAGTGTCTATTTTTATGATGAATTGGCTCAGGTCCTCACAAAACAAGCAACTTCTCATTTTATCATACTTTTCCCCCCTCCTTTAGCAGAGACAAATTCCTCAGGGATGTGTGTATTAAAAGACACATAGGCCTTACTGTTTGTAGCACACAGCAGTAGTCATATTTAGGAAAACGCAAGCTCGCATATTTAGGAGAGCACGATTTACACTGCTAATACTGATGGGAACACTTTGACATCCTAACCTTACACAGTTAAAAAGAAAACTAATGTAACATCTCACATGCTTTTTGAAGATAAATGGAAAAAAGTCATAGTGGCTAAATACCACAAGACCAAATGAATGGTTTTTATTAGGGCAAAACTTCCTTCCCCTCTCCCCCGTCCCCCACCTCCCAAATAGTGCTCTGTTCAACACTGAACTCCATGAAACACTTTTTTGATCATGTTAATCCCTTGCTCACAAACCTTGCATGGCTCCCCATTTATAAGCGAAAGACCAAACACCTTATCCTGGTCATCAAATCAAAACCTTTAATTTGCCCTCGGGTTTCTAGTCCATTTCTAGTATGTAGCCAGAGATTTTGGGTCTTTTACCTACAACTTACACATCCTTGGGTAAGTCATTTTACTTCTTGAGTCCTTAGTTTCTTCATCTCTAAGGTTCTGTCTAATTTGAAATCCTATGTTTCTATCTTCTTATTGCCTATTATTCTACCATGCCAGTGATTTTCAACTTATTCAAGTATTGAGGACTCCTTTTAACATAAAAATACTTCATGGATCTCTGCATGATGATAATTGTATCATTAATACCTGTTAATTGAGGGAAAAAAGCTACCAAGATGACAAAAAGCTGCTATGAAGTCGGTAATGTTCTTAAATAAGCTTACATCTTAATAATCACAATAACTCCTATATATGTTTGAATAAATAATAATAGATAATTGTGAGTTATAATTATTCAGATTATAGAAATATATATTTATTTATATTGAGTCACATTGTATCTTTTATGGGAACTAAATAAAATGACAATGCTCAGGGGGCATATGGATGTGTGGATTTCTTTCAATAATTGCACGGACACTGGGGGTACTCACTCCTAGGATTGGGAAACACAACCCTACATGAACTGTCAGTCCCAACCAAATTGTTTCATTCACTATCCCCTAACTTACCTTTCATCTTTCTCCATGCTTTACCCAAGCTGCTTCCCCAAATTGGAAAGCTAACTTCTTTTTCCTCCTTTCTTCCTATCAAAATCATACCTAATAAGACTAAACGCCAGACTTACTTTCTTGATTGAGCCTTCCCCGATCATTACAGCCCAAACAGAGCCATCTCTTCTTTGAGTTTTTGTTTGAACAATTATTCTCTAAATCACTCATGTAGTAATTCACTTCTTTGTGATATCTTTCTATTATTGTCCTCAATTTCCATTGAAATTTTGTAACACCTTATCAACAAAGAATTATTTTTTAATAGAAGTTGTTGTTCAGTCTTTTTAATTGTGTCCAACTCTTTGAGACCCCATTTGGGGTTTTCTTGGCAAAGATGGTGGAGTGGTTTGCCATTTCCTTCTCCAGCTCCTTTTACAGATGAGGAAACTGAGGCAAACAGGGTAAAGTGACTTGCCCAGGGTCAGACAGCTGGTAGCTGGTAAGCATCTGAGGCTGGATTTGAAGTGACAAAGACTGACTCCAGGCTTGGCACTATATTCACTGTACCACCTAGCTGCCCCTTAACAGAAGTAGGGTAAAGAATATAACCAGAGAGATTTACGTATGATATTAAAGAACTACTGATCCACCCAAAGGAGTGGAACACTGAGCCCATTTCTTTCTCTACTATGAGACTCATGTACTGGTCGGATTTAGTCCTAAGAATCCTGGCCTTTAATGAAAGGTGGGATCATTAAACCAAATCATCAGAGCTTTTGGCTCTGCAACAGTAAAAGGGGGATTCTTTGTCATCTCAAAGCAAAAGCCTTGCAGGATTGAGTCACCCATGGCCAAAAGCAGCCCACATAACTCTCATGCAGTTACCTGGAACCAGGAAGGTAAACTCCAAGCGTGCTCCATGGAATAGCCTTTGTTACCTATAAATGGAAAAGATAATAGGCTGGTCTTGTGGCAAGATTCAGGAATATATAACTTGTGAGCTTCACTGTTATGCAGACAGTGCAGAGAAGAAGACCACCAGCACATTGGATAGTTCCCAAATGGTGGTTTTACAGTTGCATAGAAACAAGAATTGCAGAGGCCAAGAAGGTATGAGTTGATTGAGGTCTTCGTTGCTGGAGGATCACAGATCTGTCTAAAGAGGAATTATTATGTAACTCATTTTTTTGTGGGATTGTGTCACTTACCCAACTAGAATATAAGTTCTGAGTGTTAGGAACCACATGTAATGCTTCTTGGTGTCCATCATTGCACTAAAAGACTGGCCTTGTATATGATGGGTGCTCAAAAGTATTTAGATATGAAATTCGTGGAGGAATTATTGATGATTCATTTAGCTTGGTCGTTTTCTAGAATCAGTCAACATGTATTTCACTTGGGAAGACTCCTGATTACCCAATAACCAAAAGTTGCTGTTTGGATGCATCTTTATGACCATATTTGGTCATATTTGCTCCTATCTAACCTTTTATCATAGTCATAAGATCTTGTGTTGAATGAGACTTCAGTTCTGGGAAGTATGATACAACCATAGTAATTCAGATTAAATGAGAAAGAAGGCTATTCTGAATGAATGAAGAGTCTCAATTTTAAGAGTATTTTGGATAGTTTCAAGTTCATACAGAAGCTCATTTAAGCAAAGTTTCTCAAATGTACCGAGGGAATGTCTTTAAGGAGCAGGTAAGAATGAATGTTTTGTAAGAAGTACTTCAGCATATAAATTCGTGATTCTAAAGTATCTGAAGATGTTTGAAAAGAATGTGCCTTTGTGCAATCTTAACATTTCCCTTGAAATTGTGTATATTATCAATTTATCCATAAAATGCTTTAAAAATTCCAGAGTGTAAAGATAAATTTAAGTCTTGACCTTGTCAAAGTATTGTTAACATCCTTGTCAGGCGGGTCTGGGTAAATTTATAGTAATAACCATTTGATAATTTTACTTCCTCAATAGAAGTCAAATAATCTAATTTTATAAAAAGAGGAGAGAAGTCAGAATTTGAAGACAGGTAAAATTGTCGGGGATTGCTGGGCTCAGGTTTCTGAGCTTTTTGCTTTGTGTCAAGCATACCAAGGGCCATGGAGACCTAGAGTGGTACATTTACAAGAATCTTTCCTGTTTGTGAAGCCCAGAAGTTGTAATGAGCATGCATGGGGAGCACTTTCACATGCTATGGCTGCATTTTACCCTCCATCTAAATTAGCTAAAATCTATGGTCTTGATTTATTGCATTTGCAACAGTTGCACTAAAGAAAGGTAATTCCTTCTGAAAATGCCACATGCAGGCAGGAACAGGAAACCAATTAGGAATCAGTGGATGATAAATGGGCATTTTTACCAGCAGTTTACTTAATATCCCCATTAAATAAGCCTCTTTGCATTTATCATTTCATTTTCCTTCCGTCTATAAGGTCCTTTAATTGCTGCCTAAATAAGCCCTGTGTTTCTGTCCAAATTTAATCTTGGATCGGGAGAGAGATATCCTTTCCAATGCTCAGCTGCCCAGCTGCCAAGAACTGTCAGAAATGATCACATAGCTTTTCACATTTCTCACAGTCTCATTGGAGAAATGTAAGATTGACAGAAAAAAAAAGCAACCCTCCACACCAGATTTATTTGAGGGGAGGAGGTTGGTGTGCAAGGTAGTAAACAACATCACCACACAGAACTAACCTATAGTGCAAACAGCCTTTCTCCTCAATTGCACTTCCTCTGTGTGTGTGTGTGTGTGTGTGTGTGTGTGTCTGTGGGCATGCAAGCATAGAATTAAAAATATATTCAACTGTTCTTGTCTTATACTGTTTTCCTTCAGAAAGTTATGTTGCTGGTAGAACTAATGAAGTCTTATAGTTTGTGTAGTTAAACAAATCCTAGATGTCATGACCTGTACTAGTTGTTAATATGACAAAGTGTGTATGTATATGTTGCGTTTGTGTGTGTGTTTGCATGCTTGTGTGCGTGTGAAACATAACACCTTTCTGATCTCCACCTGTTAGTTCCTTCCTGTTATAATTAATTGCCTGGTATTTTTGTATACATTTTGTACGTAAATGCATACATGTTGTTTACCCTCAACTCCCCAATGTAGAATGGAAACTCCTTTAGAGGAATAAGTATTTAATTTTTGTTTTTGTACCCTCAGCACCCAGCACAGTGCCAGGCTCATTGTAGCTACTTAATAAATGGTTGCTGATTAAGTGATTGATCTTGATACTCAACTGTAAGACAAGACAACGAAACATGCCAGAACTAGGGCTTTTCACTCCCTCTCCTCTCCCTTGCTTTGAGTTATCTTTTCAGATTTTATTGTCAATAGGGTTTTAAAGCTGGAAACATCCTTAGAGTTCATCTAGTCAAACTCCTTCATTTTACAGACAAGAAAACCAAGGCTAAGAGCATTTGATTGATTTGCCTAGGGTCACCCAAATTGTTGTTATTCAGATGTTTTCAGTTGTGTCTGACTCTTTGTGACCCCATTTGGGGTTTCCTGGCAAAGGTACTGGAGTGGTTTGCCATTTCCTTCTCCAGCTCATTTTACAGATGAAGAAACTGAGGCAAGCAGGGTTAAGTGACTTGCCCAGGGTCACACAGCTAGTAAATGCCTGAGGCCAGATTTGGACTCAGGAAGATGAGTCTTCCTGACTTCAGGCCCACCACTCTATCCACTCCTCCACCTTAGTTACTCCAACTTTTACCTAGGGTCACACAGGTTGATAGCAAGTGGGTAAGCCAGGTTTCAAACTCAGATCTTCTGACTCCACAGCCAGAACTCTTTCTGTTGCACTATTGGTTTGCTTTCTACAATATGAAAGCTGATACTTTTTTTTCTTTTAGAGTTACCTCTTGGGGCTTGGAGATTTCCAGGGGTGGCAGTAAGAGGTGGAGGGTGGTCTACTTTGGTCATGAGAGTGAAAGAGAAAGGGGAAGTCAGTCACTCGGAAACAGCATTTCTCAAGCTGGAGTGATGCATGAAAGGGACTTCTTCTGAACTCTGGTGGACCCCCACTTGGGTGGTCCAGACCCCTTTCCTTGGCCACAAATATAGCACTAAAAGTTATTACCCTGAACCTCATATTTTCCCTCAATGTGATATTTGGCAGAAGGAAAAAGTTATCTTCCACCCCTTCCACCATTCCTCTTCTGTAATACCATTGGGATTTAGCTGAAGATTAATTTTTGAAATGTGTGGAAGTTAGATGTGTGTGTGTGTGTGTGTGTGTTTACTATAACTTGGAAGGAACAACAAATTTCTGCAGGCTAATGGAAACCTTATAAAGTACCTCTGTGCCTCACCCAGCTCCTAAGCTGCTGCCTGGCTGGTTCCATGTCTCTGAATAAATAATGGATATCAACATGAAGAAGCAGTCTGAGTTCATACTGCACAGTTGCGAGGCCAGCTTCTTGTGGCCACTATAAACACAGTCTCTGTTAATAAAGAGAATGCTCTTGGGAACTCACTATACCATTACATAGGACTAGAATTGCCCACTAATTAGATCCAGGTAAGTGAGAACATTATTGACAGGATTGAGAAGTTGTATATCATCTTTTTCATCTTTCTTCTGTCTTCGCTGTCTCTTTCTCCTTCTTCTTCTTCTTCTTCTTTGTTTTCTCCTCCTCTCTTCTTTTCTTCTTCCTTCTCCTCTTCTTCCTCCTCTTTCTCTTCCTTTCTTCTTCTCTTTTTCTTGCTTCTTTCTTTCCTCCTTTCTTTCCTTCATCATCATCATCATCATCTTTTTCTTCTTCTTCTTCTTCCTCCTCCTCCTCCTCTTCTCTTCTCTTCTCTTTCTCTTTCTTCCCTCCTTCTTTCCTCCTCACTCTCTTACTTTTTTATTTGCTCTTCCTCTCTCTGTCTCCATGACTCTCCATGTGTCTCCCCTCCTCCTCACTCTCTCAAGTTTTTGTTCTCACTCTTACTTTCTTCTGTTCTCTTTTTTGCTTTCTTTCCATCTCTGTCTTTCTGCCTCACTGTCTGTCTTATTTTCTCTCCCTCCCCCATATGTAAGATGAGACTATGACCCATCTCCAGACAATTTCTGAACCGCCAGAGACCTTGTCCTTCCTTTTCTTAATTGACTATTTTGTCAGAGAAAAACAACTTGATATGAAGAGTGCCAGAAGAATATACTTTCTGACTTGTTTGATGATATTCTTAAATTAGTTTAAAGAACATAATGTCCTTAAATAGCATTTTTAAATTTATTTTTCAAATTAAATTTTGTTGTACAATTATCAACCATTTTTCTTTCCCTCTCATTCCCTCACCTCCACTGGAAAAAATAAAAGGAAAAGAAAAACTCTTGTTTTTGTAGTAAATATGAAGTTAAGTAAAAACAAATGCCCACGTTGATCATGTCCACAAATATATGTCTCAGTCTACATATTCAATACATCACTTTTCTGTTAGGAAATATTGTTAATTATTCATCTTTTGAAATCATTGTTGATCATTGGCTAGATCAGATTTCTTAAGTCTTGCAGAGTATTAAGTCTCAATATGAATATATTCAGTTTTACAATGTTGTTATTGTAATATGAACTGTTCTTCTGGTTCTGTCCATTTCACTCTGTATCAGTTCATAAAAGTCTTCTCAAGTTTCACTGAAACAATTGCCTTAACCATTTCTTATAGCAAAATTGTATTCTATTACCTTTATATACCATAATTTGTTCATCTATTCCCCAATTGATGGGTACATCCTGAGTTTCCAGTTCTTTGCCACCCAGAAAGAGACACTATAAATATTTTTGTGCACATATAGATCTTTTTCTTCTTTCTATCTTTATTTTTAAAAATCTCTTTAGGTTTTAGTAATGGTATCACTTGGTTAAAGGTTATACAAAATTTGGTGACTTTCTGGACATAGTTCCAAATTGCTTCCCTCCAATAGCTCCTTCTTTGAAGAGGAATTTAGAGGACATTTCCTTCTGAGTCTTGACAATGTCCTGATGAGGTTGTGAGGAGGTGTTGCTGTCACTTCCAGTTTATGTATGCCAAAACTGAATTTCAGAGTCATCTGATGGTCTGTGTTGTGTCCTACAACAGTTCAAGGAGAAATATAAAAGTGGATTCTGGATTTGGTTTTGAGTTTGAATTGGGTTAAAGTAATTTAGAATGCCTTTTTGTGAGAGATATTTTGATACTGGGCTCAAGATGAATACATTAAAAAATGAACATATACTAGAGAATTAGAAACTGGACCTGTGATTTCACTGGTATAGAGTATAGATTCCCAGCTGAGGAAATTCCTTGCCCCAAAGCAAGTTGGCACCTTCTCGGAAATGTAAAAGGTATAATGTTAAGAGAATTTGAAGATCTTCCCTGTCCATTAATAGGCGCATAGAGCCCTGGCCCAGGGCTAATCAGGTTCTGGGCTAGGGGGAGTTTCCAATTATGTGCTGGGGCACAAAGATTTTCAAGCTCCTCAGCATTCGACCAATTAGATGCTGAGTCTTTTTTATATATTCTGGGAATTTTGCTTTGGGGGTTTCCTCATGAGAAGAATCTTTTGATTTCCTGGTTGAGACTCTGAGTAGCTGTTTTTTCAGAGCCCCCCGACTGCTCAGATTTCTGTGCTCCCTTGATTCAGTGATGTATGTAAAGTATGTAGCAATATTGCCATGTTCAGACATATATATATATATATATATATATATATATATACATATATGCGCTATATGTGTGTGTCTATGTAATGTTCAGAGGTATACACACATAGTCATACCCTATACTTACTTTCCCAACCCACACGTAATATAAATATATAAATGTGTGGACACTTCTATTTAATATAAAATATCTGGCCTGCATGTAGAATAGTTAAGGGCAGAAGTATGGTCACATGAGTTAGAGAGAAACTTAGTGTGGCATAAGGGATATGGAGCTGGCCTTGGATCCTCAAAGATCTGTGTTTAAGGCCTGCCTCAGATAAACTATCTGTGTGACCCTGGGCAAGTCATTTAACCACTTAGTGCCCTGGAAACTCAAGAATACAAATTGTAGAACAATTATTGATCTGCATTGGTTGAGGAAATTCAGATCACCAGTAAAATCACCCATATCTAGGCTAGGGTAATAAAATTGCAGTAGGGACCAGGCTACAGTAAAATTTAAGAAGTTGTCTCCTTTTTGAGTTGTGTGCCCATCTTTAGTATTTTTGTTTTGAGAACTGTATACGTAAAAACATGAGAAAACATGCTTCTCCAGGGTGGGAAGGAGCTGTGAGTATGATAGCTCTATCAATATTTTGAAGAGGTTGCTCCACTTTGCAAGTATTTGTTACCTTAATGGTAGTCAGTGAACTTTGAGTAAAAGGGAGATTTCTGAGGATGTAAAAAATAAAAAAGAAACTTTTGTTCATGGTCATTAAATACTCATGATACAAACTTTCAGAAAGCTATCACTTAAAAAAAATCAACAACAAAATCAACACAAATTCACTAGGTTTTTAGGAATAATATAAACCATCTTTAAAAAAATTGACATTGGTTGTACCTAAAAACAAAGAGGAAACTGTCTTTACGTTGCATGTCAGTGGGGTTTTCAGGTGGTGTAGGCTATCATTTATGTCTTTTAGCCTTAAATATAGAGTTAACTCCAAATGGTGGAATCCCATAAAGGTGACTAATAATGATACCTCTTTCCAGGGACATATATTTGTCTTTGGAAATGCGACTGTCATTAATTTGCACTAATCTTATACCAACACCTTTAAATGAGTATTTCCCAGGATAACAGTCTCGTAAAGAAATTTAATGAGAAAGCCATTTCTTGTATTTGTTTCTTAAAACCAACACTTGAAACTTAACCAGACACTTCAATGCTTAGCAGTCTGGTTTAGATCCCTTTTGCACAGATTTACAGTTTTTGGAAAGACTGAGTATATTTTTCTAAACTATTCACCGACCCAATGGATACCTGTTGCATTTAAAATTAACAAATGAATAGATAATTGGATTGGAAACATCCTGACTGCTTATGCCTTAATATGACCAATTGGTATCTGCAGTGAGGCAGGGGGAGAATATTGCAATTATAAAGTCTGTCTCCTTTTAACATTCTCTAAAATGAAAAAGTCAAGTTTCCCTTGGCTTTAATATGTTACCATTCCCAGAAGCACCTGGGTTCTTTTTGCAGAGGATTTTGCTTGTATGTTCAGTGTCCTAAAAGCACACTTTTCAGGGTTTGCCAATCTTCTTTAATTTGGGATAGAACATGCTGAAATGTGTTAATCCATCTGATTATGGAAATTGTAGAATAGTGGAGATTTTTTCAAACATAATAAGAGAACTGGATGAGGAGGTCTGGCTGCCTATTTTTGGCAGTGGTCCATACATCATACTCTGGAGTATGGGGGTCTTGGGGGGTGAGGCGGAGGTGAGGGAAAGAAATGCCATACTACTTGAGTAAATCATGACATGGGACTTAAAATTTCCTTCCTGTCTATTTTGGTCACTCAGTTTTCACTCCTGAGAATAAGATTTGATTGCTTCTCATTCAGCCAGAGTTAATGCATCACTGTCATAGTGTTACCCCATTGTATTTAAAGTCCTGTTAAAATATTCCAAGGCACTTCACACAAAATAGATCTTAGGTAGATTGATTCACCAGACTCTACATTGACAAATGGTCTTCCATTGGTGCCCGACCCCATTTCCATGAGTCTAATTATTAGTGATCAGTTCAAGAGTTCAGTGCCAGAACTTGCCCCTAAAAGTTCTATTCAGAACTCCCTGTATGTCTTCACTTCAGCCCCCTACATAATCCTGGCTACCTCTGAATATGCCTCGCTCTTTAAGCCTTTGCAATTTTGCCTCTGCTTTTTCCTATACCTAGAACATGCTGTTACCTCCCCTCACCCTCCATCTTTTCCTACTGAAATCATGCCCATCCTTCAAGATCCAGTTCCAAGCTAATTTCCATCATCTTAGGATAACAGGTATGGAGCTAGAAGGCACCTTAAAGGTTACCTAGTCTAGTGGCGTCAAACTCAAATAGAAATAGGGCAATTAAACAGTACGTATGCATCCACATATAAGGATCTCTGCAGGCTGTGTATTGACTTAGAAAACCACATATTGACATTATCTAAGGTTTCTTGTATTTTTTTCATTTATTTTGTTAAATATTTCCCAATTACATTTTAATCAGGTTCTGCACTACCCTGAAGTGTTGAGCCATAGGTATTTGACATCTTTGAGACCTCTAGCCCAACACCCTCATTTCACCATCAAGGAAAGTGAGGCCCAAAGATATTAAGTGACTTTGCCAGGGTCACTTAGCTGGTAAGTGGCAGAACTGGGATTCAAATCCTCTGATTCTTTTCCTTGTACCACACTGCCATAAGCCTTCCCTGAACCTCCCAGCTGATGATTGTAAACTCCTATGGCATTTATTGTCTCATAGTTCATCAAACTCAATTCAATTTCAACATTTAAGTGACTACAATATGCAAAGCCTATACATGCTATAATGGTAATGGCAATTTGAAGATCTTCCCTACCCCTTAAGCCTAAGGGAATTTGAAGACCTTCCCTGCTTTGAAAATTAACTCTGCCCCTAATAGACTAAATATAATCGCATGGAGCCTGTGGTGGGAGAAGTTTGCTGAAGGGTGGAGCAGAGCCTACAGAAAACTGGGAGTCAGAACAGCTAGATGGTGGGAGGAGAGAGGATAGCAGGCAAGTAGACAGTTAGGTTTGTGAGTAAATGTTGGTTTGTGGGAAGGTTAAAGGATGCTGTGGCTCTTTGTGCTGTTGTGCCTTATTAACTTCTTTGCTACTATGATGGATTTGGCTTACTGGTGTTGGGATTTGGTTTTCCAGAGTCTGAATAAATGTTTTGCTTCTGTCTTCTATATGGAGAGTCTGCTATATTTTGAGGTTGAGCACCATATAGGTGTATTTGTAGTGACTGCGGGCACTGTTAATATTGTATTGGCACTATACTTACCTTGTTTGGTATCTGGTTCTTATATACCCCTCACAAGCTGTAATTTCTTTGAGAATAGTCACCAGGCCTTCTTGGTCCTTTTGTCTCCCATGTTCCTGGCATAGTACCTTGCATACTGTGGTCACTCAATACACATTTATTGAATAAAAGATTAAATAACAAAAAGGGGAAAACTGCAAGAAAATGTTTATGAATCCAAATGAGAATAAGGGCCACCCTTTGTTTCACCGATTTTTTTCCCCTTTGGTTTCATGAAAGTGTATATGAAGAGATCTTTTTCTGGACCAAAGTCTCTTGTTTGAGTTAAATTTCTACTCACCATTATCTTGGAAATCCATCCTACCCCTAAGAAGCCCAGCACCATTTTTTTGGTGTCTGGTCCATGCTGTGATGATCTTAGTTAGCCTGAGGATGGAGTTCATGTAATGACCTAGCCCAGAGAAATATGAATCCTAAATACGGATTTTCATCAGTTAGCCAGAAATGGTGACTATCCCTATATTCTACTATATAGACAGTGTACTGTCTAGTGGTGCCCAGATGAACCAAAGAAAGTAAAAACTAGAAAAATCAAACTAGAACCAGAAAGACCAGTGTGGTATCACAAGTAGGTGAGGAGAAATGTTTTATATCCAAGAGGATACTGGAGACAGCTTAGTCCTGATCTCATGAGGGATAATTACTAAATTTTCACTATGAGCATTTATACCTCAGAAATCAGGAAGCACCACAAATCAAAGTTCAATTAAAATTTTTTTCTTGTTGTTGTGATCGAGTGATGGGGAAAATGTTAAGAAAGCAGTTTAAGCTTAAAAATTTTTAAATGTTAAAAAATTTAAAATGTTAAAAGACTATTTTTGGAGAGCCAGTTGTTAAACACTACACACCCTGCTTGTATCTTTTAAATGGTGATTTTTGTTGTATAATATATTTAAGTTATTATAACAAATAAATTTGTTTTTACTCCATTTTAATAATAAAAACTAGTATCTATATGGTGCTTTAAGGTTTGCAAAGCATTTTACAAATATTATTTCCTTTTATCCTTACAACAACCTTGGGAAATGCTATTATTATGCCCATTTTAAAAATGAGGAAATGGAGACAGAGAGAGGTGAAGCGAATTGCCCAAGATTACACAATTAGTGGGTATCTGAGGCTGAATCTGAACTCAAGTCTTCCTGACTTTAAATCCAACACTGCAACACCAATATACTTTGTTAGATTTTAACTTTGAGCCTCAATCACTGGACTGGGACTGAGCTAGTCTGCGCCTGGAATAGGAGATATGATACAGGGTTGATGGAGGATAGGAGGAGTAGCCATGGAATCATAATTAAATGATTGTATTAGATTATTATACAAGACAGGAGATTTAGAATCATAAAGTTCTGTGACTAGGGACAACTGCAACTGGAGAGGTCCTAAAATAATTACCTTTCTTATACAATATTGAAGATAATTGCTTTCTATCAATCAAGCAACCAATTAATAAAAATTTATGTGCCTACCATGTAGCAGGCACTAATATCTACATACATATATATGTGTGTTTACATAGACATACATGCACACAAACACACACATGTAGATAGATCAGGAAAGACTCCATGCAAAAGATGAATTGTGTTTCATAGGAAGGGAAGGGTTCAGTGAGACAGCGGTAAGAAAGGAAGGAGTTATAGTCATGGGGGAGGGATGGCCAGTGCAGTCTACAAAATGGGAAATCCAATGACCTTAGAGTCCTAAAAGGGATCCACTTAGGTTTTCTATTCTCTTTGTAATATAAAGACACGTAAGTCTCTTCCTGGGACCATCATCCCATCAACTTTCTGTTTCACTTTGTGTAGACACAGTCTAAGCATTAGCAAATTCGTAGGTGAAGGGAGATTCCTTCTTCAAACTTTTTTTTTTTAAAAAGCACCTTTAAGAATGTTTTTGAGGCTATGAGGAATCAATCAATAGATAAGCATTTATTAAAGGGAGGAAGACAAAAATGAAAACAGTCTTTGCCCTCTGAAATAGAGAGGGGTGGTGGTGGTGGTGGTGGTGGTGATGATGGTGATGATGATGATGATGATGATGATGTGTGTGTGTGTGTGTGTGTGTGTGTGATGGAGACATAAGTTAAAGGGGTCATGTACAAGATGCTACTTGACACCTCTTGCCTGGTACACCATTTGTCCACCTTTCTCAAACTCCCCATTTAACTTGGTCTTACAGTATAATTCTTAAAAAAATTTCCCTAGTCTCCACAATAGCAACTGGTTCTCTGGTACTGCATAGTAACAGGGCTTGTCTGAGGCTAATATCTGACTTCCACTAATGTCCTAACCTGAAACCCCATTGTGGCATGGAGAGGACCTTGTGCTAGTGATGGTTGCAATCTCAGAATACCACAGTCTCTAAGGAATTAAAGCTGTGGGTTTTCCAAATGGCAAAGAAGAAATTCATGATGGTCACAAGCAGATTGCAGCATATTCCCAATGGCTTCCTGTTCACAAATATAGGAGAAGCATAGGTTCAGAAAAGGAGGTGGGCCAGTCACATAGCAAAAACAATGACAGCCAGAGTGCTATACTGGTACCTATGACATATAAAAAAACCTTACAGCACATTGGGTGGTGCCTCTGTGGAACATCTAAAGAACACAGAAAGGAATCCTATTAAATGAGAAAGTACAGATGAGTTGCAAGGGGGAGAATGCCCACATTGTTAAAATCAAAGACCAATCAATGTATTGAATTGGGGGGGAGGGCTGCCCCAAAAGAAAATGAATAAAAGGTGGGATTGGTCTAATAATTTCTTCTGAGCCTCTTTACTCAGTTGTCTGTTCCATTATAAAAATGTAACCTGGGGCAGACATTACAGTATAGGGGCTTGGTTGTGGCCACTGTCCTCTTTTACTTCCAGGCCCAAATGCAAATCCAGTCCCAGCGGTGGCTGAAGGTAATTTCTGTCCAGTTAGCTCTTTGAAGTACTCGGCTGTTCTCTCTCCAGACCCTGGTTGACACACGTATGCCTCCCTGAAACCACCAGCCTGAGGGGGAATTAAGAGGTATGCTTGTGGGTTCTCCCTGCAGCAAGGCCAGGGAACGGAATAGGTGAGACCTGGATCTGCAAAGGTGGTCTTTCTTGCTCAAGCTTGGGACTAGTTAGTTGGTAAGCTGAACTTTTGCTGTAGCTTTTTGTGGGAAGTTTTTTTTCCCCCTGAGTATAATATTCACTTTGAGCAAACCTTTGATTAGAGAGGGACAACTTTCTCTGCATAATTCTTTTCTCCTCTTTTCTAGGGAAATGAAGGAAGAAGAAGAGAAGACACTCTTGTTCAAGTTCACTCAATAGTGAGTGGGTAGAAAGAACCATGAATATCCAAAGCACTAAACAAGATATTTACACTCATACATTATGAGGCAAGTGCCTTCATAGTATTTTAGGAAAAGAATCTGACAATAAAACCCTTGAAAATGAAAATTAATAATAATAACAAAAATGATAATAATAAAAAAATAGTGCTCGAAACCTACCTTCAGTGTTTTCTCTGGGCTTCCTGCTGTCTCTCTGTCTCCCTCTTTGTCTTTTCCCGTCAGATCATCAGCAGGGAGGGATTAAAGGCTCCTGCAGTATCATACATCCTTCCCGCTGAATGAATAACATGATTAAGGTATGTGTGGAAATAGAGTGACAGTAGCTAGTTCCATAGGTACAGACCCCTCAGGGGCTATGCTGCAATATACAATGATTTATTCTATGGTGATTTGCATGCAACAAATGCCTGCTAAAATTTGGGAACATTTCTTTGGCACACTGCACGTTTTTCTTGATGGATGAGGTAGTAGGAGACTGTCCTGTGAATGGAGGGCAAGGGCTTCATTTTTCCTCTTATGTTCAGGTGGTTGGAGACACAGCTGTAACATTCAGCAGATGCCAACACAAACTTGCTGGGTAGTGAGCTGTGGAGCTCACCTTGGCAGGGGGGGTGGCATTTTAAAAGTAAATAAATTTAAGTTTTATAAGGTGACTAATACATTAATATCCTTGATAGGAATCAGGTGGGCTCTTGGTTTTCCCAAGGATTTCCTCTGGGGGTTCAAAGTTTTGGCTCAGGACAAAAGTGCTATGGCATCTTCCATGTCCACAAAGAAAACCTGGCTTTTTAAGGTCTTTTCCAAAGGACACACAGGCACACACACACAGAACTCAATTTGTCTGCTTCAGAGAGAATGAAAGGCTGAATTGACAGTCTGACTTTTGGTCTCTAGGGAGTTCAGACATGATCTTCAGAGCAGTAAGCTTTGACTTCTATCTAATAACTCATTGCTCTGCTGGTGTCACTGGGAGGGGGTCCCATGTAGTAATCCATGGCCTTCCATTCTGGTTGGCTACAGGGCAGAGAGTCTAAGGAGGTGTAATATTAATAGCAAGAATTTAGGGATATATGTAGTTATATGTGTTTTGAGAGAGAGAGAGAGAGAGAGCCTATGTTTGTTTTCTGACAGATTCTCTAGTTGATTGCTGGAATGTTGTCTGTGTTCCCTAGTGAGCAGTGACAGGCTAGTAAAGATGTAGAAATGAGGAACAAGTAGAGGGCTACTTTCCAAACAGGCACACATTCTAATGCATATTGTTGCTTATTTCCTTTGGTTAGAATATAATGTTGAAGAGGCCATGATCATAGATTAAATCACTGTATGGACCAGTTAGTACAGCTATAAATGGCAGGACAGAATGAGGTTTTGACCTGGGTAACTGAATTTAGAGGGTGTTGATAAGCCCTTTAAGTTTTCTAAAACAACAGAACTCAACACTAGTTATCAAGAATAATTAATTAAAATAGGAAGCTAGCAGGTAATGTACTTGTTTCTCCCCCCAGCACCCTGTCCTAACTCCACCCCAGCTGTGCTACAATATTGGAGAGGACATTTCTAAATTTTGTGCTGCTTGACCTGGGCATAGATTGTGGTACTTTCCTGGATTGGAAAACTTTGTAGTAATGGTTCTACCAGGTTTTTTCTCTTCTGTTCTGCAAGTTAGACGAAATCTTTTGTGTCCTTGGTTATATGTGGATCTGGGCAATGCAAAATCATCCATTCATTCAGTAAACTTAGAGGACTTCTCTCCTTTGTTTGTTTCACTTCCCAGCTTTTCTGAAGCCTCAACTAAAGCCCCACTTTCCACAAGAAGCCTTTCACAATCCTTCTTAAACTTAGTGCTTTTCTTCTGACGATGCCTCTAAATTACTCTGTATTTATCTTGTTTGTGCATTGCTGTTTACATGTAGTCTCCCCCATTAGACTGTGAACTCCTTGAGGGCAGAGATTGTTCTCTGCCTTTCTTTGAATCCTTAGGAGCAACATGTTTGGAACATAGTAGAACCTAATTGACTTGCTGTTGATTTAACCAGGGCAAGCTGGTAGATACAGGCATATAGTCAGATATATAGGTGTGTATAAAGTTCTATAAAAATTATATAAAAGGCAAATTAGCTGAGAGATTCTGGAGAAATGTCAGAATTAGAGGAAACATGGAGTTCAGCTCTCCCATCAGTACCCCAAATAACTAAGAATATCTACATATGGAGCAAAAGTATCCATGAAAAGAAGAGGAAAATGGATAGAACCCCAAACAAGGTGATTCTTTCATGTGATTAAGACCCTTGGTGCCTATGGTAATAATGTTCCATGGTGATCCTGCATCTCTTATCATGGCTGCAATTATAAGTAATCTTTTGTAGTTAGCCCCTTGGCAATATACCAAACCAGGGTATGAGGTCTAGGAATTAGATCAAACGCAAGATTTGGGAAGAAGATAACAGGGCAGCAATGAATACATGTGGATCCCACATTTTTCACAGGAAAGAAGACTATGGAGGATGGAGGAATTCAGAAATGTGGTGGTAGTGATAATGATTTAATACTGTCTCGAGAAAATAGGTACCTTACATGAGCAAGAGAAAAGCATGAGACTAAGGCAAAGGATTTCCTTCAGGAAAGTCTTTGGGGACCTAACACCATTCCCTTTATGAATAGCCCTAGAGGGTAAATCTAGAGAGTGAAGAAATTTAGTTAAACAGAGGAGGTTGAAAACTCAGAGGGTCTCCTGTTGAAATGGACAATGGGCTGAACAATGGAATTCTTTTAGAGTCCTGCTGTGGGAGTGTCTCAACTGTTCACTCTGGTCATCCCTGAAGACCATAGCCCCTTCTTCAACCCCAATGGCATGACAGAAAAGAGAATAGGCAGTATAGGCAAAGGAAGGAGAAACCTTGAGCCAGGTGGTTTTATATCTGAATGAATGAATCATTTAAAGAATAATGAACAACTATTACTACAAAAACAAAGAGACAAAAACACTCTTCCATTTTCCTTTTATGAGACAAATCTCGTTCTGATTTCCAAGTCAAGGAGAGGCAGGGCAGAGAAACAAAAGTACAAAATGATTTTGCTAATGAATATTGATACAAATATTATAGACAAAATTTTTTAAAGAAGTTAGCAATTCCCTAACAATCCTTCCAAAAATAATTTTGCTATGGAAAAGTTGGATTCATGCCAGGAATGGTTCCACATTGAAAAAAAAGTTAGCATAATTAATTATAAAAACAAAAGTAACCAACTCCACCTCCCATGATTAATAGATGTAAAAAAATTCAGTAAAATGTAGCAGATTGTGTTAAAAATGCATAGACATGGAAAGACCTATCTTGAGAGGGATATTCATATTCCTATGAATATCAGTTATGCTTGAAAAGCATTATATTGTAATAGTAGCAGCTTTCATTATCTTCAATAGAGAAATATTGTAAGTTTTCTGAGAACAAAAAGGAATAAAGCAAGGATCTCCTCCCCTCGTATTATTCTTTTACATAAATCTAGAAATTCTAACTATACCACCCACTGAGTGAACTAAATAACATATATGTATATTAGCATATGTATGTGTGTATATTATATACACATGTATGTTACATATGTGTATATATGTACAAATATGTGTATATATATGAAAATAAAATCAAATGTCAGCCAGAGAAAGTATTCAAGAGAATAGCTTTCAAAAGATAAAGATTAGAAAAAGGCAGACAAAATTATCTCTATTTAGAGATGTTGTGATGCTATACTTAGAAACTACAGAGAATCAGCATAGACACTATTGAGAGGTTTATTAGCTTCAGTGAAATAGCAGTATGTTAAAGGAATCTACCAAAATAATTAGCATTTCTATACAGCACTAACAAATAGCATTGAGAAACTATAATAAGAGAGATTCCAACCAAGATAACTAAAAAATACGTAAATATATGGGAGGTAACTTGTAAGATATAACTAAGATTTATATAAATATGACTATAAAACACTCTTTACAGAAATAAAAAAAGGCAAATAATTAGAGGGATATTTATTGCTTATGGTTGAGCCTTGCCAATATAATAAAAGTGATATTACCTAAATTCTTAACAGATTTTGCTGTTGTTGTTAAATCATATCTGACTCTTCATGACCCCATGGACCATATCATGCCAATGCTGTCTATGAGGTTTTCTTGGCAAAGATACTGAGTGGTTTGCCAATTACTTCTCCAGTAGATTAAGGCAAACAGGTTAAGTAACTTGCCTAGGGTCACACAGCTAGTAAGTGTCTGAGGCTGGACTTGAACTTGTTTTCCTGACTTTGGGCCCAGTATTCTATTCACTGAGCCACCTAGCTCCCTCAACAGATTTTGTGTTAGACAAATAAAATTATCTAGGAGAATCTTTAAAGACTGAGATGAAACAATAACAATAATTCATTTGGAGGAACTAAAGGTCCAAAATCTCAATGGGAAAAAAAAACATGAAAAGGGGACACAGCATTATTGGACTTCAAACTATATTCCAAACAGTAGGTATCAAAATATTTGGCAATTGATAAAAACAATTGGCATAGTGGGTGTACCTATTAGGTCCCGGGCGCTGTGCTTGGCAAATCATTTATCCTCTTTATGATTCAGTTTCCTCAACTATGAAATGATAAGATTGGATCTGCTGACCTAGCAAGGACTCTCCCTGCTCTAAATCAATGATCATCCAATTGAATGTTTGTGATCTGATTATTTATTAATTATCTTACAAATGACAAATTTGGTCAATGACATAGATTCCACATAATGAGTGGGGGAGGAGAGCTTAAAAGGAAAATTTTCGGACCATTGTAATTTTCAGGGAAAAAAAATCACTTAATTTCTCAATTTAACAAACATCTATTCAGCAGTCATTTCATGCAAAACATCATGTTAGACATGAAACAAAATATAGACTATTTATATAGCAGCTTTGTCCCAAGCGGCCTTATTTTGCAAAACTCCTGTGCCCCAATTTGTGATTTAAAGTGCTGTTGATGGGCGAACTTCTACCATTAGAAGTGAGGTGAAGTGATGGAGTAAATCAGTGTTATTATCATTGTTTGTCACTGTTATTTTCATTATTACTTATGTTTGTACATTTACACATCATTATCATATACTAAAACTGAAAAGGTAACCTCTCCAATCCCTGCTTTTGCTTCCATATCAATATTTCATAGTTTTCTTGGAAGCATAGTTCCTAGTAGCCTCATAAATTCAGATGTCAAAAATGCAAGTTATTTGGTTCTTCTCATTTTTGTCAATATTGTTTTCATGATATCATTTTTTAGTTCTTGAGCTAAGCAGTTTGCCCATCCTAAAATAACCACAACCTCTTAAGGTTACTGACCATATATATATTAGATTAATTGTGAAACCAATCTATCATCAGCTTCCCCTGAGACAATAGACACCTATACCTAAGGCTGCTGAGAACCTTGATGGTCAAAGTTGAGATGACTTAAACAGCTATTTTAAGTGTGAAAAAGACTATCCACTTGCTAGGCATCTAGACACCTGGGTAATTACTATTCAGAAAAATACTGTCCACATTGTATTCCCTGGTATATTTATGCCTGTAAGTCTTCAAGAACTCTTGAAGAATGTGGGCCTAACTGACAAGGAATCAAATCAGAAGAGGAGCTTTCTCTTTCCCCTCTATAAGAAGCAGCAATCTGATATCAGATTGCATTTCTAGAAAATATTTGTCTGTTGGAGATGTGGGAAAATTGGAACACTAGTGCATTGTTGGTGGACTTGTGAACTGATCCAATCATTCTGGAGAACAATTTAGAACTATGCCCAAAGCTTTGGCTATAAAATTGTGTGTACCTTTTGACCCAATAGTACCACTTCTAGTTCTGTATCCCAGAGAGATCATAAAAATGAGAAAAATGCTCACATGTACAAAAGTATTTATAGCTGTTCTTTTTCTGGTGGCCAAGAATTGGAAGTTGAGGGAATGCTCATCAATTGGGGAATGACTGAATAAGTTGTGGTATATGAATATGATGGAATACTATTGTTCCATAAGAAATGATGTGCAGGCAGACTTCAGAAAAACCTGGGAAGACTTATGTGAAGTGATGCTAAGTGAAGAGAGAAGAACCAAGAGAACATTGTACACAGTAACAGCAACATTGTGTGATGATTAACTTTGATAGACTTAGCTCTTCTCAACAATGCAAGGAACTAAGACAACTCCAAAAGACTCTTGATGGAAAATGTCATCCACATCCAGGAAAAGAACTATGGAGTCTGAATGCCAATTGAATCACATAATTTGCTCCATCTTTTTGTTGTTTTTGTTGTTGTCTCTTCTTTCTCATGGTTTCTTCCATTGGTTCTAATTCCTTCTATATATAATGACTAATGTCAAAATATGTTTAACATGAATGTAGAGCCTATATCAGATTGCATGCCATCTTGGGGAGGGGAAGGGGAGGAAGGGGGAGAAAATTTATTTTTTATTTTTTAAAAACTTTTGTTTATTTATTTTTAGTTTACATCATTCATATCCATGAGATTCTGATTTACAGTTTTTCTCCCTGTCTTTCCCCTACCCACCACACCAAAACAGCGATCCCACTCTATGCTCCCTTCCCCAATCAACTCTCTCCTATATCCTCCCCCATCACCCTCTGACTTTCTGGTAGGGCAAGATGGATCTCCCTCCCCAAGAACCTGTATATTCCCCTCCTTCCTATTCCACCCTTCACTTGTTCTATTCTCTACTTTGTCCCTGTCCCTTTACAAAAGTGTGTGTTTCTAACAACCCTCCTCCCCAACCTGCCCTCCCCTCCATCATCCTCCCTCTCATCCCCTCTGCCCCTACTCTCCTGTAGGGCAAGATACCCAATTTAGAGTGTATGTCATTCCTTCCCTAAGCCAACTTCAATGAGAGTAAGGTTGACCCATTCCCTTTTACTTCCCTGTTCTTCCCCTCCATTGTAACAATTATCCCTGGCCTCTTCTATATGACAGGATTAACCCCATTATGTCTCTCCCTGTCTCTTATACTATTTCTCTCCCACCTCTCAATTTCACCTTTTAAAATAAAACTTTAGAAAAGTTATGTATGATAGATTTTTTTTTTGGTGATTTTCTTAATGGGAACAGAAAACACTTTACATAATATCTCAACTGGGCATGACACTCTTATAAAAATTTACCATGTGTTAGGGACATAAAAACCTCATACACAAATGCAGAAGAGCAGAAATATTAAACACGTTCTTTACTTACCACAACGCAATAAAAACCATATTTAATAAAGGGTCTTTGAAGAAAGGATTAAAATTAATTCAAAATTAAATATTTTAATCCTAAAGCCGATATTGGTGAGGCAAAGGACAAATCATAGAAACATAAAAAACTTCATCAGAGAAAATGACAACAATCAAACAATATGCCAAAACTTTTGTGATATAACTAACGCAGTCTATAGGGCAAAGTTCATATCTCTAAAAACTTTCATATTAAAAAAAAAGAGAAAGAAGAGATCAATGTATTGGATATACAACTGAAAAAAAACTAGAAAACCCGGCTGAACTAGAGAGTAAGTACAATTAAACAATCCCATTTTGTGTACTCATTAGATTTAGGTTGCCCTACTTGAGTAATTAGCTCAGTGTTTGAAATTTCCATGTAACATTGTCTGGCATGCCTTTTCTGTCCTAGTGGAAAACATAAAAGCCTTTTATTAACATTTTGAAATAGTTATAGCAAATGTCAACAGCAAAAGTTTTTAATTGTTATACTTATTGTGCATTTGACTCTTCTATTATAAATTTAATTAAAAAAACAACTTTGGGTGGATTTGCAATGTTTTTGTCCACTGATCACAAACTGCCAAGATGGGAGAGATATTGGATGGATTTACTCAACAACAAAACATTTAAATAAAAAATAAAAGACCATTTATTAGATTCCCTAGCTTGACACCATAATGCGTCCATGTATTTGACTATAGACACAGTCTATAGTCACCTACACATTATGGGCTGTTACATATGAAAAGAGGTGCCAACATGTCGATATGTAACATTATAGATTTCTTTCCACCATTAAGTGTCCATCCTATTGCTACAAAGCTGTTCTCATAGGTCTGCAATGCAACGCCATGGGCTCACAAAATTTTAGAGTCCAAAGGAACTCCTGAAGTCATCTGTTCAGCAAACTCTGACCTATTGGTCATTCAACTTTTGCTTGCGTACCTTCAATGATAAGGAAGGCAATATCTCCAGAGGCAACTCATTCCATTTGGGGTCATCTATATTTGTTCTGAAGTTTTAGTTTTCTTACATTAAGTCAAAATTGTCTCCCTTTAATGTTTGTTTCTTTCTTACATTTCTGCGCTCTGGATCCAAGCAAAACAAATCTTATCTCTCTGCTATTGGTTTCTAGTCCCTCCAACATTTTACTGGCTTCTGGGGTATAAATTATACCCCAAGATAGAAGAATCCTTTCCTTAAATTTCTGTTAAATTCCTTGAAAATATGTATTATATAGTCTTCTTTTATGAACATAAAAAAATTCCAGTGTAGAAATGACTATTTGGGAGCACAATCTAAGTGTGATTTCTGGTCAAGGGTTTACCAATGGCTTTCATCTCTAGATAGGATAAAAAATATTGAAGGCAGGGCTTGTAACAATGTCAATGACTTGTTCTGCAACTTCGTCTGACATCTTGCTTTCTGAAAATCTTGGGGATGTTGGTGGTAATGTAAATAATGGACTTTTTCTATCTGATTCTTTCTCCCTTACCTTGTGTCTTGATCATTGACATCATTTAAGTCTTAGTTTTAGATGACGAACTTAGTCACTTCTTGAACAAATATATGAAGGATTTTCCTCTAGAAACAAAAATTAAAAATATTTTTCATTATCTTGGGGAGTTTTTTTATTAGGAAAAAATTGTGCCATGTTTTTGACAGCTAAATAAATGGATTTTATTAAACAGATGATTATGGGCTGAGATTATTTAGTATTCCTTTTTTATTATGTAGTGTGGACTCTACTGGGAGCTTGGAGTTTCTTTTCTTCATTTCCAACATTGATTCTTGCATTAGACTGTTACATTGAATAATTAATATACTTCCTGTGATTGATGATTTGCATGGCCTGAATATTAGGTTATCAATCATGACCCACTTGTTCTAATGTAATCATATTGAAAACGTGTCAAAAGCTGTTTACTCAGTGATGACAACAGGAGCAGTGCTATTGAAGAGGTGTGAGTTCTTCAGCAAGAAATATGCTGGTGGAACATACATAATGCAAGGATTATGAGTCCTTCAAATTGATATAACAAGAGCCTGGAGCCCTTGGTGAGAGTTTTCAGTTCCAATAAGAAAAACCCTTTTTTCAGTGAGAAAATGGTCCTGATTCTTTTGCCTTTTATCAGCTGCTTAGTGACTTTTTGAGCTTACAGAGAAGAGTAATTATGTTCTGAATGGCACAGTATAAAGAAACTTTTTTCTTCTTCTTCTAAAAGGAATGAAAATATTTTGAAAGAGGAAGGATGCTGTTTGACTTTCACAGTTCCTGGGAAGGGAAAGCCTCCTTAGCTACTCTGGGGCTCCATGTTTTGTCCTTTCAGAAGCACCTGCAGCACAGAGCCTAGCTCTAATGGTAGAATTTTGCTCAAGTGTGTATTTCATTTACTGATTTCTCTTTTTCCCCCTCTGAAAATGCTTTATAATATAACATTGGGTCTCTGTAAGGGTCTTAATAGTGTTTCTCCCTCTTTTCCTCTGGTTCTATAGATTTTGTGCACACATTTGAATTCTTCATATCCATTTTACATTGTTTGCTGTTTTGTCTGAAGTTGGGCATGTTAATTTGTATCTTAAAACTGGTTACAGCAAAGCAAAAACACAACTCTGAATAGAGAGCATCATTGACTTCTAAACTACTGAGGTCTGACTTAGTCTAGTCCGTGTGCTTGGTTCTGTTCTGGAGAGCATGCCTTTAGTTGTCTTTACTATAGTTGTAACTATGTGAGAAAGACACTCCAATTGGTTCGCTAATGTTTGATTCAGATTTTTCATCTATTATTTTCATTTGCATATCAAGTAAGTAATTAAACAGAACAGAATGATACAGGACCACTATGAGATAACCTTGGATTAATGGTGGCTTCTATGTATGTCAGTATGGGAATAACAGTCAGGTGACGTGATTCATGGAATGTGGGACTTGGAGTCAGGAAGACCTGAATTTAAATCTTGCCTCCGACGCTTACTGGTTAAGTAACTGTGGGTGTCACTTAACCTCTGTGAGCCTCAATTTCCTCATCCACAGGATGGGCATAATAATTACATCTACCTCACAGGGTTGTTGTTGGGATCAAATGAGTTAACCTATGAAAATTGCTATGTAAATGATAGCTATTGTTAGGAACATTGAACTTAAGAGTCAGAAGACCTGGGATCAATTCTTGATTGCTCTGTTTACTTGCAGTGTGGCATTGATTTCTTTGGATCTCAACTTCCCACACTTATAATGGAGATAACTGCCTTGCTCACAGGATTGTTCCAAAAGTTCAAATAAAAAATATATGTAAAGTGTTTTGTAATCATAAATACTATTGTTATGAGGATTGGACACTCACATACCTAACACCACATTTTACATGAAGTCTTTCCTGAATCCCCCAAACAACAAGGACCTTCCCAAACTATCTTTGTTTAATTTCTGTTAATTTATTCTTATTCTCTTTTTATTTATTCTATGTAAACTTATATATGTGCTTGTTGTTACATGTTAAAATATAAACTCCTTGAGAGTAGGGATTGTTTCAGACTTTGTATGCTCAGTGCTTAGCATGGTGCCTGGCACATAGTTGGTACTTAATAAATGTTGATTGATTGATTAATCTTATTGTCTTGGATGTTCCCTCTAACAAGGTAGATTATTCCTTCCTTCCTTCCTTCCATTCCTTCCTTCCTTCCTTCCTTCCTTCCATTCCTTCCTTCCATTCCTTCCTTCTTTCCTTCCTTCCTTCCTTCCTTTCTTCCTTCCATTCCTTCCTTCCTTCCTTCCATTCCTTCCTTCCTTCCATTCCTTTCTTCCTTCCATTCCTTCCTTCTTTCCTTCCTTCCTTCCTTCCTTCCTTCCTTCCTTCCTTCCTCCCTCCCTCCCTTCCTTCCTCCCTCCCTCCCTTCCTTCCTCCCTCCTTCCCTTCCTTCCTCCCTCCCTCCCTTCCTCTTTCTCTCCCTCCCCTCATTTTGAGGACAACAGAGAAATACTCAGGTTATCTATTTGTCATCTCTCACCCATGCTGCACGACCAGTCCATCCCTTCTTCCTTTTATACACTGTCCTGATGACATATTTGCCTCCAGCTCTTCAAAGTTTCTAATTGTTATATAATGTAGCCTGCTCACATTCCACATGTAGCTTTCTACTGCTCTCTGTGCAATATTCATTTTTAATTCTTCAGATACTCCTATATTGCCTCTCTCACAGCCCTTTAATAATTCTAGTAGACTGTTAGTAATAAAAAGATGGGCTTATGTTTCTGGTTGAACTTTGAGGTTATTAAAGTAGCTTTCCTGAAGGCACCTCTTCTCCTATTTCATTTTATTATTTTTCTTTTTCTTTTTTTCTGTAGGGAGGGCAGCAGGGCAATTGGGGTTGTGACTTGCCCAAGTCACACGGCTAGTAAGTTTTAAGTGTCTGAGGCCACATTTGAACTCAGGTCCTCCTGACTGCAGGACCAGTGCTCTATTCACTGCGCCATCTAGCTGCCTCTCCTATTTCATTTTAGATCCAACTTATTAACAAATCATATTGTCTGTCTCAGATATACACACTGATAGACAAGTGTTTTATCCAAAAGCATGTTATAATCTAGATAGTAGTTTCCTGATGCAGCTTCCCTTAACCTGACATACCTTCCTGTAACGATACTGGGATTTGAAGATCTTCCACGCCCCTGGAACTTGCGGACTTAGAAGGAAGGGGTGGAGCCAGAGAACACTCAAACCAAGCTAGTCTCCCTGCCGGGTGGACTGGAAGCCGCGGCAGAGGCAGCGCTGCGGTTGCGAACCCCTTTTGCTTTGAGCTGGCCAGAATCTCTGCTAAGGACTCCTGTTGAGGACTGCCTGGGGCGGAACTGCAGGCCGGAGCTGCTGGGAGCTGCCTGGACGCTGAGCAGTTGCATGCAGGAGGAGAGGAGGATCTCTGCCTGAGATAGCCTGTCCTGTTTGAAGGTTTGAGAATGTGGGTTTTTACTACTTTAAAAACATGTGCCAACTTCATAACTACTGTGTTGGCTTTGACTTTCTGGTTTTGGGACTCCATTTTCTGGTATTTAAATGAGTGCTTTAGCTATATTTCTTATGTAGAGAGCCTGTTACATTTCATGATTAATAACCATATCAGCATATTTATAGTTACTGTAGGCATTGTGAATACTGCATTGCTGATACACTTCCTCATCACACACTACCCCCATACAACTTGCTTAAATCCTAGTTTCTTTAGAGCAGTGGTTCTCAACCTTCCTAATGCCATGACCCTTTAATACAGTTCCTCATATTGTGGTGACCCCCAACCATAAAATTATTTTCCTTGCTACTTCATAACTGTAATTTTGCTACTGTTATGAATCTATCTGATATGCAGGATGTATTTTCATTGCTACAAATTGAACATAACCCACAGGTTGAGAACCACGGCTTTAGAGACTTCCTGATGAAATTTCCTCCTCCCATGAAACCTGATTGGTCCCAGCTTCTCGATGCAGCTTCCTGGCATATGGTAAAAAAAAAAAAAAGAAAAAAGAAAAATGAAAGAAAGAAAAAGAAAGCCCAAACTATGTGGGTTCCATACTTTTCAGACTTGGTGGGTGCCTGAGACCACATGAGTCAAGGATGCATTGACCAGACCATTTTCAGGTGGAGATGGAGATATTGGGGGTGGAAGGCGGGAGAGGCTGTGTCCAGAGAAATTAAGTGCCACTCTATCCTTGCTTCATAGACTTGCTGTGTTAGGGAAAAGTAAATGTCTTCCTTTGTTGAATGTTCAATGACTTGCAAGTTCCTCATTTTATCCCAACATTGAACCTGGGTGCTCCCTTTAGAGACAAGCCTATAGCACTGACATATAGACCTTCTTCATACACTTTTTTTTTTTCCCTATCTGAGTGACTAGGTCAAATTTTCAGTTTTTATGGATCTCTTACAGGATATCTCTCTCCATTTTTCATCAGCAGCTCTGCTCAGTTTTGACTCCAGGAGCATCAAGCCAGCTCCAGGACAAGCTGATCATCCCTCATTTTGTGCAGCTCAGTTCTGCCTTCCATACCCACCACTTTTGGTTACCTCAGTTGCCTCTCCCCTCTGCCCAGAGGGCTAAAAGGTGGAGCAATAAACCCCAGGGAAAGCCTTCCTATATAGAGGGCTCAGATCTTTCCAGACACTTTCCTATTTTTCATTAGCAAGACATGCTTGATTCTAACTTCATGATTATTAATGCCCCTGAACCAAGTACCCTTTCAGTTTCCACCTGTGTTTTGTCTTTCCCCATTAGATTATAAGCTCCTTGTGGACAGGGGCTATCTTACTTTTTAAAATTTATATTCCCATTGCTTAACACATAGTAAATGTGATATAAATTTTATGAATGTTTGCTGAATTGAATTGCAAATCTGCAGTGTTCTGGAGCTTGATATAATGTGTCATCTGCAGACAGGAAAATCTGGAGGGCCTCATCTTCCATAGGGAATTCCTCTTCAAAATGGACTCTTTGCTTAATCTTCTCAATTATAGTGGCAGACACTGTGGAAAGAAGAGTATTATAAATAAGATATCTTATCAGATTTTCCAATGTCAAAATCCAGGAGTTGAATGTGTGTGTATATGTCTATGTGTGTAGGGGGAGGATGGCTGACAGTTTGGACGGCATAGTCATAATTCAAAAAGATCTCAACAGGTTAGAATGTTGATTCGACATGAATAATTTTACATTTAATAGGGATAAATTGAAATCTTATATTTGGGTTAAAAATGAGCTTCACAAA
>CM053580.1:201860777-201915496 GCA_028627135.1 Pseudochirops cupreus | reverse complement strand
ATATATATATATATATATATAATTATGAAGAACTTAGGACAGTGCCTGAAACAGAAGCCCTGTATAAATATTATTATTATTATTAATTGTAAAGAGCTTAGCATAGATACTGGCACATAATAAATTTTGGCTATCACTATCTGAAAAAGATCTATTGGTTTTAGTGGGCTAAAACTCAGTTTAAGTTAACAGTGGGATATAGCACCCAAGAAAGCTAATGTAATCCTAGGCTTTATTAAAAGTGGTATAGCTTTCAGCTATAGCTTCCCTTCTTGCTACATGTTTTGTATATAATATCTATTTTTATTGTTCTTCAAAGTCCCTTATTTATTATATGCTACAGACAATTAATACCTACCATGTGCCTTTCCATTGCTCTCTTCTTCAGCAGTCATTTGCCCATGCAATCTTGCTCTGTAGCTACTTGCTATCCACTTACATCATGGCTTCCCCAACTACTTTTCTGCTTTTTGTTCAGAAATAAAGAGGTGATAATAACGTTGTATTCTAACTGAGACCACTGACAGATTATTATGTTCGGTTCTAGATACCGTATTTTCCAAAGAAGATGGAAAAACTGGAGAATGTCCTATGGAAGGCAACAGGAATGGTGAAAGGCTTTGGGATAATGGTATGTGAGAAATTGATTGAAGGAAATGGGGGTGTTTAACCTAGTGATAAAGTCTTCTCTTATTTGTACGGCTGCTATCTAGGAGACAGATTAGAATTATGTTCAACCTTGAAGGACCAAAATAAGAACAGTGAGTGGAGGTTGCAAAGAAACAAATTTAGGCTTGATGTCAGGGAATATGTCCCTAACAGAGCTATTTAAAAGTGAAACAAGGCTGCCTTAGGGTGGTAGTGATTTAATCCTCATTTGAAGTTCTCAAGCAAAGACTAAATGACTACTTGTCATGTATATTGTAGTTTCAAGTAAGAGTTGGACTAGATGGCCCTTGAGGTCCCTTATAGCCTCCAAATTCTGTGATTCTCAGAAATGAAGGACAATAGAAGTAGAAATGAATTGTGTGACCAGAACAACGAAAATTTCACTAAGCTTAAAAAAATTCACTTAAACTTATAAAAATCTATCTGCACAAAAAATATTTCTAGTGGCACTATTTGCAATAGAAAACAACAAACACCCAGCACCTCAGCAATTAACTAGACATCCATCAACTGGGGAGTTGCTGAACAGATTATGGTATATGAGTGTAGTGCAGTGTTGGATTACACCATAACAAATGATAAGTACAAACAACTTAAAGAAACATGGGTAGAGTTACATGAAGAGATGCAGAGAGAAGAAATCAGAACCAAAAAAAGGCATGCATATTAATCGCAACCACATAATAAAAGACAGCAATGATAACAGCAGCAAATTCAGTTTATAAACATGTAGTAAAGATGGTTAAAAAGGATCAAGAAAACTAGAGCAATGTGGGTAAAGCTTTTGGGGTGGGGTCCTTAAATCTGTAAGTAGTGCAAGTTTATGGATGGATATAAAATCATATGCAACCCCCTTTTTTTCTAGTTTGTTTCAGACTATGCATTAGTTTTTCTTACCTCCTTTTGTTTTCTTCTTGTTTATGCATTTTTAACATATTTTAAATTTTGCTACATATTTTCTTTCTACTCCTTGAGATGGCAAGCAATTTTATATTGATTATATATGGGACAAAATGTTTTTCCATATTGAACATGTTTCAAAAGAAAACACAGATAAAAAAAACCCAAGAGAAATAAAGAAAGTTTAAAAAGTATCTTTCAATCTGCATTCAGAGGTCATCAGTTCTCTCTCTGGAGGTAGATAGGATTTTTCATCATATGTCCTTTGGAATTGTCTTGAATCGTTGTCTTGATCAGAGTAGAGAAGTCTTTCACAGTTGGTCATCCTTATAACACTGCAGTCACTGTATACAGTGTCCTCCTGGTTCTACTCACATCACTTTTTAGGAATTCACATAAGTCTTTAAAGGTAGTTCTGAAACCATCCTTTTTTCATTTCTTACAGCATGATAGTATTCCATCACAATCATATACCACAATTTATTCAGTCATTCCCCAATTGATGGGCACCCCCTCAGTTTTTAATTCTTTGTCACCACAAAAAGAACTGCCATAAATATTTTTGTACATAAAGTCTTTTCCCCTTTTCTTTGATTTCTTTGGGATATAGACTTAGTAGTGTTATTGCTGGGTCAATAGGTATACATAGTCTTAAAGCCCTTTGACCATAGTTCCAAATTGTTCTTCAGAATGATGGGACCAGTTCATAACTCCACCAAAAGTGTACAAAATTTTCCATATCCCCTCCACTATTTGTCATTTCCCTTTTCTGTCATCTTAGCCAATATAATAGGTGAGAGGTAGCATCTCATAGTTGTTTTAATTTTCATTTTTCTAATAAATGATTTTGATCATTTTTTCATTTGACTATTGATTTCTTTGATTTCTTCTTCAGAAAACTGCCTGTTCATTTCTTTTGACAATTTACCAAGTGGGGAATGGCTCTTATTTTATAAAATTGGCTCAGTTCCCTATATATTTGAGAAATGAGGCCTTTATCAGAGAAATGATGTAAAATTTTTTCCACAGTTTTTTGTTTTCCTTCTAATTTTGGCTCCACTAGTTTTGTTTGTGCAAAGCCTTTTAATTTCATGTAATCAAAGTAATCTATTTTTCTTCTTGTGATCCTCTCTATCTCTCGTTTGGTCATAAATTCTTCACTTATCCATAGATCTGACAGGTGCATATTTCTATGCTCACCTAAGTTACTTATGATATTACCTTTGTTCTTACTTTGCTTCTTATGCTTATTCTTATTCATGGTTGGTCAGTCAGTGATTTTTTTTTTAATCTCTGTGGAGCTCTGCTTCCAGAGGGGAAAGGTCTGTCCCAAATCGCTGGGGTCCTCCCAGCTGCCAGAGCTCTTAGGAAGTTGCTGGGTCCTTCCCCCACTTCCAGCTCACTGAAGAAAAAGAACCACAGGACCAAAGCCCAAGACTGTGATCTGGATCCAGGCCGCTCAACACAAGAGCTCTTGGCCTCTGAATGATTGCTTGGTCCCCCTGCAGTCTGCAGGCCGGGAGCTCTGAAGCCTCAATGTGGAGGCGGGTGCAGGACCTCCGCTTTCTGCTTCCTGGCCCTGAAGGTAGTTGGCTGGACTGCTTTTCTCCCACAACCTTGCAAGTTCCATTGACCTAATTCTGGACACTGTCGCAGCTGCCGGCAATCTGCTCACCCAAAGCTCCTGGGGCTCGGCTCCTCTCGTCCAGCCACCCCTGGGGCACAGCCGAGGTTTCAGGCCAGGCTGGTTTTGGTTCGCAGTGCTGATGTGGTTCCTCGTAGCAGAGCTGACTTTAGTGGAACATATATTTGTGTGCGTTTTGGAGTTCTAGAATTAGTTTAGAGTCATATTTTATGGGTATTTTGGGGTGGCTATGTGAGAGCTGCGATATGTTGCTGCTCCTACGCCGCCATCTTGGCTCCGCCCCCATATTTTTTCGATATTACCTTTTATGTCCAAATAATTTATCCTTACAGACCTTATCTTGGTCTGTGGTGTGAGATGTTGGTCTTTGTCTAGTTTCTGCCAAATTGCTTTCCAGTTTTACCAGCAATTTTTTGTTAAATGGTGAGTTCTTACCCCAAAGGTTTGGATTTTTGGGTTTATCAAACACTAGATCATTATGGTCATTTATTGCTATATATTTTGTACCTAATGTATTTCACTAATCCATCTCTCTTTTTTTTAAACCAGCATTGGATTGTTTTTATGATTGTTACTTTATAACATGGTTTGAAATCTGATACTGTTAAGCTGTCTTCCTTCACATTTTTTCCATTGATTCCTTTGATACTCTTGAACTTTTGTTCTTCCAGATGAATTTTACTAGTTTTTTCCCTAGCCTTAAGAAACAAGTCTTTGGTAGTCTGGTTGGCACGGCACTATTAAATAAATTAAGGTAGACAACACTGGCTCAGCCTATCCATGAGCAATTAATATTTCTTCAGTCGTTTAGACCTGTCTTAATTTGTGTGAAAAACATTTTGTATCTGTGTTCACATAATTCCTGGGTTTACCTTGGTAGGTAGAATCCCAAATATTTTATATTGTCTGCAATTATTTAAAATTCTCTTTCTAACTCTTGAGGTTGGCTCTTGTCGATAGTATTTAGAAATGCTGATGATTTATGTGAGTTTATTTTGTATCCTGAAACTTTGCTAAACTTGACAATTGTTTCATTTATTTTTTTTAGTTGATTCTCTAGGGTTCTCCAAGTTCACTATCATATCATTTGCAAAAAGTGATAGTTTTGTTTCCTCATCACCTATTTTTTATTCCTTCAATTTCATTTTCTTGTTTTGTTGCTATAGTTAGCATTTCTAGTATAATATTGAATAACAGTGGTGATAATGCACATCCTTTCTTCATCCTTGTTCTTATTGGGGAGGCTTCTAATTGACCTCTGTTACAGATAATGCTTGCTCTTGGTTTCAAACAGACACTACTTGCCATTTTAAGAAGGCTCCGCTTATTTCTATGCTTTCTAGTATTTTTAATGAGAATGGGTGTTACATTTTGTCAAAGGCCTTTTCTGCATCTGTTGATATGATTTTTGTTGTTTTTGTTATTGATATAGTCAAAAATGCTGATAGTTTTCCTAATACTGAGCTAATCATGCATTTCTGGTATAAGTCCTACGTAGTCATAGTAGTATATGATCTTTGTGATATATTACTGTGATTTCTTTGCTAGTAATTTATTTAAAAATTTTCACTGATATTCATTAAGGAAACTGGTCTACGGTTTTCTTTCTCTGTTTTTGCTCTCCTTGTTTTAGGTATCAAACCCACATTTGTGTCATAAAAGGATTTTAGTAGGACTCTTTAGCCTACTTTTCAAATGGCTTATATGGTATTGGGATTCATTGCTCTTTAAATGTTTGGTAGAATTTGCTTGTCTGGGGGATTTTTTTGTTAGGGTGCTCATTGATGGCTAGTTCATTTCCCTCTCCCCCCTAACATAGGGTTATTTAAATATAATATTTCCTCATCTGTTAAAATTTGGATTTTTGTAAATATTAATTCATTTTACTTAGATTGTCAATTGTACTGACATAATTGGGCAAAATAATTCTAACAATTGCTTTAATTTCATCTTCATTGTTGGTACAATCACCGATTTCATTTTTAATACTATTTGGCTTTCTTCTTTCTTTTTAAATCAAATTAACCACTGGTTTGTCTATTTCATTTTTTTTCATAAACCAACTCCTAGTTTTATTAATTTACTTTTAAAAACATTCAATTATATTAATCTCTCCTTTGATTTTCAGGATTTCCATTTTGGTGCTTAATTGGGAAATTTTAATTTGTTTTTTTTTTCTAGTTATGTGCCCAATTCATTGATCTCTTTCTCCCTTTTATCAATGTACTCAAATAGAGATATAAATTTTCCCCTAAATACTGCTTTGGTTGTATCTCAACAGTTTTGGAATATTGTCTCATTGTTTTTATTCTCTCTAATGAAATTATTGTTTCTATGATTTGTTATTTGATCCACTCAGTCTTTCACATTAGATTAGTTTCCCATTAATTTTTAATATATGCTTTTATGGCCCTTTATTCAATGAAATTTTTATTGCATTATGGTCTGAAAAGGATATATTTACTATTTCTGCTTTTCTGCATTTAATTTTGAGATTTTTATGCCCTAATACAGGTCAATTTTTGTCAAGTTGCCACATACACCTTAGAAAAAAGGCGTACTCCATTCTATTCTCATTTGGTTTTTCTAAGATTCCATTCTTCTCTTTTATTCATTCATTCATTTAATTATTTATTTAATGGTTACATTAATCTAGTGCTGAGAGGGAAAAGTTGAGGTCCCCCAGCAGTATAGTTTTATTTCCTCCCATAATTTATTTAATTTTTCTTTTAAGAATTGGGATGCTATGCCATTTGGTGCATATATGTTCACTAGTGATATTACTTCATTGGGTATTGTACCTTCAGCAAGATGTAGTTTCCCTGCTTGTCTCTTTTAATGAGGTCCATTTTTGCTTTTGCTTTGTCTGAGACCATAATTACTACCCTTGCTTTTTAAAAATTTCAGCTGAAGTATAATAGATTCTGCTCCAGTCCTTTATTTTTTACTCTGAGTGTCTCTCTGTTCCAAATGTATTTCTTACAAACAAAAATTTTGTCAGATTCTGGTTTCTAATTCATCCTATTATCCACTTCTCTTTTATGAGTGAGTGTATGCCATTCACACTCACAGTTATGATTATTAACTACATTTCCCCCATCTTGTTTCCTTCTTTTTATCCTTCTCTATCTTTATCCTATCTCTCCTTTTAAGTCCATGTGACCACTAATTTCTTTTATTTACCTTCCCTTTTATCTCCATCTTTCTCCTATCTCCTTCCCCTCTTACTTTTCTGTTTGGTAAGGTAGATTTCCATTACCAATTGTGTATGCATATATGTATGCATGTGTGTGTAGAATGTGTATATGTGTACGTAAAGTGTGTATGTATGTGTGTATATCTATCTATCTATCTATCTATCTATCTATCTCTATATCTATCTATCTATCTATCTATCTATCTATCTATCTATCTATAGTCCCCCCTCTTTGAACCCGTTTAGGTGTGACTGAAGTTCAGACATTGCCAAGTCCTCCCCAATATTTTCTCCTCCACTACAAAATCCCTCCTCTACATACCTCTTCTTTGTGAGATAATTTCCACCATTCTTCTTCTCTGTTCTACCCATTCTCAAGGGCATCCTTCTTTCTCACCTATCCATTTTTTAAAAATATCATCCCATCATAACTGGCTCACCCTCTTTCTATGTAGAATCTTTCTAACTACCATAATGATAAAGTTCTCAGAAGTTACATGGATCATCTGCCCATATAGAAAGGTAAACATTTGAACCTTGTTGAGTTCCTTTTAATTTCTCTTTTTTATTAATTCTTCTGTACTTCTCTTGAGTCTTGTATTTAAAAGTCAAAATTTCTATTCAGTTCTGGCCTTTTCATCAGGAATTTTTGAAAGTCCTCTATTTCATTTTTCCATTGAAGGATTATACAGGTTATTCTTTGTTGTAATCCCAGCTCTTTTGCCTTCTGGGTTATAATATTTTAAGTCCTCTGATACTTTAAAATGGTAGATCCTAAATCCTATATAATCCTGACTGTAGCTCCACCATGTTCGAATGTTTTCTTTCTGGCTATTTGAAATAGTTTCTCTTTGACCTGGGAATTTGGTTATAATATTCCTGAGAGTTTTTATTTTGGGATTTCTTTCAAGAGGTGATTGGTGGATTCTTTCCATTTCTATTTTACACTCTTGTTCTAGGATATCAATGCAGTTTTTTTTTCCTTTGATAACTACTTGAAATATGATGTCTAGGCTTTCTTTGATTATGGCTTTCAGATAGCCCAGTAATTTTAAAATTATTTTTTTCCATCTATTTTCCAAGTTAGTTGTTTTTCTGATAGCATGTTTTACATTTTCTTCTCTTTTTTCATTCTTTTTATTTTGATTGTTTCTTGATGTCTCATGGAGTCATTGGCTTCTACTTGTCCAATTCTAGTTTTTAAGCAATTATGTCCTTCAGTGAGCTTCTTGATTTTGAACTTTATGTTAGAGTTGTTTTTTTTTTTTTTTTTGGCATAGGGCAGTAGCTGTGGAGAGGAACTGTCCCAAGCTTTAGACTTTTCCACACTGCTATTTTCAGGGCCAGTTCTAGGGGATTGGGAGTTTTTGATGCTTCCAAAGTGATATAATCTCAGGAGAGATGTGGTCACTACTCTCTTTGTCTGCACTTTGGTCCTTACTCAGGAAGTTCCCTTGATATCTTGTGATTACAATCAGAACCATTCCTCAGGGTCCCTGTTTCCTCATGATCAATAATAATACTGTCCCTCAAGGTTCTGCTCTCTCTTCACTGAAAGTGCTCCACCTTTGAGCCACAACCCAGAGGTGTGTATTGGCAATGGATTTGCCAAACAGCATCTGGTCATGTATCTAATGTTAGCATAGCAGTTCCCTGTAATCTCTTTCTGACCAGTTGCTAGGTCCCCTTATTGTTTCTGACTTGAGAGCTTCAGAAGCTGCTGCTGCTTATGTCACAACCACTTTGTCCCACTGCTGGTGTTTCATCTACATAGGCTCTGGGTCAGCCTCAACTCCTGTGTCACAAATCTCTTTTGTTGACCTCCTAAATTGCCTTGGATTGGAAGAATTGTCTCATCCTGACCTTTTATTGGCTCTACCACTTCAGAATTTGATTTGAGGTATTATTATAAAGTTGTTTGGAGAGGGAATATTAGGAGACCTTGGTTGAGTTCTTTCTCTGTGTCACCATCTTGGCTCCATCCTATTTATGTATTTGAATACCTGTCCTTGTCAATGTAAAATTTAAATATATGTTTATCTATAAATATTATAAATCAAAATTTTACTTATAAATATGATAGAATTGTTTGAGAGGCAGACTACCATACATAGTATTAACAATCACATGATCATATATCTAAGTTCCAATTAATTCAAATAAGAATCCCACACAGTGGTAGCATGCATGTGAATTCACTCAATTCAAAGTTAGAATTATGTAACTTGTGGTAATTGGTTCCAGCCCTATGAAAATATACTGTGTGATTTTGAATAGTGCAACCACTTAGGATTCATTATTTGCCTTAATCAGGACCTAGCTAAAATTTTATCTTTTTCTCTAGCTAAAAGTTTCCTCTAGAGGTAGACCACTATTTTTCCCTCATTTCCTCCTACCATACTACTAGAAGAACTGTGGAATACTCAAAAGAATATTAGACTTGGTATCAAAGGACCTGGATTTGAGTCCTGACTCTGATATTTACTAGTTTCTAAACTGGTTAACATGACTCAATACACACCCCTTTCAATAGAGAGATATGTTGTCCTGATAGTAGATGGCCTCTTGGGATCCTATGACCAGACCCAGGGGTATGGAGTAATAAATTATTTCATAGTCCTTTAACGAAAAGCTTTATTTGACTTTTAATATAATAATAATAGTAATAATTAGCATTTCTCTTTGGCTGAAAATGTATGGATTTGGATGGGGAGGTCCCTTAGATATGACAGCAATACTTTTGTTTGTTAGCTTAAAATCAGTGTAAAATCAGATGCTGCAGTAGAGACAATTATCACACCTAACCTAACCTTGGAGACAGGCTATCAATCAACATGTATTAAGTGTCTACTATGTGCCAGTGGAGTTTTGCAAGCTTTTTTTTTTTGTATCACCATGCCACTTCACATGGTATTGTGTATGAAGTTTACTTAATTTAATTTTCCATATCTTAATTTTTGAATCTGTGAAATGGGGACTCAAAAGTCCCCCTCACATGAAAAACGTGGTGCTTGCAGTGATGATTTCATTCGAGTTCGAGGTTTTTAAATTTATATTTGTTATCTATTCTCAGAACTCACTGCAAGATGGAAGGTCAGATCATCACTTCTTCCAGTAATTGTTTTGAGTGACACCATTCTGCCGATCTCAAAAAACACACACTCTTAGGTGTCTAGAGGATGGGAAAGCAATGCAAAGTGTCAGACAGCATTAGAAAACTCTGCACACTTATTGGAAATTATGGGAATAGAATGATTGGCTTGGGATAGATGGCATCTGGAACCAAAGCCTCTCATATTATGGCATTGTGTCAGGATACCACTGAAACCACTGCCCAATCAGAATACGGAAATGATGACCCCAGACCACTTTAGAGAGCTTGGAGAGGTAACCTTGCTGTACAGCACTTCCTGAGAAGAGGAGGAAAAGCAGCTCCTGACATTGGATTCCTGATGCATCCGACAGCTGCTTCATGTTAAATGCCATGATGATGTGACAAAGTTCTCTCTCTCACTCAAGATATTCCTGGTTGAGTTGCTGGCTGCTGCTGCTGCTCCTGTCCATTGAAACTCTTCAAAGTAGCTGTTAACTGTGACTGTAGTGGCAGGAAAGGTGCCTTGTTTGGTTAACCCTTTCCACTTATAAAATGAGAGCAATCTGGTTACCATGGCAGCTCTAACCAGAGACAGTTGTACCCTGCTTTAAATAAAACAAATACAGGAAAATTCAGATTGACTGAAAGAATACCTCCTTTGGTAAGCACACCATTTCCTTTTCTTTTGGAGAGATGGAAGGTAAGAACACAATATCACAAAAGAAAAGTTAAGAGAATAAAAGATAAGCTAGAAGGCAAGAATTCACTTTGCAAGGGTCCTTTATAATATCCTATATCCATTTGTATAGTGGGTTTTGAAAGGAGAGTTCTTCTGTTTCACTTAAAATAGGATTGACTTTATAGAAAAGTGATTAATAGAACTTTTTAGGATTACAGCTATTGCATTAAACATTTGTTGGGCACTCCTTTGATGTCATTATTCAGAAAGTCCAGGCTTAGGAAGCTATATTGAATGGTCTTGTCACTACTAGGGCATAGCTTTTTATAAGAGAGCTTTAAAGCACTACAGAGAAGGAAGAGACAATCCAAAGCAGGGGTCTAGCTGGTGTTATCACCTTCCATTGCTCTGAAAGATGAGGACATTCCCTGGTCGTGTTAGTGTTAGAAGGAGTCATGTATTTAAGCTTGTTTTGTAAACATTGTGCACAATTAGCCTGGAGACACTGGGGAGTCCTAATTTATATAGGGGACTATTGCAATTTCGTTGGTATGGGGAACACCTTGGGAAGGAAATTCCCTCTATTAACACAGGTAAGCACCTTCTCTACAAATCAGAGTTCTAGAGCATTACCCCTAGAAGTCACTTTACCAGAATATGTGTCAGAAACAAGATTTGAACAGGTATTACTTGGCCCCAAGGCCAGTTTTCTCATTACTTAATTCACCACACTATGTCTTTCTTGAGCATAACTAATACATCATTTTCTTAACTAGCTGCCCACTAATCCTTTCTTCCTGTTAGATGATGCCACTCAAGGGATGGTAAATCTTCCAGAATCATTTTGATTTTAATCTATGACTCTTAAAAAGTTTTCAAGACTCAAAAATAATGGATCTCTAGTAGTGAGATTTCAAGCATAGCAGTAGGATGGCAGGAGAGATTTCCCTTCTGATTTGTGACCCTTCTGATTCCCTTCCAATTACAAATCATGTACTCTAAGCGTGCTCATTGGACATTGGCCAACACAAAGAACCGCTCCAGTATCTTTGCCAAGAAAACCCCAAATGGGATCACAAAGAGTCAGACAGGACTGATAATGACTCACCACCACCACCACCAACAAGAACAACAACAGCGAGTATACTTACTCATAAGGCTAACCCTGGTTCTTTTTACATCAGCATTGCATACATGCTGTAGGAGGAAAAAGGACAATGATGGTGGTGGTGGTGGCAATAATGAAAATTTTCTGATTCTGGTGCTATGTGCTGGGATCATCTCTCTATGGATTACAATTGATGCTTTCTTTTCTGACGCCTGAGAGCCATAGGCAAAGCACCCCTGATTCTTTTGAGAAAATGAAAGACTACTCATCCTCGATTCTAATACATTCTAGTATGCTGTTTACATCAATGTTCAACTCCTAAACTTACCATTGATATTGCAGTTGCTTCCTCTTTTTACCTAGGGTATACTAGATAAGGTTTATAGCCCAGCTCATAAAGGGCGACCTGGAAAGGGCAGCCCATTGCTGCCATTGGCTAGGGTCAGGATGGTCTCTGAGAGGTCAAATTAAGGTCTGAGTCATGATCCAGTCAGGGGTTTTACTTCCTATGTTGATGGGCAGAGAAACTTGAATGAAAGGTACCAAGTCTGGTCCAGAGTCTTTTGTAAGGATTAAGTCTATAATGCTCATAATTGGCAAGAAGGTGCCAAGTCATGAAAGGATCATGCCAGCAATGTCAACTAGTTGTCAGGGCAGGATAAAACAATCACAAGAGATCATAGAACTAAAGGAGCAATGATTCTGGAGTTGGAAGACCAGGGTTAAAATACCACCTCTGAGGTCTGGTGATCTTTGCTAGGGTACTTAATTTCCCTGGGTCATTTGTAAAGTTAGGGGGTTGAGGTCCCTGCCAGCTACAGTTATGATCTATCAATTGATAACTCAATACGTCTATCTCTATACTTATATGACACATCCAGGTGAATGAAGAGTCCGTGAAGTAAGATGAGTAGAGAATGTCACTTGTGTATGGATAGATTTCAAGGGGTCTATGAATTTGAACGGGAAAAATGTTATTTTTAGGAATTTCTAATTAAAATTGAGTATTTAATACAATTATGACTTTAAAAACATGCTTTTTTTCTGAGAAGGGGACCATGGACTTTCCTAGAATGCAAGAAAGTCCATGACCACAAAAATGGCTAAGAGTTTCTGGGGTACTACTGGAAACTCAGAGGGGGAATGGGGGAGGATATAGGAGAAGATAGATTGAGGGAGAGGGTATACAGTGGGATTGCTGTTTTGGGGTGGTGGGTAGGGGAAAGACAGGGAGAAAATTTGTAACTCAAAATCTTGAGTAAATGAATGATGTAAACTAAAAATAAACATAAAATTTAATTAAAAAAAAAGAATTCCTGGGCTAGTGTGGATCCTCATGTGAATGTGGGCTCCCCAACAATATATGCACTAAAGGGAAGGAAATGATAAGGTCAAGAAACAACAGCCTCTCAGCTGTCTCAAGGAGAGGTTGTGTGGTGTAGTGGAAAGAATGCTACAATGGGAGTAAGGAAGACCAAATGTCAAATTCTGCCTTTGACACTTATTAGCTGTGTGATCATGGGCAAGTGCCCTCTTTGTGCCTTAAGCACCTCTCTAAGTCTATAAATGATTGATGGGCTGCAATCTACATCATTGGGAGGATTTCCCACACTTAAGAATTCATGACAACTTGACAGTGATGTATCTCGGTTTACTATGTCCCCCAGCTTCCACATTTCAGTGGAACTGGATATATACATTTCATTTGGGTAGCTTGGTAATTCTGGGATGATGGGAGAGACCTTTCTGGGTACTAGAACATGATTTTAGGTTTCTGTCTGTGATGATGCTTGTTAAGTGACCATACTCCTTTCACTGATTCTATTCTAATTCCTTGCCTTTTTCTGTTTTATATGAGTAATATGAAAAGAAAATAGAGGGAGAAGGTTTGTTTCTCTTCTTTTCCATCTCCCACTCTAACATCATTGTCCTTTGTCTACATGTATCCATCCCACCAATGGAGGAAATACAACAGAGAATCCAGGATGTGAAAACTGAAAAAAGAAAATGGATAAAGTCAAATAATAAATAGAAACCAGATAGACTCCCAAGTTTAAGACAAAGCAAAATGATTCACCTTCATCTTCATTGGTTTCCAGTTTCACGCTGTGGTTCTCCTTAGAGAATAAATACCTTGAAGTGCAGCATTTGGTTTCTCAAAGTTCAAAGTGTAAGGCAAACCTGCTCATGTAGAGGTTGTTGAGATTTGATGCTAGTGCTGGTAAGGAGAATAACCTCAGGAATTCCATGGGCAACATTCGATTGTAAATTGTCAAGAAACATAAAATTAAGTTGAACACCATCACTGCTGCAGGAAGAATGATCATGACTCAATTTGCAGAAGGGATTTTTAATAATGAAAATCATACGGAAGTGGAATGTGCTGTGTTGCAAGGTACAGAACTGCCTATTAGTGTTTAGAGCCTAAAGTCATCAGGCCTGTTACAGAAGGGAGTCCTGAATTGGGTAAGGAGATTGGTGGAAGTGATCTCTCAGCTCCCTTTCACCTTTAAGATTCCATGGAGCTATGATTCTAGGCTCATAGTCTCTAATACTTCTTACTCAGATAAGAACTGGTATCAGCCCTTTGGTTCCAAAGCAATAAGGCAGCTGGTGGTAGCACAAGCTGCCATCCTAATCTCTCACATCAGCCTGACAGTCATTTAAGCAAGAGTATCCCATCATCACCTAGTGGCGCTGATTGGGGTGAGAGCTCAGTATTATCTCTTTGTTAGGGCAAACCACCAAGAAAACACATGTGGCTGGTTTCCCTCTTGTGATTTATCCAGCCAGGCAGCTTAGCTTAACCTTAATTAATTCCATCAATGTATGGCTCCTCCCAGTCTCATCTGGACACATGTCTCCTGACAGGCCATTGTGAATATGCCCCTAGCTGGGTACAGACAAAGACGTGAGTGGGCTCTGTGAGGGGTCACTCAATTCTCAAAGCCAGACTATGGGTCCAGCTGAGATGCAAGTCCTCGAAGGAGGCCTGGGGACACAGTAAGATACTTATCACATGCTAACTCCCCACTACTGATTGTACTTAGGGACAGTATGTGGTGCTCTCTATCACTTCCTGAGATGGGGGTAGCTTCTCTTGGCAGTGAAATACAGATGATTTGTTTCCTGCCAGTTCTCTTTTCATTCTGAATGAGGCTTTCGCTGAACCAGCCCCCTGATTCCTCTGATTTAAGCAGCAATGTATGCCTTTAAAAGTGAGCTGAAGTTCACAGTCATTATCAGGTTTTAGCTGTGAGGAGGCAGAGAGCAAATTGATTCTAGGCTGGAGGACACGTGTCCATCTTCCCAACTGAGAAATATTTCCAGGTACGTTTGCTGTACACTGAAGAATCAGGACACAACAGGAACTAGAGTTCACTCTAGAAATATATTATTCATTGGACATTTTCATTTTATGTGTATTAAAATACACTAATTAGGGGTGCAACTCAGGTGGCTAATCCAATTAGAGTTGCTGCTTAAGCATTAGCAGTTGAAAGAATGAGGAGCAACTCCTGGATAAAAGGGAAAAAAAGGGGGGAAAAACCCAGAGCACATTCAGATATTTTAGCTCTGCTGTGACATGAGAATGTGAGAGATGTTAGTTATATTGAAACACTCTTTCAGCCGACAAGGTCACTTGTGGCAATAATCCGCTCATTAGAGGTGTAATCCATCACTCAAGTGATATCAATTTAGTGCCAGGGTTTTAATGCAGCTTGTACTAATGATTAGCGGCAGTTTGTCAACTGCATAATTCACAAGGGATTGTGGGTATGCATGATTTAGCAGGCGACCCTTGACCTCTGCAGAGGAAGAAGCCTGCCTTAGAGGCAAAATCAAGAGGGGCAATAAGCAGTATTCACTCATGAACAATTATTATGCTTAACAGCATGACTGTCATTTTAGAAAGAAAGGGGGGAAAAACCCAGTATGCTCTGAATAATGAAGGATTAAAATTCACCTGAGACTTGACTTTAGATGTAGAACTTTAAGTCACCGTCAAGTGCTTCGAGTTGTCACTGGTAAGATGATGGTTTTGTTTACTTAACAGACTCTGTAGCTTCAAAAACAAAGAAGCTGAAGAACCAGGTGAAAGTGAGCTGGGCTTGGGAAATCAGGACAGGAGCTCTGCCCCACCCTCTGATACCTCAGGCAGGCTCAGCATCGGTTCCTGCCTGGGGACACCAAAGTCGAGATCCCAGGATTGACCTGTGACTGTCATAGGTGAAAAGTATTAGTTAGGAAAGTCTGCATTAGTGGCAGACAGGTAGAGAATTTTCCCCGAGGCTGTTAATTCATTTGGAGGGAAGAGGAGAATAACCTGAACTGAATCTCTGTGCCCACCTGAAATACACTCTGAGAGAGTTAAATGCAGAGTTTGATTTACCCATCATTATAAATGTAGTACAGTATCATATTTTATTTCAAACTGCTAGGAAACCCATTATTCTCATGCCCCTCTTGGGAAGTAAAGGGTATCTTCCCTTGCTGTAATGGTGGTACGACTCATCATATCACTAGCCCTCCTGGAGATTGTCAGCCAGGACTGCTCAAATACTCTATGCATTCTTTGGTGCAATGAAGATCCTCCGTGTGCCTAATGATTCAAAATTAACTTTGACTTAAAATCTGAAATTTGTCAAGTGACTAAATCACAGACCATATTAATTGGTTTCAGTGTTTCAAAAGAAGGCCAGAGGATCAAGTTATTTAGCTGAGAAAAAAGTGGTAAATTAGCAATTGAATTCAATTCCACAAGTATGTACAGATATATACCAGAGCCTTGTGCCGCATGTTATAAGGGTTACAAGAGAAATTTAAGGCCAAAGTTCTGCCTTCAAGGAGCTTAAACTCCCCTGGGGTGGTTGAAGCACCTTGTACAAAGGAAAGGATCAATACATATCTGCTAATTTGACTTGACAATACAATGAAATTACACACCTGGGGGGGGGGGGATGTGTTGACTGTGTTAAAATAACAATTGTTAACATTTATATAGCGTTTTAAGGTTTACAAAGTACTTTCACCACATATCTGATCTTCAAAGTAATTTCTAAGATAGGCACTGTAATATATTATATATATTGACCATGTATCTAGTGAGTGCCAGAACTGGGATTTGCTTTTAGGGTAATTTGCCTTGAAGAGATCAGCTGGGGTTATGTGAGCTAGAGTTGTTAGGGAAGAAGGAAGGAAAGAAACTTTTATTAAGTACCAACTATGTAAGTACTTTACAAACATTTCATTTGATCCTCATAACAACCCTGGGAAGTAGATGCTGTTACTATCTTCATTTTACAGTTGGACAAACTGAGACAGTTTTTGTGCGTCATTTGTCCAGTGTCATTGGAGGTTTCTGAGGCTAGACTTGATCTCAGATCTTCCTGACACCATGCCCAACACTCTTTCCACTGTGCCATCTAGCTGTTAAAAGCAGACTTCATAGAGAGTAAGTGAGACCTGAACCAAACCTTGAAGAACAGGTAGGATTTGGATAGGTAAAAAGGAATGTGTGTGAAAAGATAGGAAGAAGAGGAGAAAACATGCCAATTCCCCTTCCTGGGGAATTATTCAAATAAATGACTGTGGGCCTTATAATTCTCTTCCTGTTGCCTTATAAATCTCGGCTCTCTTTTTGATTCTATATAAGAGATCATTGAGATAATTAATGCTGCTACACAGGAGATAAGATAGACTCATGTAATAAGTGGGTAATACTTAAATTTACTTTCTGTAACTCAGGTTGTCTGTTACCAGATGAAGATGGAGAAATAAAAGGATTTTCCTCTTTTGAGGAAATGGGAGATTCCCAAGTGGAATAGAATTTCTTATCCTGTTTGTCTTCATAGTCCAAATTCACAAGATGGTTGACAATTTAGCTCCTCCTTTTTCATTGTAATGTGGCATTAAAACAATTCTAAGACCAATTCCAGTTCTCGATCTATGATCCTATGAGTAGGAAGAAAAATTCTATAAGCTCCTAGATAATTCTGTAATCCAACTCTTTGAGTGAGCTCATGTTCCAATGACCAGTGCTACAAGGTCTTTCTACTAAATCTCCATGAGAGCTCTTTCTTTTAATTTCAATTTTCTTATAAAAACAAACTTTTTTCTTTGAGTTACTTACCTTTTCTTAACAGCTACCCCACATACTTTTTCTTTTGCCTTCACTGTTAGATTACTTTTAATAGGATTTAGTGTAGAAAATTATGAAATGATTATGTCTAGTTTCAAGGGAAGCCATATCTGTTTTTTGCATTGCCTATCTTACTTGTTCTGATGGAAGCTTGTGACTTCACTGGTGATTTTGAAAACGTTGGTTCTTACTACTAAACTATGATTGTCTGAGTCATAACCATGTGTACCGATGCTTTGGCTGGTCTGCCTTAAGGAAAGGAGTTGGAAGAATTGTGAAAGAGAGTCTATAAGAACATTTTGGTTTTCTCTCATCATCCTGGAAACACTTGATGCTGTAGCAGGGAGGAACAGCAGAAGCATTCTCCATAGATGTGATGAATTCCATTCTTTCTTGAGGGATAGTGCTCTGCTTATCTGGAGGGATGGGAGAGATTCCAGAGGAGAGTAAGGAATGGACAACAGGTGGCTTGGTATTGTTCAGACACCAGGACCCCAGTGATACGTATGCTTGTCCTTGGTGTTATAATGAGCAAGTTCTGGTTATGAGACTGCAAAGAGTTATCCACTTCTTTCTGTCTTCTCACTACATCCTCTTCCTATCTTTTGCACTTTTCCTCCATTCACTCCTAAATTTTCCTCCTTCATTTGCCTTTTGCCTTTCTCTTCCTGCGTGCCAGCTCCCACTAACCTGACTGTTGACTGCGCTTTCAGCACTTTAGAGGTCCAGCATATCATTTAATTTCTAGTATGGCAAAGTACCTTTAATTCTGATGAAGCTAGGGTAGGGACCTGGAGGAGGAGAAAGAAAAGCATTTGGTTTCTAGATTGACATGAATATTTATAACCAAATCCAACTCTTTCTGATGTTGTCTTTGATTTGCATAAAATTTATACTTATAAGTACAAACCAAAGAAAACTCGATGATACATCCCTCCTACTTTATTGTCGACTATTTTCCAATTTGTCCTCAGCATATTTTCTTGCTTTCTGGAAAGTCTATTTGGATAGAACTAATGTAACAGCTATGGATTTGCCTCCTGAAGAGTGAATTGGCTATTTTAAAAATTGGGTCTTATAAATGAAACTGTCTTCACTGGCACGGAAAAATAAGTGAACGATCCATCCAGCTGTTTGCTTTACCTTAACAATGCCAACCAATTGAGTTTGATGTTTTTATGCCTGAATGGACCAATTATTTTGGTATCATAAAAATGGACTTTAAGACAGACCCAGCTCTCAGTGTAAGTTTAAGTCTTGTTGAGTGGTGTGAGTCATATTAAACTTTTCCATAGTTAAGTCATTACTGTCCTAATTTCTTGCCTAAAGCACACATCCCTGTATAAAATATGCATTGTATTAGTTAAGATTTAGCTGTTCTATCCTACAAAGGGATTTGACAACAGAATAGCCCAGACTCTGGAGGATGGTATATTTTGGTAGAAAAAATTTAATGAGAAAATAGCATAGAATTTTTGGAGGATGTTATTTTATCTTTAAGTAAATATTGTTTACATGGCTCACAGGATTAACAGTAATCAACCTCGGTCTCTGGGTCTGTGGAAACAGAGACTCTCAATGAAATGACTGGATGAATATCACTTAGATCTCTTCAGTGCCTAAAGACACTACTTGATTAGCACTCCTCAAGGGTGCTAACTACTCCTGGCCTATTTAAAGATTTCATCTAAATTTCTCTTTGTCTGAACTCCCTTTCTCCTGCCTTCTCCTTTCCCCCTCCTGTCTCTCCTTCATGTTTATTCCACCTACGTCATGATATCTTGCAAACTTCCTGGCCAGACCCACTGACTAATTTATCATTCCTGTCACTCTGGAAAGCAATTTCCTCCTAGTTTGAAAATGAAGGATCATATTAAAAAGTGCATTTAAATAATTTGCATTATATGAAAGGAGTCCATACAGTTAAGAAAATTAATCTTAAAACTGAAATTATTTTTTGTTGATCTTGATGCTTCCAACTCCAATTCCCCTGGTAGTGCCGTACACTATTTCTGTATTGCTAGAATACCTGTGTTTGGCTTTACCTTTGCACTTCCTGCCTTGTAATGTTTCACTTTAGGTTTTGAGACAAATTTATTTTTATGTATAGGATATATGGTTCCATTTCCTTTCTATATGCTGTTTTTAATTATTCTACTATTCCTTTGTTATCTCATTCCCCTCCCCATATTCTGCTGAAATTTCATCTCAGTTTTATTTACAGATCAGAACAGCAAGTCTTATTTTGTCGAAAGAATGAAAGGGTTTGTGGGAAGATGTCAAGATTCAGAAAATAATTTGCAGGATTACTTTTAAATTGTCTTGAAAATCTTGGGAGTTATTGAGGAGCATCTTTAGTGCATAGCAATAATCAGTAATGACGAATTTGTGGGATATGCCTATCTAGTGGAAAGAGCATAGGATATAGAAACAGATTACCTGATTGAGCTCATAGCTCTCCCACTTATCTGTTGGACTGGCCATGGGCAATTGTCTGAACACCCATTCTTTCTTTGGTAGAGTGCAGGTAATAATATTTCACTACTTACCTCATGGAATGGTTGTGAGGAAGGGGTATCACAAACTATAAACCACTATAGAAATGTAAGCTATTAGAACTGTTATGGTTGTCACCTTCCTGTCACCTTGAGACTTAGTTTTGGTTATGATAAACTGACAATTAGAGAATGAGATAGCCTCAGAATCAAACCCTTAGACAAACAAAACCCTTTGCCTCATCTGGTGTGAGCCTTCTTAGTAACTATCATTTCTAGTGATATGAACAACTTAGCTTACTATAATATGAAGGTTCTTAACCTGGGGAATCTGTGAATTTGGTATTTTTAAAAAAAATCTTTTTTTAAATGGATGTATTTCAATATAACTGGTTTCCTTTATAACCCAGTGCATTTAAAAACATACTAATATTCCCAGAAAACTGAGAAGAGTTTCATAGGTTTCTTTCAACAGACTGTCAAAGGAGACCATAGTATATAAATATAGCTAAGAAACCTGGTGATAGTGGAACAACGAAATCACAAGTGGTCCATGTGTTTCAGGGAATTTTACTCCTAGAGTTTCTGGGATTCATCCCTCTACTTTGGGTGAATTTAAGGATTTCACTCTGGGTCAACCCCTTGTGAGCTGGTCGTGGCTTGTCTTTGTGTTCTTAGGAGAGTGAAGATGCCTAGGTAGGCAATGCAATAGGCTGCGTCTGCCTGCGAATAGCTAGAAGGAACAAGGGAAGCTGAGCTGCTCAGATTGCTAGGGGGTAATGGCCACTGATGAAAACCTGCCCCAGATTAAGCTAAGTAGGCTTTAGTCTGAGAATGTGGTTCTCAGGCTCCCTCTGTCTCTATTATCAAAGCAAAGTCCCTCAGGGAAGAAAGAATGCAGGATCTTCTCAGAATGAAAGAGAAAAGGGTATGTAATAAGAAAAAGGTTTCCATCAGTAAAATCCAACAAATCAGTCATTAATGATAATTCATGAATTATTAATTATCTTCTGGCATCTTTACAGCAAATTTTCCCCCTTCTTATTTAGAAAATAAGAAATGGGGCAATAGTCCAAGAGAGCACAATATACATTGTGCTTTTTTCTTTTTAAGTGTCATTTTCATGTGTGTGTGTATGTGTGTGTATGTGTATGTGTGTGTGTGTGTGTGTGTGTGTGTGTGTGTGTGTGTGTGTATTTTCACTCCACCCCCTACAGGATAAAAAATTGAGGAATCGCCTAATTGTAGCATCTAGTTTTCCTGGCATACAATTTCGATTTCAACCTCCGATGGGCTGAAGGTTTGGAAAGTGGATGAGTCAAGTATTTTGACACAAAGAATTAAAAAAAAAGTTCCTAGATTTGAATGAACAGGCATGTATTCATTCAAAAAAATTCTTGAATGTATATAAGTGCATAGCACCAACAAGCACGTAATAGCATCTACCACTACAGTGACTACAATAATATGAAGAAATGAAAGGTGTGGTCTCTGCCCTCTAGAAGCTTATCTTCAGCCCCTGTGGCTTTAACACTTATCTCCACACAGATGACTCCCAGATATACATCTAGATCAAATCCCTTTCCTGAACTTCAGTATGACATTGCCAACTCCCATTCCATGGGATAATAATAGCACCTTTTTTCCAGAGTTGTTTTGAGGATAAAATGAGACAATATTTATGAAGCAAATATTTTATTTTACAAACTCTAAAGTGTTATATAAGCGCTAGCTCTTTATAGACCTTAAAACCCTATGTAGGCACTAGCTATCATTATTATTTAATAATAGAGACATCAATACCTATGTTATAAAAATATTTTTTTTTGTAATACAGACAGAAGACATCTACCAAACTTACTTAATGAGACAAAGGTGTTCCTGATATCCAAACCAGGACCAGCAAGCAAAGAATGAGATGGTAGAATGACTCCTGCATCTGAGACTTCATAGTTATAGAGAACTTCCAGTTGAGGACATTCTCTCCTAAAGTAGTCCAGTATCTTTTCTGAAACTTAGAGTTTTAGAGATTTGCCTACAACACTGTGGATAAGAGACTTGCCTGAAGACATGCAACCAACATGTGTCTGAGGCAGGATTTATGTTTTCCTGGCTTTGAGGTCTGCTCTCAATCTGCTATGCAAGGGCTGTCTTGGATAGACTAATATTATTAATGAATAATGATGAATAATTTTACATGAAATATACAACAGCAATATATTTAAAAATAATCAGGGTATACAAGGATGGTTCAAAATTAGGAAGACAATTAGCAAAATTTATCAAGTAAATTGTAATTCGTATTATTATGTCAATAAATGAAAGGAAAGCTCCTGGTAAAATCCTGATAAAAAACAGTCATCTATGATAAAATTCTTTAAAAAATATGGGCATGGAAGTGCCATTCTTTAAAATGATCAAAAGCACATATCTAAAACCAGGATCTAGAATTATTTGCAAATGAGAAATATCATAAGCTTTTCCAATAAGTTTAGGTATAAAATGAAGTTGGTTTCTTTCAATAGATATAGTACAAGAAATGCTAGTTATAGCAAATAATATAATAATGTAATATAATAACATCAGAAAATAAGATGAGAAAGATATTAAGGAATAAACAGCAGTTAAGAGGACAAATTGTCCCCATTTAAAAATAATAATATTTTTTTTAAATCCCTAGATAAAGGATAATTAATAGTTTTACTAAGATAGGGTTCAAAATAAATCCACAAAATAATCATCATTTTAATACATTTGCTACCAGCAAAAACAAATAACCAGGAACAAGTTATGTATCACATGTACTCGGTACTGTATAACTCTCTTTTGAATCAGATGACTTGGGTCCCCAGAGTGTGACTATTCTGTCTCCGTGGGGTTATGGGGTTAAATGATATCTTTCTAACAGAATTCACAAACCTCCACTGGTATGCTTCCCCCATGATTATAAACTGATATCACAGGTCCTCTTGACTCAGGCCCTCTATCCAGTGTACCACTTAACTACCCCTATCACCACAGTAAATACCTGTTTTGAAAAGTTAAATGTGAAGTTAGGAAGACTCATCTTCCTGAGTTCAAATCTTGCCTCTGCAACTTATTAGCTGTGGGACCCTGGCAAATCACTTACCCCTACTTGACTCAGTTTCCTCATATGTAAAATGAGCTGGAGAAGGAATGACAAACCACCTGAGTATCTTTGCCAAATAAACCCCAAATTGGTCATGAAGAGTCAGATATGACTGAAACGGCCAAAAAAAATTTACTATTGGTAATAAACGTCTCCCTAAATGAGGAGTACATTCTCTTCAAAGTTTTTATAGAGTTCGGGGGAAAATGGGCTTAAGCTTTGAGAGAATGTCTATGGCAAACAGGTAATTCACAGCTCTTAGAAGTGGTTTTGTTGGAGTCTGTAAGTTGTTTCCCTTAGGTATATTTTTCCCTTAGGTATGGTTGTTTTGCATCTGTTTCCAGTCTGTTTTTAGCTTCTGATGCAGATAATGCCATCAGCTATTCCGAGCGTGGAAGATTGGAAGTCCAAAATCCTCTTGATCTCTCAAATCTCTGGACTTCTGACCAAGGGGGTTTGGAAGGAGGCACTACTCCCCATCCCAAGCAATTCATCCTATAAGGGCTTTGGCAGGAATACTCTCTCCTATCTCATATTTGTTTGAATCCTTGATTTTAACTAGCTTGGTAGTTTTATACAGGTTGCAGGAAGTGTGACCAAGTCCCTCATCCAATATGAATAGACTTTCTGTCACACTTAGGGAGCTGTCCAGACCTTGGTCATTCTTAGTGAATAACTGAGAACAATAGCATTCTTATTTGATAAATGTATTGGGAAAATGAAAAAGAGAAAATCCATTGAAAATAATTACAGAATATCTTAGCTCTCTGGGATTTAACCCACCAAGACAGGTACACTTTTACATTTTTTATTGGAATAAAAGAAGACCCAAATAACTGGAGAGGAAGCCAGTTTTATGGTTACCCATGTCAATAAAATAAACATGATACTTCCTACACACCCACACCTACACATACACTCTCCACCTCCCCTCCTTTCCCCACAGAGCAACAGCAACAACAAGCTATCCAAGGATTAGTTTATTAAATAGACAAAGATTATTTCAAGGAATCAAAGTCAGGGACTTCAATGAAAATAATGGAAAAAAAGGAACAAAGGGCCTATAATTATTAGATCTTAAATTATATTATAAAATATCAAAATTACTTGATTTGGGTTAAAAATAGAAAAATAGATCCATGGAATAGTCTAGATTGGTGATCTCTAGAGGAGAGGAGCAAAACTATTCTGCTGCTGCCATCATCCCTGCCCCCTCCCACTTGTACCCATTTCCCAAGGACCCTGCCTGTTCCAGTAGGCATCCAACTGCATCCACTTCCCTCTGTCTGACCCAAGTGTGGGCTGAGTTGGACAATCAGCCTTGGACATTAATCCCTGGGTAGGAACATGAGCAGGAAGTCATTTTCTTCCTCCTCATAACCCCATCCTTACCACAGATGTATTCCTTACCCCTTATGTCCCCTGGACCAGGAGGCTCCCTTATGCCTATCTACTCGAACTCTTCTCTTCAGGTAGAGAACGGTTCCTCAAGATGCTTCTCCCTCTATGCCAACACACTCCTCAGATGACTTGGAAACAATTAAAGGAATGTCATCCACCACCACAAAAACAGGGCATATTGAGGCAATTTGCCATCAAATCTTTTGTCACCCTCTGGATTTTGGGATCATTAATTTCCATAGAAATCTCTTCCTCTCCCCACTATATTAAAGGCAATTGAATTTTACCCAAACTTCAACAAAAAATTTTGTAATTGATAACCTGAATTGAACAATTAATATCACGATTTAGTAATTGCAACCAATAATATACATCTTTCATAATTTTAGGGAAAGAAAAAAGGTTTGCATTATTAAAATAGCAATTAACAAAGGGAACCTTCATTTAATCTTTATTTCATCCTTTAAAACATCAGTTTTTTATAATGCGTGTGAGATATTAATAAATGCATATAATTTTAAGATAAATATACATATGTTGGAGGTACTTAATTTTTTTCCTGGTAAGAGTATATTATCAAAAAGTTTGGTTACCTAGATAAGGAAGACATAGAATGATGGAACTTAGTAGCTCAATGTTTGATAAACTCAGGAACATAGACTATTAGGTAAAGAACTCCCTTTTCTATAAGAGCTGCTATGAAAACTAGAAAGTAGTTTGGTAGAAGATAGGTTTAGGCCAACATCCTTCACCACATACCAGAATAATTTCCAAATGAATAAGGAACTTAAATATTAAAGGTCATATCATATAAAATAAGGTAGATGAATAGCAACACTAAAATGCAACAGAATTCAGATAAAATATAGTAACCAATATTGGTTCTAGATGAGTTCTAGAACATATTTCAGAGTCAGGCATTGTTAACTCCTTGTTTTCACTCACCCTATGTATAAATTCAGTTGCTAATTTTGTCAGTCACATTCTAGTAGTTTTTGCTCAAGAAAATTTTTTGGGGAGCAGGGTAAATGTAAGTAATGGGGGTGGAGAGAAGGATGAAGATTGCTGTGTGTAAAAAAGAACTCATTAAAATATTTTAAAACAATTTTAAAATGAATGTTGCTAATTGTCACATTATATAAAGTCTTAAAAGCAAGAGCTATTGAATATCAATCTAAAATTATAGTGCTCTCTCCCAAACAGATTTTTAAATGTTTCTATGATGAGTTGTTTTTATCATTGACAGTAGAACTATCAAATTTTATCTCAAAATAACTCACTCTTCAATGTGCTGTATGAAGAAACAGAAGGGCAGTAAAGAAAATTATGTTGGGAATAATAATTGTAGCAGAGCTACTCAGGACAATAGTGAATAAATTCATATTAAAGGTACAGTAACTTTGAGAACATTGGGTAACTGATTTTCAAGATATCTGAAAGATGTGAAGATATTCACATACTTGAAAAAATTTTTTGATGGTACTACTACTTTTAAAAGCTAAGTATGAGAATGTTATTAACTAATGACCTATGCGATAACTTTCTTATCTTGACAAAAAACTCAATGAGAACAATCAATACATGTATCAAAGATAGTTTTTGATGAAACTACAAGAAGGTAGCTGATAGATTTTCAAAAGTGATTTTCTACACCAGAAGACATTTTTAGTCATACACTTTACTGAAAGATATAGGCCATACAGGGTCCCATTGTGTTTCTCATTTGAGATCCAAATACGGGATCTAATGAAAAGAAAATGTTAGCATTTGATAAGTTCATACAAAAACACACATGTGAATAGAATATCCATTCTTTAAAAAACACTGATGGAAAAACGAAGTAGATGGAAGGCAAAAAAAAAAGTGATTTAATTTCATATCTCACACCAGACAATGTACAATAAACTCCAACTGAATAAACATTCTACATATTTTTAAAAATCATAGAAAGAACTAGAAGAAAAAGGAACGCTCCCTTTGTCTTCTATGTAAGGAATATCTTCATTGGATCTGAAAAATAATTGAAGACAAAAATCAATAGATTTTGTTCCTTTTATCCATGTTTCTTTATTTTATCTATATTTCACTTTATAAAGATAAAAGGATTTTGCACAACATAAAACAGCTTTAAAATGAATTAGAAAGACTAAAAAATATTTGCAGTAAATCTGTCAGATAAAGGTTTGAACATCAGAATTTAGAAGAAAATGATTTATATCCATGATAATAAGCATACTTTCCTCCCCACTGGGGAGGAAATTTAACTATTGTCAAAGTTACATGAATATACAATTTATAAAGGAGGAAATATAACTGCTAATAATGATTTTAAAAGATTCCTAAACTTTCTATGAAGGGAAGATCATGATAACCTGAAGATATCACCTTTTGTAAGTTTTTAGATGGCAAAAGTAGATACTTTTAAAATGATAAAGTCCAATGTTGATGGGGCTGCATTGTCAGTGGTACTGAAGAAGTACTGAGGACTTCTGCGAACATATTGGAAAACAGTATGGTAATATGTAGCAAGTCACAAGACTTTACAAAAAATTTTGACCTAGCAATAACATTGCTAGAATTTTATACTCAAAGTATCATAAAGGGGGAAAGAGGAAAGACAGTAGCTTATAAAATCATTCATTGCTATTATCTTTTTAATAGGGAAAAATGGGAAGAAACTTATATACCCAACAATTGTAAAATGGCTAAATAAGTTGTAGACCATTAATGAGCTCGTTTAAGACCTGTGGCAATGTTTCTGGAATTTGATGTAGTAAATATAATATCATAGGCAAACAGGGACATCTGGAGTATTTCACCATCTTTTGGGGAGACATTTTCCATTTGCTCTCCCCATAGGAACTCCAGATTAGTATGTCATGTGAATGTGACAATTTTTTAGAAATATACTTCTTGGAAATATAACAATGTTTTCCCTGTCTGTCTCTAACTAGACAACACTGCTAGTGTTAACCAACATGGGCTTTGAAGATCTAATCCATGGTTTTGAGTAGGAAGATATCTCCTATTTTTCCTTTCAGGACTAAAAGTAGACAACTGAGAAAGTGGTGGGAGATAAATGGGACACATAACCTCAGTATTCTTTGTCCACTATACATTTTAATTTTTGTTTCATAGAAGTCCAGACCAGACCAATGAACCTTTAGATCTTCTTGTCTGTGTACAAGATAGCCTTGATTGCACCAACCCCAGGATATAACATAGGGACTTTTCAATGGGATCCATGATGAGAGAGAAAGATGGAGGGAGAGAAATAGAGAGACAGAGACACAAAGAAACAGTGACAGAGTTAGACACAGAGACAGATGCAGACAGAGAGACAGATTAAGATAGAGAAATAGGGACAAAGACAGAAAGATAGACAGATGGTCAGCTAATTTTTCATGCAAGGGCTCTTTATGGCAAGATCATTAATACCATAGCTTAGGCATGTTATAACATTTTTTTGAGCCTCTGTAATTTTGTGTTCTATAAGGAGACTACCTCATAGTCAATTACCATCAGCTTCTTAAAATCCCTCTAGGTGCCTATTTTGGAGAAGTGGGGGAGGAAGGGAATTTCCCTTCTCTCAGTTTTGAGCAGTAGCAGAAGCACTGTTGAGGGGGAGTAGAGCTAGTGGAAGAAAGAAAGAGAGGAGGCTCAAGAGCACTGTTTTCAGACCTCTCAGATCCGCCTTTAGGTGAATGATTTACAATCAGGCTATGGAAACTGAATGCTGGGTATTAAGAAATTGCATGTTAGCAGTGATGAATTGCCCATGAAAAGTGACATAAAAGACAGCAGCAAAGACATATATGACTGTTAGAAAAGGAGAACTGGTCATGCATCAAGAACAATGAACATTTTATAGACACTATAAGTATTGCCCTTGTATCATTAAAAAAAAAATTAAAAGAACTAGAGGAAAGTATCCAGTGTATTAGATGGATCACCTATGGATGAATTGTGGAAAAACATGAACGAATATTGCATAGGTTGAAGAGGTATGAATAGGTTATGATATGCATGGGCAGAGGGTCTCAGACTTCAAATTAGATTAGCAATCAAAATGCAAGGAGTGGTAAGGAGTTGAACATTTGTCTAACAACCAGATTCCCCAACAATACTTTATTTCATTCTTCCCTAACCTTATGTGCCGACATGGTTGTGAGTGTTGTCCACCAGTCCTCCTGGCTTAGCTACTTTTACTAGGTTGAGGGTACATATTTTGTTTGGTTCCCTGATCTCTGCTTCATTGATCCTTTTCTGACTTTCCTGATTTGCTTTGGTTGAATTTGTTTAACTGATCTCAGTCTTTTTTAATGTCTACTTTTGATTCTGATAGGTAGATCCTCCTGTTGTCTTATAAATCTCATAGGGACATTGTAAGGCTCAAATGAGATAATGTACATAAAGCAATTTGCAAATTTGAAAGCACAACAAATGTGAGCAATTATTATCATTAAGAATTGGAGGAACTGGCATAGTGAAATGGAAAAATCTGTACAATATTAAGGGAAAAGAACTCATCATCCCAGTGCAGCCATAAAAAATACTTCCTCACTAAAAGGAGAAGAGGATAGATAGAAACGCTCAAAGCACATAAAAAACAGCTTGCAGATTTTAGAAATATTTTTGAAACAATCAGACCTTGGTTCACAAAGCAATAGTAAAGTTTGCCAATAGGTATATGCCTCTAGGTTTGCTGAATGTAGCTCATCTCTGGAAGAAGCTCATGAAAGTCCTAAGATGCAGAAGTGGAATCAAAAGATACCTTCAGCAACATCCATATGCATTCAATCAACAGTACTGTAGGTCAGTGAAGTATAAGGAAAATTAGTTGTTGCCTGAATTTGTTTATAGTCATTGCCACCAGAAATTACAGAAAGGTTACCCTTAGAGAGCCCAGCCTTATTAATCAACGCAGATTATTTCAGGAAATGATAGAATCTATTTAACACATCATTGTAGGTTACAAAAATTTAGCATCTACTGAATACTGAGAAAGACATAAGCCAGTGACTCAAATATCCCAAATATCTAACTCAATCATCACTGATTCACTACCCTTTATAAGCAAACAGGTGATAAATCCCAATACTTCAAATGCAAATCTTACAATGTTCTTAAAAATTCAATAAAAAACCTCTCCTGAAACCAGAGAATCATTACAGACAACTTCCTGTACATGACATTGATCCAAAAATGTTAAAAACAAGATTTTTTAGTAGATGTCGCTCTGCTAAATGTTCATAATCTCCAAACTACATGGAAGTCTGGGAGTTAAAAACTCCCAAAACATTGAGATCAAATCTGAGACTTCAAGAGTTTCTATTTAGCTCAACCTATAAATGAAAAAAAAAAGGATGAAAAAACATGAAAAATTTTTATTACGTTCATGTACCTTCCAGGTTTCTTTTTATGATCCTTTGGTTACTATGTCATTAAACCTTGGAACCATTAAATATAGCTGCCATTTAGTAGCTGGATATATCATTAATGGATCAGTGGTGATCTGAAAGGATGTATTAGTCCTTTGTCTTATCTCATTCAATATTTTCATCATAGGTACCTGTCCATAAAGCCTATGTCAGCACACCCCCTAGGCTCTATGGATGCCTAGTATTTTCACATTGAGTCAGCAGCTAAGATGACCTCTATGGGCTCTATTGCCCTCATCTATTAAAAAAAGAGGGTTGAGGTAGATGATCCCTAAGATCTTTTTAAGTTCTAAAATCTTTGAATTCTATAAAAACATAGAAGTAATACGTTTGCAAATTTAAAGATGGCATGAAATGGGGAAAACTTTGTGGAAGATAATATGTTAGATGATTGAATCAGGATTCAAAAATATCTTAGCAGACTAGAATCATGGATGAAACTAATAGGATGAGAATTACTAGGGGGTAAATGCATTTAGATGAAAAACCTCCACTACATAATATGGAATGGGGGAGCTATGAATTAACAGAAAGATTATATAATAAAGACTTCAGAATTGTAGTTGACTACAAGTTCAATATAAGTAAATAGTAATTGCCCAAAAGGCAATGCAATATTAGTTGCAGTAATAGAAATGTAGTCTATATTACAAAAGAAGTATATAATAGATTTCCTTAACTCTAGTTGTCAGAAAACAATGGGAATATTGTGCTTTGTACTGGGTGACTTAGTTTAAAATGTACATTAGGAAGGCAATATTGCAGAGTGGAAAGAGGGCTGGCTTTGGAGTCAAAGAATCTTGATTCAAATTCTATCTTTGATATTTATTTTTCCGTGTGGCCTTAATTTCCCTGACCACCAGTTTCTTCAACTGTATAATGAGGGGGTTGGACTATGTGGCTTCTATGGCCTCTTCCAGCTCAAGATCTATGATTCTATGATGAATAAACTGGAACTAACCCCAAAAAAAGCAACTAGAATCTTGGTAAATTTTGAAACCAAACTACATGAATAAAGGTTAAAAGAACTGGTAATGTTTTCAGGGATGGGGAGGTCTGTGGCCTTGAGGCCACATGTAGCCTTCTAGGACCTTGAGTGTGGCCTTTTGACTGAGTCCAAGTTTTGCAGAACAAATCTTTTTTTAAAGGGGATTTGTTCTGTGAAATTTGGATTCAGTTAAAGGGCTGCACTTGAGGACCTAGAGGGCTACATGTGGCCTCACAGTTGCAGGTTCCCTACCCTTGGACTTTAAGCTATAAAAAGAAACTCATGGGGAGGTATAAAACCATCTTTTGATACTTGGAGAGATATCATGTGGAAGATGGATTAGATTTGCTGTTGAGTAAATCCAGAGTGAAGAGTCTGGATTACTCGTTGGATGTTATACAGGGAGACAGATTTTGCTCAAAAGAAGAAATAGACATTCTAAAGACTAGAGCTGTCCAAGAATGGGATGGGTTGTGAGATGCCATCATCTCAACTGTCCAAATGGAGGCTGGAGAACTCGATGAGGATGCTGTAGGTGGGATTCAGGTGAGAAGTTGAGTTTTAAGTTTCCTTCTAAGTCTGAGATTCTATAATCTTCTATAATTCTCACATTTCTGGTTTGGAGGAGAGGGTACTGAAGAAGGGGGAGAAATAAATAAATAGTGGGAAGAGGGTGTTCCTGAATGGCTTATGTGGATACCAAAGGGACACAGCATAGGAACTGATGTTTCCACAAGAAGAACTGGAACATTGCTTCTCCATAGTTTATATTCAGACTCTGAAACCTTCTTGAGAACCATAGACTGTTTCCCTCTTCTTCAGGTAGAGAACTTGGAATTATCAACTCTTGCTTCCCCACCTGACTGACTCTACAAAGACATGGAGAACTGAGGGGAGAGAGAGTAGATTCATTTTTACTTCTACATAGAAGAGTTACTAGAGTTGTAACAAGCTTCAGAGCATTGAAGGAAGGGCTGTCTTCCTCATGTGTTCCCTGATGCTTTCAACTGCTTCAAAAGGAGACAGAGAGGTTCCATCTGAAAAATTAAAGAAAAGCCTTTAAATGCAAATTTGCTAAGAGAAAGGACACAGACACCTCTAATAAGGTGTAAATGACTGGTACAAAGATATTTGTTCAGAGTAGGAGACACAGAGGAAGGAGAGAAGACCATACTCTGAAAACAGAAAAGTAAGACTAGAAGAGTTAGGTAAAGAAAGCAAAGACTGGGCACCAACAAACAGCATTTTTACTGGTTCTGATGAAGTATCCTGGTGTGGTTATAGGATCATGGTGTCATATAGTAAAAGCTGAAAGGAACCTTCGAGGACATTTAATCCAGCTCTGTCATCACATAGATGTTTAGTGGGAAAGCTGAGGATCTGAACTCAAATTCCATTCCACAGCACTGTTCTGTTGTCCTTGTCTTATGATAATAGCTAACTTAACAGTATTCTGCTTTCAGATGCTAACATCTCTAAAAAGCTTATGAACACTGTTAGGGTTTTATCAAGCACCATCTTAGGACCTAGAGCAGTAAGCTGGAATTAACTTGAAAACACTCATAAATTCCTTTCGAATGTCCAAAATTTATAATAGTTATCAAATGGTATTCTGTTCTTGGGCAGATTTTTGTAGTAGGGAAATTCAAGGGAATACAAAGGATAATCTGGGATGGATCCCTATTTTCAATCCACTTCACCTGGTTTTTATTATCCCTGCACCCCAGATGTGCATAGCAGGAAATAGGTAACTTGTCAGTGGTTTTGAGGTTTTGTAACAAAAAGTGGCTCATTACATAGTGTTTTGTGCTGAACTAGGGAAGAGAATGTTTCATATTTTGAATGTTAATGAGCATAATTTTTTTTTCAAGAGGGAGCCATAAAACTGTCATACTAGTGGTATGTCTTTGTTCTTAACTTTGCTTTTGCTAATCAACGAGAACAGTGGTCGAGTTTGAGTTAATACTGTATCAAGAGGAATGCTATTGGTGGTCATCATTGGGATTGACTTGGTGCCATATGGTAATGATTTCTGAAGTGTTTTTCAACGGTAGGAGAAAGAGAGAATGAATTTTGCTCTGACTCTTTGGAAAGCTTATGGGGCCGATGAAATGATAAACTCACCTTTTGTTCTGTAGAAAGTTGGAAAACAGAATATCTACTGTATTTTAAAAAGTGATGAATATGTATTCAGCCCAGGCACTTACCCCCATGGTCCAGAAAGAGAAGAAAATATTTTTACAACACATATCACCATGCTGGTTAAATCAAGGCAATTGTCCATATCTTGCTAGGAAATCAGTTTTCACGAATTTCCACTTCTTCTCCCCAGATAACTTTGCATAAGTTTCAATGCTGTTGGGTGGTTGGAATATTCTCCATTCAATAGTGTAATTGCCTACTAGGATATATTTTGGGAAATGGAACTGCTCATGGTAGATTTCTTTGTACCCTGTTATTTTATCCATCTTTCCTAAGAACAATAGTAAAAAACAAAAAGCAACCAAAACAGCCCTGAAATTCTGATTGTCAGTGAGGCATCTCCCAGTTGGTGAGGAAAATCAGTCTCTTTGCATTGGCTGGTGGTTTCCATGCAGCAAATCATGATTTTTCAGAAATCTTTTCAGTCTTTAAGAATTATAAATATGTATCCATATATGATCTATAAAAGACTTTAGAGAACAGTCATGTGATCATGCTTATCAAGTGAAAATAATTTATTCTTAACTAATTCCACTTAGATTCGGCAGTACTCTAAATTCCAAAGTGGAGAGCTGCAGATATACTTACCGTGTCGGACTGTTTTTTTTTTTCTTTTTGTCTTGGGACTTACTGCACTATATTAAACATTCAGAGGCTGCATTTTTCCTTTGTTTTGACAAATGCTAATAAGTAGCTAACTGCAAAGGGGAAAAAAAACCCCAAAAAATCCTAATTCAAACCAGTTGCTTAATGGTAGAGTTCAGCAAATTTCCTGACTTCAGGAAGATGTAATCTGGAAGGAAAGGAGTGGAATGTGAGCCCTTTCTGGCCTCTGAAATCAGTAATAAAACTATTAGGCAATATTCATCTAAAGAAGAATCACACAACTTAGGGAAAACCACCCTGGAAGAGCTCACCAAAGGTCTATCTGGCTTTGGCTTCTAATTAAGTAGTATTATTCGAAGCTTTAATTTCAGTCCTCCCAAGTGTGCCACCTTCAATTTCTCACAGTATGAGGGGTGGAGGAAGAACTAAAAAAATGACTTTTTAATGATAATACCTGAAAAGTGTTTTTCAACAGACCCATACATCATTGTCAAGTGAAAAGATTAAACTTTATTGTTTCTTTTTGAACCAGGAACTCAAGGTGAGTAGAAATGTCTTGAAATGCAAAGTAGTTTGGCAGATAAAGTAAAATGGAGATGAAAACAGACAATAAAAAGACATTGGCTGTAATGGAGGGAACAGCATAGAAGTTTACTGGGTTTTCTGCTTTTTTATTTTTTAGGTGATTCAGGGACAAAACTTTTCTGGGGGTAGACTGGGAGTTAGTAATACTGGCATACCAATAATATCTCACTTACAGACTTTCATTGAAATTATATGTTGTATTTCAAGACTGGCACCAAAAATAATTTTTGTGTGTAATACAAAACATTAGTTATATGATGTGGGTGCCAGAATAAATACTATCATTCATTTAGAATACTAAAAAAAAGCCTTATATGAGAGGATAATTACACACCCGTGGAGGATACATTATGGCTTTATCTACAGAATGCAAAACATCTGGTTGAAAACGAAAACGAAAAAAAAAAAACCCTCACAAACCAGTCAATTATCCAGATGTGTCTGAATATCCAGATGTGGACCAAGCATCTTGGTTTTTGCCTGGATTTGTCTGTTTTCATCCTCATATTTACTGTCATGTCAATGGAGCCTATAAATTATTTTTCCTTGCTGTAAAATCTCAAATTGCCCACCTCCCCCAATCCTTTTGTGCAGTAAGTTGCAGCCTGTCCTTGATGCCCCATTGTGATAGGTTCATTTGGGTGTGGAATTTCCACTAGAAGAACTGATAAAAATACTTGCCGTTAATGACAAGCACTAAAGAAGGTGGTAGGTTTTTTAGGGAGGGAGAAGGGAGATTGGGGGTGTCTGTGCAGTGAAGGGTCATAAAGCTTGCCTTTAATGGACTTAGCTTGACTGGTGTTCAAAGAAAGACTTCATTTTTCTGTCAAATTTGGCAAGGCAACAAGTGAGACTGCTTTTTGGGACTGTAATCTATCCATCCCTCAGTGGGTGAAATGCACACATCTAACTCCCAAACCTCTTTAGGAAGCAGGTTTCAGAGACCAGTTAAATGGACTATTAAAAAAAAAAAGCACACACCTTCAGGCTTCCTTTTAGAGTTGGGAGATTGACACTTTGGTTTCCCTTTTAGTGCTAGGGTTAGTTACTAAGCCTACTTGGGGCCATGGTTATGGCTCTCAGGCAGTTTTATGGGGCTTTTACTATTTTGTCACGTCTCATAAGAATCATCTTATTCTCCCCAAGGACTCATCAGGTAGGTCAGTATCATCATCCTTGTTGTTCAGCTGGAAATGTTGAGTCAGGAGTGTTCATGTTTTAAATTCAGGAAATGCATTACTTTTCTTTCTGTATATTTATTCCATGAGCTACATATTGTTTTCCTTGTAATTTCTTCTACAACCTCATTTGGGGGTGAAAAATTTAAACCCTTTAATTAACAACCCAAAAGAACGATAATTCACCATTATGTACTGCTTTATTATTTACAAAGCACCTTTCTCATAACTATGTGATATAATGTAAATACTATTCAGTTTTATAACCGAGACTCAGACAACGTTCAATTTCACCTAGCTAGTAATTTTTTAAGAGTTGGAATAGGAATGTGAGTTTCCTGACTCCAACTCTTTTTCACTATGCCATATTATCTCTTAATTAAAATATAGCTCTTTGGATGCCAAGTGAGTCAGAACCATTACAGTGCTGATTTAAAAACAAACAAACAAACTGCTTATTAAATTGAATAGTCCATGGTCAGGTATAGAAATAAAAGCCTTGGACTGGGCTGTCTACATTTATTGCTGAATTATAGTCCATGTTCTATCATTGATATAATGATTTTTATCAAGTCTTTTGCTCTCCAGTCTTGATTGGGTAAATAATAGGGTTTTGGGAGGATACTTCATTTATAGCTTAGGTGAGGTGTCACGTATGTGGTATATTCATTGAGAACCATGCCAACCCTCACCCTGCTCTTCAGGCATTTCCTTAGCAATTATCTACTGGAATTTTAAGGAAACCAAAAGATGTGTTATTCTCTGGTAAAATAGAAATTTACAATCTCTTATTAATTGATTAGTTCTGAGCCTCCCCCCAGTTTACAAATCAAAGAAGCTCCTTTTCCCACAAGTTTTTGTTCATTTTTCTCTTAATATCCAACCTTAGTCTCATAAACTTTGATAAACCACTCTTATGGCTACACAATTTATTAACAGTTTAATAAACAATGCAAAAATATTAAAATATTTTATCAAAAATTTTATCAGCTGTGAGCAAGATTGCAGCCAATTTATCTCTAGCCATTTACTGTAATTGCTGACTTCTTTGCAGATACTGAAACTACAGACCTACTCCTTTAATTCTCTTATGATGACATTTAAGTCTCTTCTCAGCAGGTTTTTTCCACAGAATAAGAGATTAACTCCATTCTCTCAAAATATCTCTTCACACTTCTTTTCCATGACAATTTGTTCAGTCTCACAGGAAAGTTCTCAGTGTTTTTTCCCTCTGTCTCTCAGTCTTTCTCAACATTACAGTAACTCTTTCAAATTAAACTATCTCTCCTTAAAATTCCATCTTTTCTTAAAGACAGAACAACATTATCCATAGTCTCTGGGAACTATTGAATTTGAACATATGAATTTAAAGATGAACCATTTTAGCAAATCATAATGTTTTTTTTTTTTTGCTTTTTTCTTCAGAGGGGGGATGGCAGGGCAATTGGGGTTAAGTGACTTGCCCAAGTTCACACGGCCTAGTAAGTGGTAAGTGTCTGAGGCCGGATTTGAACTCAGGTCCTCCTGACTCGAGGTTCACTGTACCACCTAGCTGCCCCAAATCATAATATTTCATTATAGTCTCTAGTGAGATCCAGAGGCAAAAACTCCAGAGTTACTATCTAAAGATGCTGATTAAAGTCATTCCTTTTCACTGATTTAACAAGTGCCATTTTTATGTTTCAGTTTCTCCATCTGTAAAACTCTGTACCTGACACATGTTGTCTCTAAGATTCCTTTCAGCTCTAAAATCTATGATTCTATGCTTTTCATATCTTTCTTTAAAGGACAAGTTTAGTAAGATGTGAAGGTAGTCTGGATAATTAGAAATAAATGAATGCTCTAGCATTTATTATGTGATTCTTATGTACAGGACACTATGCTACTTATTGAATATAGAAATGTACAAGAAAGATAATCCTTGCCCTCAAACAGCTCATATTTAAAAAATAATCTAAATTTTATTTTTATTTTCAAATTTTCTGCCTTACCTCAGTCTCCATTGTACATATGAAGGCATGCGAAATTTATATCTATATTAGCCATCTTGAAAAAAAGAATAAAAAAAGGAAAGTAGAAAAATATATTTCAGTCTCACTCAGAGTTCATCAATTCTCACTCTCTGGAGGTGGATAGCATTTTTCATCGTGAGTCTTTTGGAATTATCATGGATCATTGTATTGATCTGAGTAGCTAAGTCCTTCACAGTTGGTTATCATTACAGTATTGTTATTATTTTGTATAATGTTCTCCTACTTCTGCTCACTTTAGTTTGTATTGGTTCATGTAAGTCTTCTCAGGTTTTCCTGAAACTACCCACTTCATCATGTCTTACAGCACGATACTATTCCATCACAATCATATACCACAACTTGTTCAGCCATTATCTAATTGATAGGTATCCCCTCGGTTTTTAATTCTTTGCCACCAAAAAAAGGGCTACTATAAATATTTTTGTACATATGAGCATTTTCCCCTTTTCTTTGACCTCTTTAGGGTACAGATGTCATAGTGGTTTTGCTGGGCAAAAAGAAATACACAGTTTTATAGCTCTTTAAGGATAGTTCCAAAATTGTTCTCCAGAATGGTTGGGCCAGTTGACAACTCCACCCATATTTTTCCACATCTCCTCCAACATTTGTCATTTAATTCTTTTCTATCATCTTTGCCAATCTGATAAGTGAACTGGTACCTCAGAGTTGTTTTAATTTGCATTTCTCCAATTATTAGTGATTTGGAGTATTTTTTATTTGACTATTGGTAACTATGAGGTAACTTTTCTCCTGAAAATTGCCTATTTCATGTCCTTTGACCATTTATCAATTAGGGAATGGTTCTTTTTGTTGTTGTTGTAGTAAATTTGACAAGTTCCCTGTAAATCTGAGAAATGAGAGTTTTATCAGAGAAACTTGCTACAAAATATCTTGCTTTCTTTCTAATTTTTGTTGCATTGCTTTTGTTTGTGCAAAAACTTTTTAAGTTAATGTAATTAAAATTATCCACTTTACTTTCCATGATCCCCTTTATCTCTTGCTTGGTCAGGAACTCTTTCCTTTTTTATAGATCCAACAGGTGATTTTCCCCATGTTCCCCTAATTTGCTTATATCACCCTTTATATCTAAATTATCTGCTTTAAGCTTATCTTGGTATACAGTGTAAGATGTTGGTGTAAGCCTAGTTTCTGTCAAACTTTTCTCTAGTTTTCCCAGCAAAACTCAAATAATGAGTTCTTGCCCCAATAGCTGGGATCTTTGAATTTATCGAACACTAAGTTATTGTGGTAACTATTCCACAGATCAATCATAGTATTTTTTTTTATCTGGTGCCACATTTTTTTTGATGATTATTAATTTGTAGTATAGTTTGAGGTCTGATGAGGAACATATTTTATAATAGGGGAACACAACACATAAAGGGGAGTTATAACCAGGAAGAGAAGGTCAATCTTGATTGTCACAGAGATTGTGAATGAAGCCATAAGGGTTTTGATTGTCACACCTATTACCATAGCAAAGTTTACATTGATTTACTTACAGTTCCCAGAGAAAGTGAAAGATGTAGAAGGTGGTGGTGTGGAAGAAAAGAGAAGCAGCAGAAGGGCAAATGATAAGATTCTAGTGCTTGGTTTCCTTGGGGATAGGAGAATGGAATGTGAAGTCTGGGTGAGGACCAGCTAGCTGAATAGATTGCCATGCCCAAGGCATATGGAGGCTTGATTGTTTAGTTTGTTGCTCTTTCTGGTGGGGAGAAGGACAATAGCAGGAAAGATGATAAAATACCAGCACTGGGTAGGTTCTGGTTTCATGGTGGGTAGCTGGATTCAGCTATTCACAGAGGATGTTGTAGATGAACTTAGTTAACATTTATATGCAGATCTCTATATCCAACCCTGGTCTTTCTCCTGAGCTCTAATCTCACATCTCTAAGTCCGTAATAGACTTTTTGAACCTAGATGTCCAACAGCCACCTTAAACTTAAAAAATCCTAAATAGAACTTCTTATTCCTCCTTTTCTCCCCCATCCCACCTCCATCTGAACTACTCTATTTCTGTCAGAAGCATTGCTCTCTTTCCACCAACTCAGATTTGTGACTTTGGAGTTATCCTTGACTCTTCACTCTTCCTTATTCTACATAACCAAAACAAACTATTCTTTTTGACATACAAAGTAGTTTACAATCTGGTTCCAACCTATTTTCCAGTCTTTTTATACATACATTCCTTAAATATGCTCTCCAGTCTGGCCAAACTGGCCTTCTTGCTGTTCTTTCTACATCACACCCCATCTTCGGTTTCCAATTCTTTACACAGACTGTCTCCTATGCCTGGGATGCACTCTCTCCTTATGTCCTTTTAAGACTTTTGGAGGCCCTAGTTTCATTTTAAGCTCTTCCCAGATCCCAGTTTCTACATGAAGTCATTCTTGACCCCTTCCCTCCTCAGCTATTTATGCTTTTCCCTTTAAAGTTATTTTGCATTTTTAAATACATATATTTTGCATATGCACGTCCATGTTGCCTCCCCAGATAGAGTGTAGGTTTCTTGTAAGTAGAGGGTGATTTGTTTTGGTTTGTATATACCTGTTTAATGTCTACCATCATGCACAGTACATGTTTAGCATTTAATAAAGACATTGATAGCATTCTTTAGCAATAAAGTATTTTTAGCTTAAAGTATGTATATCTTTTAAAGACACAATGCTATTGTTATACAGTGTCTTGGGGTGGAAGGAGGGAGAGATGGGGAGAAAATTTGGAACTTATATGTGAATGTTGAAAACTAAAAATAAATAAAAATTTAAAAAGACATACTATTGAACACAATAGACTACAGCAGAGGTGGGAAAACTGTAGCCTGGAGGCCACATGTGGACTGAATCCAAGGTCAAAGGGCCACACTTGAGAACCCAGAGGCTACATGTAGCTTCAAGGCTTCAGGTTTCCTATCCCTAGACTACAGTATAACATAAATGTAGCTTTTATACGCACTGGGAAACCAAAAAAATCATATGTCTCACTTTATTGTGATATTCACTTTATTGTGGTGGTCTGGAACCAAGCCTACAATGTCTCCAAGGTATACTTGTGATAGGAAAGTTAGGAAGAATGGAAGGGTTTTGGGAAGAGAAAATGAATTCAAATTTGGACATATTCACTTTATGATGTCTACAAAACATCCAGTTTGAGAAGTCATGTAGTAAGTTTGCATATTGTTTCACTGTCCCTTTCTATCTGTGAATCTGTCAACAGGTGCTATTCTACTTACACATGGCACTTATGCCAGAAGTCATTTTTCTGTGGTCTGGCTGATAAGCTGGAAATGTAGAAAGATAGTATTCTCAATCCTGGTCACTAAAAGTTCATCACCATAAGCCAGTCTCCTTTACCATTTCTGTTTACCTATGTCCTTTTTATTCAAACAAGGCCTCCAAGAAGGCTTTGACAAATAGGTGGATGAGAATGAAGTATTCATTCAAATTAGCCATAAATATCTGACTCTTAATGCATAGTTCTTAAAAAAAATTGATGTGGTCTGAAAAGAACCTGCAGCAGCAGCTCTGAACAAAAGCATGCAAGTCCCTGGAGGGCAGGGATTATTTCATTTTTGACTTTGAGTCTCTAGTGCCTTTTCCAGTACCTGGCACTTAATGGGTTTTAAAATAAATACACATTAAATGAAACAGTGAAGATCTAATCATTATTGCTCCTCTTGAAACTTTCTCCAAAATGATAAAAAAATTGGTGCCAAAACAGGACTTTTAAAATTTCTGTTTTTAATTTCCATAACGTCCTTATTAGGGGACTTCCTGCTTCCAGATTCTTGCACCTCCCCTCGAGCTATCATTAAACTGCCAAAATATTCCTAAAATTCGGGAAGTTAACTCCCCTGGTCAAGAATCTTTAGTGAATCCTTTTTTGCCTCTAGAATCAAATCTGAACCCCTCAGCTTGACATTTAAAGAATTTCACAATCTGGCTATAGCTACCTTTCCACAGTTATTTCATATTACTCCTCATATAACTCCTCCTACATGCCTTCTAAATTCTAGCCACTCCAGGCTATTTGTTATTCCATGAATTTGGCATTCCATTTTGTCATCCCTGTACCTTTGCACAGGTTGTCGTTCATGCCTGGAATACACTCCCAAGTCATCTCTCCCTCTGATTCCTCAGCTTCCTTTAAGGTTTAACTCAGTGGCCTCTTCCTATCAGAAACCTTTTCTGATCCCCAAGTTGTGATCCCTCCTCTCCCTCTCTCCCTTTCTCCCTTTCTCCCTCCCTCTCTTTCTTTCTTCCTTCCTTCCTTCTTTCCTTCCTTCCTTCCTTTCTTTCTTCCTTCCCTTCTTCCTTCCTTCCTTCCTTCCCTCCTTTCTTCTTTCCTTCCTTCCTTCCTTCCTCTTTTTTCAATCTGTTTTGCATTTACCCTTCTCCTTATATACTGTTTCACCCAAGGGAACATCAGCTTCTTGAAGGCAAGGACTTGCACATTGCCTTGCATATAATAGGTGCTTAATAAATGTTCGTCAAGTTGAATTAAATGACAAGTACCTTCAGAGACAGTTTCTGATTTATAGGTATATAAACATATATATACATACACATACATATACATGTAAAATGTATACCTAAACATATGCAAAGGTCCAGTAAGTGATATCCCCCCTTCCAACACTAACTTGGTGTATGATTTTAGTGAGTCATTTACTACTGGAGTGTAAGCTTCTAAATAGTAAATTGGAAGGACCTCCTGGAGAGGCAGAGCATTGATATCAAGGAGATGGAGATGGAGAAGAGGCTGCAGAATCTAGAGAACCAAGACCTTAAGGAAAAAAAAAGATGATCTATCAAAGTAGCATTGACTGATGAGGAAACTGAGGTCTAGAGGTGGGACATGCTATCTTTTTTCTCTGTCTCTCCCTCAGTGCCTTGCATGTAACAGGCCCTTAGCAGTGTGATTGTATAGCATAGTGATCTGACTCTTGGCTATCAAATATGAAGGCATAGCCCAGAATATCTGAAATAATGACAGAGGAATAAAAAAGACTGTAAAAGCTTTGGCAGTATTTCAAAAGTCTTAATGTCTCAAAAGATTCCCTCATTATGGCTACCCCCTCCCCTACAGATCACAACCTTTCCATGCCTTAGAATATGTCTTCATGAGTTACTGTGGCCCCAAACACTGGTCACCTAGTGGCTACCCATTTTGTGATGAGCCTCCCTCACCTAACTAGACAAGTTTTCAAAGGGCAGGTACCTTCAAATATCCTTGATGCATTTTCTACCTTAGATCTGCAAGAGTTTGTGCTTTGGACTTTTGTTGGTGTCAGGTTGGAAAATCCAGTGAACCCTGTACACCAAGATGAAGCATCAGAGTGGTTCAGTCAGGTTGAAAGTATAAAGTCAAGCAATTCTTGTTGCCAATACTAGTTGTGCTGCCCCTGGAAACTTGGTACATTTATCAAGGAAGGACTAGCTCCTTTGGCGAGATAATATTTCTTTTTAAATATTGTCTGAAATCAAAGCAAGAGGAATATGATTTACTCACACTACAAGAATCACCACTCTGGGAGTGTGTAACATCTCAGTCACACATACAAGAGACAGCTGAAGAGATGGGGCACCACGCTGCTGGAGTGGTTAATCTCCTCTGCCTTTTATTGAAATATGACAATGCTAGGCAGCAGTTGAAAGCTGCCAGTTCCACATTTGTTTGCTTAAGAGACCTTGGCTTTCACAAAGCGATGATTGTGCAGAACCTTTGTGATCCTGAGGTGGAATAACAGAGAGCAGGAGCTGAAACCTCTGATAGTGTCATTGTTCCCCAAGGTACAGTAGTAAGAGAGGTTTCACTTTTCTCTGCTATATCTCCCATGGAAGTGCCTTGGCTCAAGGAGGGATATGAATGCTTTGTTAAAAGGGATAATGGACTTCAGGGTCACTCAGCCTGGGGATTTAAACATTTGAGACAATAGCTCTGGCAGCTGCTGGACACACTGACAGTTACATGGAACACTTCTACTAAGCTCTCAAACTTACACTTTAGCAGGATTTTTTGTTCTTGCTCTTATTTGTCTCCATTTTTATTTGTTTCTGTTATTTTTTTCTAGTATTTTAATGTGATAGGAATCATTCCTAATTGATTTTTTTTTATGTTTCCAGGCACAATTTTCCTGTCTTTCTTTCCTTCCTTCCTTCCTTCTTTTCTTCCTTCCTTCCTCCCTTCCTCCCTCCATTCTTTCCTCTCCCCTTTTCTCCTTCCCTTCCTCCTTCCCTCCTTCATTTTCCTTTTTTTTTTTACTTTAGTGATATGGAAGAGCTCTGGTGAATTATCACCATAGCACAGTCATCTCCTCAAATAAGCCCCTGGCCTGAGACTAAAACTGATGTCTTTGTGTTGCCTCTTTTAATATTTCTTGGTGCAAAAAAGCATCTGCAATTGAAGCTGTTTCCCCAGTATAGTAGTGTTAGTGATTAGAGTTTAGAGAAATACGTCATTGTGTAAATTAAAACAATATAGGTAACATATCTATTTAAATATTAAGGTTTTCCCTTTTTTCTTTATTTTTCTGTTCTTTGCAATTGAAATCATCATAACATTTACAGTTGCAGCATATGTTCCTGCTAGTCCAGGCCACAGAAATACTTGCCATCTAGGGCTAATAGTTAATGTTGATTATTTAGAAATTCCTTCCATTGTTCAGGAGTCAGATTTGAATTCAAGTCTTCCTGAATTCAGGCCCAGTGCTCTAATCACTGTACCACCTTGAGAGAAATAAAGGACAAGTTCATGGTGAGAGTGGAGAGTAAGTCACTTTTAAGTTTGAAAAGTACTTGATGATCCTCCCATGGGATATACATTGCAACTAGAAAACTAAGTTCTTTCCCTGGTATGTTGAGTGAATTTATTGACAAAAAAACCTAATGAAGTGGCCAGAACACATACTTGAGTGTGAATAGGCCATGTGGTTCTAAATGCAGACATATGCACGTATCATTTTGTATCACAAAAGTTCCCTCTTGTGCCAGATCCTGGGCTTGGATTTAAGAGACTGACACGGATAGATTTGAGAAATTAAATGCAGATAAACAGATGTTTAAACACGGACAAATTAATAACCTGAGGTATGTGTCATATGAACAATAAACTTCTACCAGAGTATCTGTATGCGTACTAGACAATTTTGCTGACAGCCTGCTTATTTTAAAGTACGTTAATGAGCACTATCCATTGCAATTCTATTTACCCTTAGTCCAACCCTCTGGCTGTTCCCCCTTAGAAAGGGGAGTTTTTAATTGGGAATTGCTGAGTGGCCATCTTTAAGGGGCGAGTTGACTAACTCATCTGTTCTTCTGGGTAAGGGGATTTTATAGCCCATCTTGTGTAGGGGATGAATTACCAGAAGCCAAGCTTCAGTACACTCTCTACACAGCCCTGTTGGCAAAAAAAAAAAAGTAAAATATGTGAATTACATTCACTTTGATTCAGCTGAACAAACATTAGTTAAGTACTTCCACTGGGGAGAGCACTGTACTTCCCTGAGAGAGATATGAAGTTTAGATATGAAATAGACTCCTGTCTTCATGAAGTTTGTGGTTCATCCTTCCTTCTTAAAGAGGACCAATGACATCCAGAAGGTGATGTCTTGACTTGTAAGTGAATTGGATTTAAGTGAGGCAGGGCTATACAAAGTCATCAGCCTCACTCTTTCCTCCAGTGGCAAGGCATAAGTCAAGACAACTGCAGTTAGCAGAGTGCTGTGAAACATGCACAAATAATGGTGACATAAAAAAAATATGTTTTGTGTATATTAAGTGAGTAAATAAAATGGTAGGTAAGTTTTGCAATTTGTGAGTGAGTTGTAGGTGAAAGACACAGTGTGGGACACAACTGGGGCAACTAGGTGGTGTAGTAGATGGAGCACTGGGCCTAGAGTCAGGAAGATCTGAGTTCAAATCCAGCCTTAGACACTTACTAGCCATGTGACCCTGGGCAAGTCACTTAACCCCCATCTATCTCAGTTCCTCGTCTGTGAAATGGGGACACACTGGAGAAGGGAATGGCAAATCATTCTAGTATCTTTGCCAAGAAAACTTCATGAAGAAATCCATGGGATCAGAAAGAGTCAGACTGAATAACTAAACAACACCAAGGGTGGAGGTGGGGAGAAGACTGGTTGACTGAACACAAAATCTATACTTGGAGAAAGGAGCAAATAAAATGACAGGTGAGTAATATTGGAGAATGAATTGCAGGTGAAAGATATAGTGAAGGGTGGAGCTGGGAAAAGGAGCAAGGGGTGTGTGTGTGTGTGTGTGTGTGTGTGTGTTGTACAAATAAAATAAGGATGCCAATTTTGCTGGCAACATCCAAAGCATCATAGTCTGGAGAAGGTTGGCCATAGGTTTTCTTTTCTCCATCAGGCTGGATCAGTGTATTGACCTTGGCCACACTGATGTCATATAGCTTCACTACCTGTGTGGTCTGATGCTTGTTGGCCTTGATATATTCACAGTGCAGAGGAGGATGTTTTCCTTGATCTTCTTCAAAGCAGACTCAGTGGTCGAGGGCAACAATGATGGCATCATGATCAAGTTTGTTTCTCCTATAGGCATTATTCTGAGGGTATTTGGACTGCGTTTGAAATCTTAGTGTCTTGAGTTGCCAGAAGGTGAGAGATGTTTGAATCTTCTTCTTTTTGTGGTTATGGGCATCCTTCAAGACTATCTTCTTGATCTTCAAGGCCTTGGACTTGGTTTCTGTCTTGAGAGGGACAACCTCTTCCTTTAGCACCATTTTTGGAGAAAGGGTCAATTCAGTGATCCTTGAAACCCAAAGTACTCTGATCTGAGGTGACTCAAAAGGATCTGAAACCTGTCAGCACTCTGAATACTACTATGCCAAGGGGAAGTGGAAGACACACCCAGAAGCTTAGAAAACTGACACCAGGACCAAACAGGCCTTAACTACTCAAAGTATGAGTATAAAATATGGAGAATTGTCCAATCCTGGCACAAAGTACTGAGCTAGAAATTGAGACTGGAAGTGAGTAAATAGGAGACATTAAACTCATGAAGAAATACTATGGGTCAAGAGACACCCAAGTAGTGAACCTTGAAGAAGAGAATAACTCCATAGCAAATAAAAGAAGAACCATGGGAGGGAAAAGGCTTGGTTGTAGGGAGTCCAAGGAGTCAAGAAATGGAACAAGACATAAAACATGAAATTATAATGGAAAGACTATTGGAGGAAAGAATTGGAAGGAGAAGTGTTTTGGAAGAGGAGATAGAATAACTTATTTGAATAATAAACTCCCTGAAAATTAGAATGAAGCAAACAGAACTCAGTGACTGTAAGAAACAAGAAATATTAGAAAGAATAAAAAGATTGAAAAATACAATGGAAAGCATATACTATGAAGGAAGAATATAGCACTGAGGAGGCTCAGAAGATCTAGGAAAGAAGACTAAGAAGGAAGGTTTGGACAGACAGGAGAACCAGAAGAGAATAGTGTAAAAAAAAAAAAGCCTAGAAAGAAGAGGGTATTGAGGAGAAGGGGATAAATGGTGTTGGTGGTAGAGAGAGCCAAAGAAGGATCAGGATTGAGAAAAGGTTATTAAATTTGACAATTAAGAGGTTGTTGGTAACTTTAGAGAGGACAATCTCAGGTGAATGGTGAGATCATAAGCCATATTTTAGAAGGTTTAGACTTGATTGGGAGGTAGAAATGTGCTGGTTAAATATTTTACTACCATCTCAGGAAAAAAATGTGTACACTGGACACATTTTTAAGATTAACATGCCTTATTAACATTTTCTCCATCACTTTCCTAAGCCTAGACAATCAATAAAACAATAAACTGAACTCTGATTTCTGGAGTTTGTCCCTTTCTGAGGAGTAACTGCTTACATTTAAAGTTTAACCATAGGATTTGAGAACTAGTATGGACTTGCTCTTGTAATAGCAGAGAGCAGCAGAAGTGGATAGATCTAGTGTAGATTACTTTCTCAAGGAGTTTAGCGGAGAAGGAGAAAAGAGATCTCATATAATATATAAAATGGCCTGAGGAGAGATTGTTTTAAGTATGTATGTATGTATGTGTGTGTGTGTGTACATATATATATATATTACAAACCACAACCAAACAAAAATATGGATTCCATATTTCAATAAATTCTAAAAGGAAACTGTGCAGATCTATTTCACTTGACTAGAAGTCTAGTGAAAAAAAGAGAAAGAATCCATATGACCTCTTGAAAGGAATCTGCAAATTAAAAGCAGATAGGACTATAATAGCCAAAACCCATAGCTATCCAGTTTCAGAGAAAAAATATTTCATGTATCCAGATAGAAAAAAAAGTAACAAGGAACCACAGTCAGGATCACACAAGATTATGGGTATCTACTCAAAAGAAGAGAAAATCTTGGAATATGATATTCCTAAACGCAAAAAGGCTTACATTCAAGAATAATTTACCTTGGAAACTTGAGTATAGTTATGTCAAGGGGAAAATAGAATGGAAGCGCAAGGGATTGCAAGGGGTAAACTGGACAAATTTGATTACCCAAAATTGAAAAAGGTTTTGCACCAGTAAAAGCAAAACAGTTAAACTTAGAAGAGAAACAGTTAAATGGGAAATATCTTTCAAGTACATAGAGATCCCAAGTACATAGAGAACCAATTAAAACACGTAAAAACAAAATTCATTTCTTATAGATAAATGGTAAAAGGATATGAACAGGTATTTCTCCAAAGGAAAAAAGAAAGAAATTCAATCTGTTCAATCCACTCTCATAAGAAAAACTACTCTGAATTACTACTAATAAAAGAAATGAAAATTTAAAAACTTTTGAGGTTCCATGTCACACCTACCAGATTGGTAAAGATGACAAAAAAAGGAAAATTACAATTGTTGGAAGTGATGTGGAAGGAATGTAATATTTATAGATCTATAAATTAGTCTAGTGATTCTCAACAGTCATTTGGAACTATACCTAAAAATTCACTAAACTTTGTATATCCTTTGACTCAGAAATACTATTACGAGGCATATCTCACCCCACACCCCTCCAAAGATTGCATTAAAGGGAATGTTGTGGCAAAGAAATAAGTGGGGGATACCCATTAAGTAGAAAATAGAAGAACAAATTATGTATGTGAATATTATGGGATATTATTATCCCTTAAATAAAAAAGGGATAGATTCAGAGAAAAATGGGAAGACTGAAATGATGGGGAGTGAAGTGAGACAAACTAGAAAAACAATTTACACAATAACTCCAACACTGTAAAGTGAAATAACTGTTAAAGACTTAAAAACTCAGATCTATGCAATGAACAACTATATATATGGAAGACCAGTGATGAGGTATGCTTCCCACTTTGGGACAGAGCTAATACACTGGAGGTGCAGAATGAGACATATACTTCCAGATATGGCCGTGGGTGGATTTATTTTGCTTGACTATAATTATTTCTTACAAGGGAGGGCTCTTTTTGGTAAGATTATGGGGGAGTAGTGGTAGTGGCAAAAAAGAGAAGAAAAGAGCATCTATGATACATTTTAAAAATATCGAAGACAACAGAAGGGAGATCAGAAAAATAGAAGCAGAAGAGTTTTGAAAATACAGTGTTAATTTTATCACATATGCAAAAACCCAAGTTGTACATAAAATACATCCCAAAATTTATTTTTAGTTAAAACAAAATGCAGCTTTTTAAAGGCTGGTGTTAAACAAGAAATCTCTGATATAACAATGTTTAAGTCACACAAAATTCTGTGTCAGTTGTGACTATGGAGACAACTATTCAATGAAATCCGTTTAGAAAAGATGTTAAATTTTGTGAATGTTATGTCATAGTGTTGACTTACAACCCACTAAAATTCCAAGGTCCTTCTAATTCAATTCAACAGACACTAATTAAGCATTACTATATGTTAGGCATTGGTAATACATACATACAACAACAAAAAACACAACAAAAGTACACGTGTAATGGTAATGACACTGGTGTACCCAGGATGACTGCTAGCACAGGTTCTTAGATCTGCTTTACTAGGAAAGATAGCTGTTCAAAAGGTCAGCAATCTTTTTTAATTATATTAATTAGTTCAGGGGAAAAATCAGAACCCTGAACTTCAGAAAAAATACAAACGAAGAAAATAGAGAAAATACAAGCAGAGACCAACAGACAGGGCTTCTAACTGTCTGAGAAATTAACGAAGATCAACAGACAGATCCAATTGTTTGACCAAGGCAATATATACATAGTTACCAGAGAGAGAAGTGCCAACACCTGGGTTTTTCAAAGCTGGGGGGCTCCTTAATGGCTATCCAGAGTCTCATCTGGTCAAATCATAGGAACACTCTTCCCATGAGTGGATCCCAGAGCAAAATGCTAACCTCAGAGTATACATACCCTTTTAAGAGCTAGAGGGCATCATAACTCTCATGACTCAGTGCCTAATTAGAAATGAACAAAAAGTGTGAAAGCCTTCCTCCCAGCAAGCCTCCCCTAAGCAAGCTTCTCTTAATGGTCTCCACTGAGGCCTGTTATTGGACAGGGAAGATCTTATATCCCATTAACATTACAACATGTACCATTGATTCTTTAAAATGAGTTTAGTCTGACAAGAATTGTTCTTGATGAGCCCATTTTGGGTAGTAATGATCAGTCTTCCTTTTCTGGAGGCTCACAACTCTCTGTTTGAATAATTTCTTCTACCATTTTGCCAGAAAAATGACAGCAAGCTCATTAGCCTCTAGTTTGAAGTTTCCCATCTTCTCCTCTCCCCTTTAAAATATTGGGATGTTTGAGCCCTGCAATACCTCACTTGCTCTCCACAGTTCTTCAGAAATCATGGACAGCTGTCTACCAATCACACCTGCAGGTTCTTTCAGTACTCTGGAATGTTGTTCATCAAAAGTTTCAAACTTGAATTCACTAAAAACAATTAGATTTTGTCTTATGTTCTCTTCACTTGTTTTGGGTTCGTATTTCTTTTTGTTCTAGTTTTCTCACTTTGAAGATCATCCATTTTGGGACAGAAAATGGAAATAAAATAGAATAAAACAATTCATTGTCTCCTTTATTATCAATTGTCAGCACTCCATTGATGGAAACAAGAAATGTACCTATACCTTCTTTGAAATTCCTGTTATCAGTCAGTCATTTAATGAGCATTTACTAAGCACCCAGTGTGCCCGACAATGTACTAACCAATGAGGATGCAAAAAAAAAAAAAGGTGAAAGGCAGTCCCTGCTAAGGGGCAACATGACATGTGAACACATATATCCAAAGCAAGCTATACACAGGTTAAATGGGAAATAATTAAAAGAAGGAAGGAACTAGAACTAAGAGAGATTGGAAAAGGCTTCCTATTGAACTTTAGTTAAGACTTAAAGGAAGCCACAGGATCCTGTACATGTCAATGAGGAAGAGCATTCCAGGAGAGGGGAAGTCAGGGAAAATGCCTCAAGTAAAGAGATGCAATGTCTTGTTTGTAGAATAACAAGAAGACCCATGTCACTGCATAGAAGAATGTGTGATGGGGAGCAAAGTATAACAAAATGGGAAAGGTGGAGTGGATTGAATCTGAAGGGTTTTGAATGCCTAACAGAAGAGTTCATATTTGATACTAGAGATGATAAAGAGGTACTGGAGTTTACTGAGTAGGGGAATGGCATGATTGGACTTACACTTTAGGAAAATAATTTTTATAGCTACATGGAGGGTGGTTTATGATTTGAGATTTATGACAGGCAAACCAAAGCTATTATAATAGTTTAATGCAATAGTCTAGGGCCTGAACCAGAGTAGTGGCAATATCAGAGGAGAGAAAAGAAAACATATTTGAGAAATGTTCCAAAGTTAAAATCAGCAGGTCTCGGCAACATATTAGACAGGTTGGTGAGAGAGGAACTCTCTGAGAATGACACCTAGGTTCTAAGCCTGGGGGACCTCAAGGATGGTGTTGCCCTTGACAGTAATAGGGAGTTTAGGAGAGGGATGGTTAGGGGAAAAGACAGTGAATTCTGCTTTGGACATGGTTGTGTTTAAGATGCTTACTGGACATCCAGTTCAGGATATCTGAAAAGCAATTGGAGAGGCAAGATTGGAGGTCACCAAAGAGTTTAGGCCATGATAGGTAGAGATGAAAATTAAATCCATGGAAGCTGATGAGATCACCAAATGAAGCGGTGACACAATCCCATGACAAAGTATCTCCTCCACCAGGTCCCTGATCATGCAGCCCATCCCTGATCTATATTTTCCCATGGTTACCTTTTATTTTTACCATTTGCCTCAAAATCTTTTCCTTGGGACCATACTCTTTTACTTCGCCATTTGCCAGTTGTCCCCAGGAGCTCCAACTCTCCACAACCCCCGAGGCAGAAGAAGTAGACTTTACAAGCATCAAATTCCTCAGGTCACACACAGCACAGTATCCCCATCTCTCTTCATAGATCCTATCTCTTCACCCATAGGAGTGTTAATGAGTGAAAGCCCCTTCCACCACCAACACAAGGCCTCTTTCCTTTCTCCACCCTTGTCAGTCCTTCCTTCTTCTCCTTACCTACTCTTCTATAGGCTCTTCTCTTTCTAATGCCACATAGGTCATCTTATCCTTGCTGCCAGCCCTCAATTTGACTCAAGCACATCACCTATTCCTCTTTATCTTTCTGCCTGTTGTTCCCCTCCACCTCCTTTTCATGTATCCTTTTATGTCGTAATGTAGTGGCCTCCTCCCAAAAAACAAAAACAAAAAACTTTGATTCACCAGAAGGCAGGATCTCACCAAGTTCTGTACATAATTCCCAAGGTCCATCTCTTCACTCATACCTCCACAAGACTACACCCTTCACCCCTTACTCATCATATATATATTTAGAAGACTTTTACTGATCTCTCTATTATCCATCTGTTATTGTTGCTGTCTGGAGTGTTCAAGAAGCTAATAATCTCTTCAGTTCTAGTTTTCTTTCTTAAAATGTTTCAAATGCCTCTTTATTATTGAATATGCCATCTTTTTTTTTTAATTTATAGTTAAGCTCATAATTGCAGTGTAAGTCACCCCAGGTTGCATTCTGAGCACCATTGTTTTTCAAGAATACATCATTCCATTCTCTCTTATGTTTTTTGGTGGGTGCAGAATAGTTTTGTGATATTCCTTTCCTTTGTTTTAAGGTCTTTCTCCTGATTGCTGAGAGAATTTGTTGTTTCTGAATTGAATTGTTGAATTTAAGTACTATTGTGTCTTGGAGTTTCCAGCCTTGGGTTTTTTCTAGAGGTAATCTGAATTCTTTTAATTCGTATTTCTTTTTTTTTCTTAGGTTCAAAAGTTATGGGAAGTTCTTTACTATTATTTCTTACATTTGATGTTAAACTTTTCTGTCCTGTTGTGTTCTTTTTGGAGACCTACACTGCATAGATTGTCTCTAACCATTCTGTTCTTCAAGATTTTTATGTTTTGGTTGCATAGCAAACATTTTATTTTAATGTTTTTTTTGCTTCTTTTCTAAATTATTCTTCATTTCTGTATATTTATATCCTCAAGCTATTGTTCTTTTTATGTTTCTTTGATGAAATTTGCCATTGAAGATTCTAGTTTTTTTTCATTCCACTCATCATTTTTATTGTTCAGGTCATACAATTGGCTCTTTTAATTTTCATATCTCTTTTGAACCACTCAGAAACAGTGTGCTGTGATTCAATGTTCTCCTCGTCTTCCTCAGGGTTCTCTGCCTCATAAAATGTTGGATTCATTTTCCTTTGTTTTACAGTATTTATTCAAAGATACCTGAACTTGTTTACTAGATCTGGGGGCAATATTTTATTCAGTTGCTAATGTTTCCCCTGTTGATTTGTCTGCTTATGTACAAGCTCTTTGAACTCTCTTCTTCCTGAGAGCTTTGGTAACTTTAGTCTCCCCCACTGTTTTCTCCTTTTCACTTTTTAACTGTCCCCTCTGAAGTTGGCTTCCTCAGGACTGAATTTCAAAAAAGTCTCAGCTCCCTTCTACTCTGGGCAATGCACAGTTTGCCAGCCTAAATCTACTTCCCAAGTGACTTTTGAGTGGTCTGAACTGACCCCATCTGGATGCTGTGCTCTTTCCCTCAGGTATAGTGGAGTATTGTATAGCTTTCCCCAAGCCACCACTCCCTTCCTCATCCACACAGTTCTATCCTGGTGTCCCATCCAGCTCCCTCTGGGAAGTTCAGAAAGCTGTCACACTTGTCCTGTGGGATTGTCTGCCTTGGCATCAGCAGTTCAGAACTTTGCAGCACTGATGACACTGGGTTTTGCTCACAACAAGGCTTTTGCTTCTGAAAAGGCTACAGTCTACCAAGCTGTCTGTCTGTTGATGCTTGAACAAACATGCACAATTGTGAGCTGAGGACTCCACAGCACTGGAGAGAGTGGAAACTGGAGTGTAAGGTTAGCACATATTGGGTCCTTGGGTCGTCTAGTGTGGCCTCATTGCTGATAGGTGGGAAGTTGTGGAGTGTTGCTGAGTGAGTTAGTATACATTAGCTCATTTTTTAAAGCCTTTGCCACCTCTGTCTGAAAGCACATTGGTACAGGGCACTCTTCTTATTGGGAGAGATGAATGCTCTGTCCTGAGTGATGGATGGGGTGAAGAAAGTGAGAGTGGGAGAGCTCAAACACTCTTCAGTTTTCTTTGGGAATCTTCAAGTATCGAGTCACATGTGGCATTTCTGGCTTTTGGCTTCAACAGGGAAGATGGAGGACTTCACCTCAGGTTGCTAAAAGCAAAGACTCTGGGAAGACATGAGAGGAACTGGCAGTCTCCATCATTCCCAGCTAACTACACTATTGACTTTAGGAATTTCCCTTTGGGGAAGATCTACAATTCTCTCTCAGTTGAGTTGAGCTATCTGTCTCCCAGGGGGAGAGTTACTTCACTCTGTATTGTCTGGTATATGGTCTCCTATAGTGGTGAATAGAAATGAAGTATCACATCTGAAGGACAAGAAGCAGGTCAGTCTGGCTGGATCATGTATTGTATGAAGGTGTTATTCAGTCATTTTTCAGGAGTGTCAGACTCTTTGTGACTTCAAAGATACTGGAGTGGTTTGCCATTTCCTTCCCTAGCTCATCTTTTTTTTTTAAAATTTATTTTATTAAATTTTTTTTGAGTTACATATTTTCTCCCCGTCTTTCCCCCGCCCACCACCCCAAAACAGCCATCCCAGTGTTTCCTCCCTCCCCCAGTCTATTCTCTCCTATGTCACTT
>CM053580.1:201820702-201860277 GCA_028627135.1 Pseudochirops cupreus | reverse complement strand
CTTTAAGGCATTCTTCATGTTTATTGGAGGCCCCTGGTGGGGGTGCTGTGGCTGCGCTCTCCTCCTCCCTCTCTCTCCCATGATCTTTCTTTACCCCAAAGAGCGTATCAAGGGTTTGGGAGCTGTTCTTACTTTGCTTCTTATGCTTATTCTTACTCATGGTTCTTCAGACCGTGATTTTTTTTTAAAATCTCTGTGGGGCTCTGCTTCCAGAAGGGAAAGCTCTGTCCCAAATTGCTGGGGTCCTCCCGGCTGCCGTAGCTCTTAGAAAGAGGCTGGGAACTCTTCCTATATACTTCCAGCTGACTGGATAGTGAGGACTCCAAGACCGGGGCCCAAGACAGCAATCCGTCCAGGCCGCTCAACGCGAGAGCCCTGGCCGAGAACAATCGCTCAGTCCCCCTACTGCCTGCAGGCCGCGGGCGGGAAGCTGCAATGCCAGGCGGGTGCAAAACCTCTGCCTTTTGCTTTTCCATGCAAAACCTCTGCCTTTCGCTTTTCTGCTGTGGAGGCCTTCCGGACAGACTGCTTATCTCCCCCTTTCACAATTCCCATTCACAGCTGTGGCTAATCTGCTCACCTGAAGCTCCTCAGCTCTTCCGCTCCTCCCGTCCAACCGCCCCCGAGGCACAGCCTCGGCTTCAGGCCAGGCTGGTTTTGGTTCGCAGTGTTGATATGGTTCCTCGTAGCCGAGCTGACTTTAGTGGGAAGCATCTTTGTGTGCATTTTGGAGTTCTAGGATTGGTTTAGAGTCCTATTTTATGGGTATTTTGGGGTGGCTATGTGAGAGCTGCGATATGTTGCTGCTGCTACGCTGCCATCTTGGCTCCGCCCCCCCAGCTCATCTTACAGATAAGGAAACTGAGGCAAATGGATTAAGTGACTTGCCCAGGGTCACAGCTAGTAAGTATCTGAGGCTAGGTTTGAACTCATGAAGACTTATCTCCACCTGAAGTCTTGAACTCTATCTACTGTGCCAACACTATTTACTTGCTTTGGTGTCCCCCTTGCACTCATCTCTCACCTGTGACTCCAAGAAGCTATAGGAGTGCAACATCCACATCCTGGTAAATGGTCTCAGTGGATGAGCTACATCAGGTTGAGGGTAATCCAAGGGCCACAAACCCTTTGGTGTGTTGGGGAGGGGGGTGTGTCTATCCCAAGCATGTGAAGACTTTCCCCAGCAGAATAGTTGATAACAATCCATTCCAATGTCCATGAAGACCACTGAAGCGTGTACTCTGGAAGACTTAGAAGTTTGTCAAGCAAAAAAGACGCCAAGGTCGTCCACTGCTTCCTGGGCCATCACCAGTTATCTTGACTTTTGTCCTGCCACTGAACTTGGATGACACCAGAAGAGTGAGACTGATAATTTTTAATATATTTGCCTCACTTAAATCTAATTCATGAGCAAGTCAAGATATCATGCATGATGGCATTGATCCTCTTGGAAAATGAAAAGCAAACAACATATCCTCCTTTGTATACCTTCTCTGAATTATGTTTTGGATAAATGAGTTTCTTTGGTATTCCCTATGTATATTCATTATGGAACTTGTATTTCGTGAGAAAGAGGTCAAACTTTGCATATAGAGCTTCGGATCTGTAATGCTAATGAAATTTAAAGATCCCCCTGTATTGGCTTGGTTTTTGAGTTGAGTGTTAAAACCCAGAGCTTGTGAATCCCACTTGTGGAATGGACTTGTTGATGTGCAGAGAAAGGGCTGAACTGGGGGGGACTGGTGCTGTGGATTTAGAGAGAAGCCCAAGCAGAGAGAAGGCCCAAGCAGAGGAGGCCAGAGTTGCTGAGAGAAAGACTGCTGAGGGCTATTTGGAGCTGCCCAGGACTTTTGAGAACTGCTACCTGGAGCTGCTGAGAACTGAGGAGGAATGGCTGTGATGCCAGTATTTTGTCTGTCTGTTTTGATGTTGTTTTGCCAGATTCACCTGCTGGTGGAGGACAGTGCTGCTATTGTAGAGGTCCTGGGACCTTGCTATTGGTTCAGAAGCCCTGAAAGGGGATTTTCTTGTTCTATGTTTACAGAAATCCTGGAAGAGGGCCTTGCTGATGTTTTCAGGGGTTCTGGGACTGTTCTTCAGGCAGAGTGACTTGATGAGGACACTGGCAATATATATCGTGGCTTTGTTGAGCTTTGTCTCCCTAGGAACAGAGATTGCTGAGTACTTGCCTCATGTCAAGATGAAGACAGGACCTCTCCTTGGGAATTGAATGCTGTGATGATATCTTAACCTTGTTGTGGCTTAAGGGTAGATGGCCTTTTGTGCTCTCCTGCCCCTTTTGAGAAAGTGCTTGGTGTTAATGGATGGTATTGTAATTCAGTTGTGATCCAGGGGTGGGAAACCTTTGACTTTTTTGTGCTCTGTGATTGACCAAATGAATGTAATTTGTTTATGGTTGGAAACTAATCTCTATTTGAGAAGAGACTAAATGAATGTACTGCCCATGAGTGGGCTACTTTGACTAATGTACTGGCCAGGGGTGGGATATTTGGACCTTGGTACTTTGCAATTGAATTGAGAACCTGCTTGCTAAATGAGTGAGTTACACTGTATTTTGATTTTCTCTGTTCTGTGAATGTTTTGCCTTAATCTGTCACTGAATAAATGGAGTTTGCTATGCTGGTAATCTGAACCTTGGAAGTTGCCTTTGCTTGGCATTACAGGATCTTCCGCCCCAAAAGAACAAAATGATCAGAGGTTAGCTTGACCCTGATCCTGTCCCCTAGATGAATAATATTTAAGGTCAAAAAGACCTCACCATCCTCAAGAAATCTCCCAACTTGTATTCTGTGCTGACTTTCCTCAATCACAGTGATTAGCACCTTTGTTTAGTATATATTTTCCTGTTTTATATCTTGCCTGCTTTTTTATGATCAGAGGTCTGGTAACAGTGATTTCTGTTGTTACTATCTTTCAAGGAATTTTGAATGGTTTTGATTCACATCTGTATATAAAAACAAGGAAACACTTTGTTTGAAAAGTGTGTGCATAAGGTAGCATTTGGCGTAATGATTCAAGTACTTTTCCATACTTCAACAGTAAGCATTGTGAGATCTTATATACTCTACACTTTTAGTCAATTATGAAATACTAAAGATATGATTCATCATTGAATATCACTTGAGAATGCCTACTTGTCCCTCCCTAATAGCCTCATCAAAGATGTGCTAAATTAAATTCATGCGTCAATTTCTTTCATAATTTGTTTAGATGAGAAAGTATGCATATAGGTTCATGTTATTGATTTTCTTTGGTTGACTTTTTTTTCAGGGTTTGTAAAAGTATGAGATTTCCCTCCATGCCTTTGTATCTTCTCTTTCAGCTAACTTGAATGTCGATCTCCTAATGCTTTGTTGTCTCACCCAAAGAGCTGTTCTAGATGTGCTTGGTCCTATCTGTCTACCTTTCCTGCCTCTGTTCTGTCTAATTCCATTTTGGCTTCACCTATATGTATATCCAGGATTTTGATGTCGGGTTCTAAGTGTGGTGGTTCCACTGACTATGATGGAGAAAATAGTTTGTTACAACACATTTCACAAGGCTTTCCCTCTTTTCTTCAATTCATTGTCCTGCCTTTTTCATCCTTACTCATGGGATGCCTTTATTTAGCTGGATGTCCTGACAAACTTTTTTTAGCCTGGTTTTATCCTTCATTGCTTCTTTATATTTTATGAAACAATACTGTCTCTAATCCTCCACTATCCTTCTTTCTAAGATTTTACAAATGAATTTATATTGTAGCCCAGTGTAGCCTTTGGTAGTTATCATTCTCTATTGCAAATTAGGCAGATGTTTGCTGACTAAGGTACTTTCTGGGCCTGGGCTCTTTTGGTAGCCTTGTTGTGACAATTAATTTACACTAGTTAAACTTCTATGTGGGATTATTATAACCACTGTTGATGTCATTCCTATTGTCTATTTCTCATTTTTGTTCTTAATTACCTGCATAAATGGATAAGAATTAAGTTGTTTGTATTATATGCCATATTTTTATATCTTTTTTCACATTATTCCTTGCATTTTATATTAATTTTGATCTTAAGTGATAAATGGATGGTCTGACTACATGGACAGTTGATTCAGGTATAACTCTGAAAATACAATTAAAAATCATTTATTAAATATTAACTGTGTACTAGACACTATACTATATTGTGGGGGTACCAAAAAAAGGTTAAAAACTATCCCTCCTCTCAAGGTGCTCATAATCTAATGGGGAAGTGATGACATACAAATAACTAGGTGCATGCATATTATACATATATGAAGTGGATGTTACTATAAGAGGGGAATTGTATTTTCACTCATGTGAATAATGTCTTTTCTTTACATATGTGATAACACGCATGTGTTATATACACATAATATAATGGGTGACATAGATCTAGCACCAGTCAGTCAATAAACATTTATTAAGTGACTACTGTGTTCCAGGAACTGTGCTCAAGAAGGTCTGGGTACAAGTCCTGCTTCTGAGTAGCTGTCCTACCTTGAATGAACTCCCAGTACCCCAGACAAAGACCCCAATCTTTCTAAGACTGTAAATTGTCAAATAGCTGCAAATTTGCATTGGTAGTTGGAATTTCCTCAACAGGAGTTTCCTGAACCAGTGAAATATCAGGTTGGACTATAAGACCAAAAAGTATTGATATATTTTGTTTTGAGACAAAGAGATACTTCTGATCAAATACTTGTGCTCTCCAAGGTACACTTCCTGAAGCAGATAATCCATAATTAATAGAATTAAAAGGTATATCCTTACTTCAACAATATGGTGATGACTTGGACCATTGAAGTTAGATGGTTGGAGTTCTGCTGACAACTGATGCTAACTTTACTAATATTGTTGCACTTGTGTATGTGTGTGCCATTCCAAAGCCATGTTGCCTGTATCCTGTCCATCTTCTTCATCTTTCCCATCCTCTTTCCATTAGATCTTGGACTCTAATGAGTGACATTTCTCTTACATTACTCAGAGCTAGACTTCTACTTCAATTCCTGGCCATTTCCAAATTACTTTATTATTAATTAATGTGTCTATATATGAACATATATGTATACATAAACATATATGTGTATGTATGTATATGTGTGTATATATGTATGCTTTTTTATTCTGTGTCATTGCATATAAATTTTTCCATGTCCCTCTAATTTCTTCACATTTATGATCCTTATGGCACTCTATTTTTTTCCTATATCAAGCTCTTCAAAACCTGACCTTACTTTTCTAGTCTTTTTATACTTTAGTGCAATAGACAGACCCTCAAGTCTGGAGTCATGAAGAACTGAGTTCAGATTCAACCCCAGATATTTACTAGCTTTGTGACCCTTGACAAGTCACCTAACCCTGTTTGCCTCTGTTTCTTCATTTGTAAAATGAGCTGGAGAAGGAAATGATAAATCACTGCAGTATCTTTGCCAAGAAAACCCCAAATAGGGTCACAGAGAGTTGGACATGACTGAAAAATGACTGAACAATACATTCTATAGACCAATTACACTGGTCTATTTGCTATTTTTTTGTACATACCACTTCATCTCCTATATCCAAAACATTAAACTGGCTATCTCTCATGCTTGGAATGCTCTCCTTCCTTACTTCTGCTTCTTAGCTTTTCTGAATTCCTTCAAGACTGAGTTCAAATTCCATCTTGGCAGGGACCCCCTGCTGCTAGTGCCTTCCCCTCTGATAGTAACATTCACTTAATAGATGTATAACATGCAGATACCTAATTATTTATGTGTTATCACTTCCCAATTAGATTATGAGCTCCTTGAGAGAAGAGATAGTTTTTAACCTTTTTTTGGTATCCCTACAACATAGTTAATATTTAATAAACTATTTTAATTGTATTCTCATTTTTGCTATTTATGGTCTAGCTATAAAAATCACATTATTTTTGGATTTTTTGTGACTTATTATAAACATTGTTTTATCATTGTATTTTTTTATAATTTCTGTGCATGTTGATATGTTAATTCTATTATTTAATTCATGTTGCTGTTAATTTAAATGGAATTCATGAGCCCATGGATTCCTCCTGAGTTTCATTTTTAAAAATATGGAAAAGTTGATATTTTTGGATTTATTTTGTTTTTAGCTATTTTACTGAAATTATAAATTATTTATAATTAATTTTTGCTTATTCTTTAGGGTTTTCTAAGTGAACTATCAGATAATTTTGTTTCCATTTTTTTTTTCAACGTCTCTTGAATTTCTCCCCTTCTCTTCTCTGATACTGCCAACACTTTGGTACTAGTCCTTATCACACCTCACACTTGAATTATTGCAGTAGCCTGCTGGGGGCAGGGGTCTGTCTGCCTCCACTCAGCTGACATAGTGATTTTTTCTGAAGTACAGGTCTGACCATACAGGTCTCACTTAATAAACTCCATTCCCACTCTATTATCTTTAGGATGAATTTCTCTCTTTGACATTCAAAGCCCTTCATAACTTATCACCCTCTTATCTTTCTAGTCTTCTTACAGCTTGTTCCCCACTGCATACTTTCTGATCCAGTAAGACTGTCCCACTCTGTTCCACAAATGAGTAGCTCCATCTTGGTTCAGAGCGTTTCCTCAGGCTGTGCCTCACACTTGGAATACTCTCCTTTCTCATCTTTGCCTGCTGACTTCCTTAGTTTCCTTTAAATCTGAACTAAAAGTCACATCTTTTTTCACAAGAAGCTTTTCCCATTTCTCTTAGTTCTAGTACTTCTCTTCTTTGAATTATTTCTTCTGTATAACTGTATGTACTTATGCAAAACATAGTTGCTTGACTGTTGCCTTTTTAATTAGATTTGAGCTCCTTGAGGGGAGAGATTGTCTTTTGTCTTTTTTTTCCATCCCTAATATTTAGCGCATTTCTACTATCTATTACTATCATGTAAAATAGCAGTGGGGGCAGGGGAATTTTTATTTTACTGCTGATATTAGTGATAAAACTCTTAGTGTTTCTCTGTTACAAATAATATTACATATGGGTTTTAGATGATTATTTTGATCACATTGAAGTAGAATCCCTTTATTTCTATTTCTATGCCTTTTAGTGGTTTTACCATACATTAATTTATTTTTAGCCTCCTAAATTAAGTCTCTATGGCTCTTGATGTTTTAGGTATGCTTATTTATTTAGACAGAAACTTGTTGGAGTTTCCTTTTTGATGAATTCTGCCACCCTTTTTCATTTAATGGCCTAGATTATCTCATTAATGTTCGTGCATGTGATTGTTCTTTATTTTTCAATTAATTAACTTAAAAAATTTTTTTAAAGAAAAAAAGGAAATTAGTAGTAGATATCTTTAGTTCATGTTACTTGGAGCAATTTGATCCCAGTCACTTCCTTTTACACTCTGTACATAAAATAAATTACTGAGTCTGCCCCTCTCTTCTTTATAATTTTTATTCCAGATCTTTAGTTTGTTTTGATTGAGGAAATTTCCTTCCTCACTCTATCATGGGTCAGACTCTCTTCTTTCTTCCCTGTGCCAGCTCAATTTCCTGATTACTTTAATCTTCTTTTACAATCATTCTTTAAAAATTTTTCCTTCTCTGGTTCAGGCAAAAGTGTATTTCGTGAAGTATCTATTCACTACTCCATCTCTGTCTTTGAAAACCTTCACCTAAAGGGGCCCAATTTTAGGACATACTACATTCTATCCCCTACCTTGTCATTCCTTTTCTAAGCTGCATCTTTCTTGATTGGCAAGGTCCAGAAACTGTCTGTTTGCTTCATGACCCTTAGACAAGGTGAGACTCCCAAAGGATTATAGTATTTTCTACCCATTTCATGGTATACGCATTGGTTCATTACATAGATTTTTGGACCTATGCCAATTTGTTTGTATTTCTTAAGTTTCTTCTGTCCTCTTGTATTCTAAAAACTCTTAAAATTTTATTTTCTAAAGAGGAATATGGTGGCAGTCATTAATTCTGTCAAAAATGCATTTCTTTTAGTAGGACTTTGCTCAACCTGATAGATAAGCTATTCCTCTGCATAAACCACGTTTCTTTGATTTTTTAGTACATCATATTTTAGAATTTAAAAAAATTGTTGGATAATAAATACATTAGAGTTCTTTGGTAGAATACCTATCTCCTCCTAACCACTAGATATTTTTTGTGATTAATCAATCAACCAATGAATCAACATTTATTAAATACTGGATATGTGTGAGGCCCTGGAAATTCAAAGACAAAGGGAAAAAAATCCCTGTCCTCAAGCACAGGGGCAAGACAAAAAGTATATGTATACACACGTAAGTATATGTGTATATTTATCTATGCATATAGAAGCACACACATATATGTATGTGTATATATAGACATGTATATGTATATATGCATACATATAAGAATATGCAAAATAGACACAAGGTTTTTTAGGATGGAACTAGCAGTTGCTGAAAAGATCAGGAAGGCCTTAAGTACAATGTGACACTTGAGTTGACCTTGAAGGAAACTAGGAATTCTGAGTGATAGAGATGAGAAGGGATAATATTTCAGGCATAGGGGAGGGTCAGACATGTTGTAGAAAGCTAAATCTCATGTCAACAACTTCCTAGGCAGCTATTCACTTCCCATATCTTTCTTTTTTTTCTTTTAAATCTTATTTGATACTTTATTTTTTCCCAATTACATGTAAAAACAATTATAACATTCTCCCCAAATATTGAGTTTCAAATTCTCTCTCTCTCCTCCCCCTCTTTGAGAAGGCAAGCAATTTGACATAGGTTATACATGTGTAGTTATGCAAAATACATTTTATGTAAGACATTCTGTGAAAGAAAACACAGACCAAAAAACTCCAAGAAAAATAAAGAAAAAATATCTTTGATCTATCTGTATTCAGGCTCTATCAGTTGTTTCTCTGGAGATCAACAGCATCTTTCATCACAAGTACTACAGAATTGTCTTAGATCATTGTATTGTTGAGAATGGCTAAGTTATTCAGAGTAGATCATCATATAATGTTACTGTTACTGCGTACAATGTTCTCCTGGTTCTGCCATTTCACTTTGCATCAGTTCATGTAAGTCTTTCCATGTTTTTCTCAGAGCATCCTGCTCGTCATTTCTTAAAGCACAATAGTATTCTATCACAATAATATACAACAACTTGTTCAACTATTCCACAATTATTTTCATCCCCTCAATTTCCAATTCCACATAGGTTCTTTTCCTTTTTTTTTTTTTTATCTCTTTGGGATACAGACTTACTAATGGTATTGCTAGGTAAAAGTGTATGAATGGTTTTATAGCCCTTTGGGCATAGTTCCAAATTGCTCTCCAGAATGGTTGAATCAGTATACAATTTCACCAACAACACCAGTTAGTGTTCTAATTTTCCTGCATCGCCTGCAACACTTGTCATTTTCTTTTTCTGTTTTATTTGTCAATCTGACAGGTATGAGGTAGTAGCTCATAGTTATTTTAACTTGTATTTCTCTCACCAATAGTGATTTAGAACATTTTTATATGACTGAAAATAGCTTTGATTGCTTTGTCTGAAAATTGCCTGTTCATATCCTTTGATGATTTGTTAATTGAGGAATGGCTCTTATTTCCATAAATTTGACTCAGTATACTCTACGTTTGAGAAATAAAGTCTTTATCAGAGAAACTCACTGTAAAATTTTTTTATAGTAATGATTGCCAACTATATATTTCTCTCCATCCTATTTCTCCCCTATTTATCTGACCTTCTCTCTCCTTTTACCCTGTCCATTCTCAAAAGTGTTTTGCTTCTGACTCTTACCTCCACCAAACTGCTCTTCCTTCTATCAGCTCATTCCACCTTTACTTATGCCTATCCCTTCCTACTTTCCTGTATGGTAAGATAGATTTCTACACTCAATTGAATGTATATCTTATTCCCTCCTTGAGCCAATTCTGATGAGAGTAAGGTTCGTGTGCTCCACTCGTTGCTTCCTACATTTCCCCCTCCACTGTAAAATCTCTTTCAGGCTTCTTTCATATTTATCCTATTCTACCTCTCCCTTTCCCCTTTCTCCCAGTGCATTCTTCTTTCTCATCCTTTAATTTTATTTTTTTGAATAATCGAACCATTACATTCAACTTACACTTCTGCTTTCTGTCCATGTATACTCCTTCTAACTGCCCTAATGATGAGAAAGTTTTTAGGAGTTATAAATATCATTTTTCAGGTAGGAGTATATACAGTTTAACCGTAATGAATCCCTCATGATTTATCTTTTTATGCTTCTTTTGGATCTTGTATTTAAAAGTCAGATTTTATGTTCAGCTCTGGTCTTTTCATCAGGAATATTTGAAAGTCCTGTCTTTCATTGAATTTACATTTCCCCCCTGAAGGATTATATTCAGTTTTGCTGGGTAGGTGATACTTGGTTTTAATCTTAGCTCTTTTGCCCTCTATAATATCATATTCCAAGCTCTCTGGTACTTTGATTAGAAGTTGTTATATCTTGTGTTTTTCTGACTGTGACTGCACAATACTTTAATTCTTTTTGACTGCTTGCAGTATTTTCTCCTTGATCTGGGAGGTCTGAAATTTGGCTAAAATATTCCAGGGAGTTTTCATTTTGGGATCTCTTTCAGGAGGTGATTGGGGGATTATTTCAATGTCTATTTTACCCTCTGGTTCTAGAATCTTAGGGCAGTTTTCTCCAATAATTTCTTGAAAGATGATGACTAGGCTTTAAAAGAAAAGCCATGACTTTCAGGTAATCCAATAAATTTTTTGTTATCTCTCCTGTATCTATTTCCTTGGTCAGTTGTTTTTCCAATGAGATAGTTTACATTTTCTTCTATTTTTTCATTCTTTTGCTTTTGTTTGATTGTTTCTTGATGTCTCATAAAGCCATTAGCTTTTCCTTGTCCAATTCCAACTTTTAAGGAACTATTTTCTTCAATGAGCCTTAGTACCTCCTTTTCCATTTGGACAATTCTACTTTTTAAGAAGTTCTCTTCAGCGAATTTTTGCATATCTTTTCCCATTTGGTTAATTCTGCTTTTCAAGGCATTCTTCTCTTAATGTTTTTTTTTTGTGCCTCTTTTACCATTTGGTCCATTTCTGTTCCCCAAGGTGTTATATTCTTCAGCATTTTTTATGCCTCCTTTACCAACTTTTGATTCTTCTTTTTCATGATTTTCTTGCACCACTCTCATTTCTCTTCCCAATTTTCCTCCATTTGATTTTTAAAATCCTTTTTGAGCTCTCCCACAGACTGAGATCAGTTAATATTTTTCTTTGAGGCTTTAGATGCAAGAATTTTGACTTTTCCCCTTTTTTTCTGGGTATATGTTTTGATCTTCCTTGTCACCATAGTAACTTTCTATGATCAGATTTTTTTCTGTTGTTTGCTCATTTTCCAGTCTATTTCTTGACTTTTAACTCTATGCTAAAGTGGGGTTCTGCTTTGAGAGTGGAAGGAGCACCCTCCTATACTTCAGTTTTTTTTGTGCAGCTGTTTTCACAGGTAATTCTGGGGAACTGTAAATTTTTGGCTTTTCCAAGGTGGTATGATCTAGGGAGAGGTGTGTTTACTACTTTCCTGTACTCTACACTGGTTTGTGAGTGACCACAAGTATTCTTTTCAACCCTAGAACTGTGACAAGACTCCTTGTTCCCATGTGGTCATAAGCTTTTCTGTGGTAGTGTTTTTCCTTGCACTGGGACTAAGACCCAGGACTGTGTCCAGACCCAAATATAGGCAATGCAACAGAGTCCTGCCCTTGATACCAGCAAAGGGACCCCTGTAAACCTTCTGACCCATTGTCTGATTGCTGTACCATCTGTGGGCTGAGATGTCTGGAAACTGCCACTGCTGCCACTGATTCAGTCACCCTGAGGCCTGTTCCTGGTTTTCTGGGGCCCAGTCTGTGCTGGTTTATACTTCTTTCTCACCCTGGTGCAAGAGACTTTTTCTGCTGACTTTCTAAGTTGCCTTGGCCTGGAATATTGTTTCACTCCATCTTTTTGTGTGTTCTGCTACTCTAGAATTTCTTTGAAGTCATTATTTAGAGATATTTGGAGGGGGTTGGGAGAAAGCTCAGGTGAGTCCCTGACTTTGCTCTGCCATCTTGGCTACACCTCTCTTTTCTAAAATAATCTTGCCATAAATGGTGATATACACCTGTAGTATGCACTAGCAGAGTTGGGTGAAGTTAAAATTGGTGTGTCAATTGAGTTCAGAATTTCTGACTGCATTAGAGCTAAAACCAGTTGGGTACTCAAACTAAGTCCAAAACCAAAATGATGAGCCTCTATGAACAGATAACCATGAGGTTTTGTAAGAATAGACAAACAAATCCAGGTTAGAAACATGAAATAAGAAACATGAAACAAGCAGATGAAATAATGTTGCTGATCACTTTTGGGATTGAGCCCATGGGTGGCTGCTGTGTCTTCAGCCTATGCAAGACTGGGAAACCCAGCCTCAATAAATGAGTAAGTACATAAACCACCTTCATTCAGCAGAACTGATGAAAATACCACCTATGCCCTTCAGGCTCCAGCTTAGGCTTTACTAACCTTGAGATTCTTTCTAGGTTTCTTTTGGTGGTAGCATTTGTATCCATATGAATCAGCAGAATGGGTTAAAATCCTCAGGTTTGGTAATTCTTGATATACGCTTGAAATTTATAGGTATTTATCAGAATCCTTTTGTCCAGCAAGCTTTTAGAGATGACCATATTCAAGGAGGTAATAACACAACCAATTTGTTAGCTTTAGCTACTGATGGATGCAATAAAATGTATCCCACTGATTCTATGTGGCTTAGGGGAAAGAGACCCTGGTACCCGCTTAGAGACTGCATGAGAAAATTAAAAGAGAAAGCAATGAAAACTGCTATCATGGTTGGAGATGCAAATACATATCATGATGTCCCCTTAGCAGTTCCCCATAGAAATATAGTGAAGACAACTCCTCCTGCTGTTAAGTACCTAATTCTGACTCTATTAATTGGTGAAATAGGGAACCCTTGTTCAGAGGTGCTAGATAAGATTTCATAGTTAAGTGACTTAGGAGAATGGGGAAAAGATAAATTTTCTTGAGAGAGCAGAGTAAATAGCCACTGGATTCAAAGTCAGAATAGATTGACGAGAAAAGAATTGTTTACTGCTCTGCTGAGAGCAGGTACTGATTTGGGAAGAATTGATGGTATTCCAACTAATGAACTATATAAAATGTTCTAAGAAAAAGGGCTTGTTGTTAGATGAAATAGAGAAGTGAGAAGTGCCGCTACAGATCCTCCTGAACCATTGTATCCAAGTTCATCACACCTTAAAGGAGAATAGGAGATTGACCATGTCCCAGCTCAGATTAAAGAAATACACAGACAATGTTACAGACCCCATAGCAATCTGACTATAATTTGGAAAAATGATCAAATTCTGTAACCAGAGCATTGATAGATACAGGGGCAGAGGTCTCCCATACTTATGGGAACCCTAATAAATTCAAACATGGACCTCTTATTACCATCATAGGACTGAGAGGGGCTGGAACATCAGCCAAAGAAGTCAAACTAATGATAAAAATTGGAAAACTATCTAAGAAAGAATATAACATGGTCATTGTACCCATTCCTAAATACTTCATTGGAACAGATATGTTGAGAGGTATGACCTTGAATTTACCTGAAGGAAGATACCAATTTTCAGTAAGGAAGATGGGAATTAATATGGTTTTAGTGAGAAAAATAAAAAAGGGCCCCAATCACTCTACTTGAACCTACTGAACCTTAATTACCTTAAAGCAGTATTGTGTGCCAAGTGGACAACATGAAATTACCAATACTATAAAGAAATACGTTGAGGCAGTAGTGTTAGTCCCTACAACCATTAGATGGAATGTTTTTCTGACAGTATGAAAGTCAGGTGGGACATGGAGAATGACAATGTATTATAGACAATTTAATAAAGTGACTCCTCCCTTGTATGCTGCTGTTCCAGATACCATCTCCTTAATAGAAAGTATCCAGAAATATGATGGGCCTTGGTATGCAGTTATTGATTTAGCCAATTCTTTTTTTTTTTACTATCCCAATAGATTCTAAACAATGGGACCAATTTGCTTTCACTTAACAGGGCAGACAATATACTTTTACCTGCTTGCCACAAGGATATCTGCATAGCCCCACTATTTGTCATAGGATTGTGTCTGATTATTTGGATGAATTAGAGCTATCTGGTGTACAACTTATCCACTGTATAGATGATATTATGATACAAGGAAAAAATGTAAAAGAAGTGAAGAGTTTGATGCTTTTAACTGAACATATGAAGAGCAGGGAAATGAACCCTACAAAGATTAAAGGGCCAGCTCAAAATGTAAAATTTTGGCGTATACAATGGGATATGGGGCTGTGTGAGATTCTTCCATGAGCCCAACAAAAGACTCAGGATTTTCCTATCCCTACCAATAAGAAAGAGATCCAAAAATTTATAGGATTATTTGGTTATTGGAGACATCAAATTCTGCATCTGGGACAGATTTTTGAAACTGTTATATAAAGGTCATAAGAAGAAATATGAATTTGACTGGGGACTTGAGTAGAGTAAAGTTTTGAAGAAGCAAGGCTACTAAACAATTGGCCCTAGCTTTATAACCTAAGCAAAGTGGTTCAGTGGAATTACAGGTGACTGTAAAGGATGATTATGCAAACTGGAGTTTAGGTAAAAATAACAAAGTTGAAATGTACCCTCAGGATTTTGGTCTAGGAAACTTCCTTCATTTGGAGTTCAATACACACTTTTTGAAAAGCAGTTGTTAGCTGCATATTGGACTGTGGTAGAGACTAAACAACTGTCTCTGGGCCACAAAGTGATATTAAGGCCTGGAATCCTGATTATGACCTGGGTAATGAGTACCCCAACTTCTCTCAGAATTGGGCATGTGCAAGAGGCTAGCATCATAAAATGGAAATAGTATTTTCAAAATGGAGCTAAAACAGGCAAAAGTGAAGTTTCTGCTCTATATGAATCTATAGCAAACATAGATACTGAGGGAAATGATATATCCTCTGACCCAAAGCATCAGTCCTTGGCAAAATGGAATGACAGATATGATGGATTAACTGAAGAATAGAAGAAATATGCATGGTTTACTGACGAGACAGTGAAATATTTAGGCCATGAAAGACATTGGAAAGACACACCCATGTACTAGGTGGACTTTGGAAAGTACTGAGATAGGTGGAAGTAGTCAAAATGCTGAACTTCTGGCAGTACATCAAGCCATTAAAATAGAACAAGGAGGGCAGTGTCATGTATTTAGCTACTGGTGTAGATAATGGTTTAGCTACATGGATGTCCATGTAGAAAAATCAAAATTGGGAAATTCATGGTAAGCAAATCTGCGGCAAAGAATTATGGGAAGATATATGGGACACGTCTTTGGTTACTAATTTGTCAGTTTTTCATGTAGATGCCTATGTGACTCTCACTTTGACTAGTAAAGATCACTACTCAAGGAAGTGTCCCTACTCTGACACCATCTGATAGCAAAGTGGGTCCATCAAATGGCTGGTCATTTAGGAGTCAAGGCCACACACTGGTGGGCACAAGATCAAGGTATTAGTCTCTCTCATCCATTGTTAAAATAAGTAGCAGAGGAATATCATATATGTCAACTGGAAAATGAATGAACTCTTCCTTGGATAGTAACTGGAGAGATAGCAAGGGGAAAAGTTCCAGTCCAGATTTGGCAAATAGATTACATTGGTTCCCTACCTCAAGATAAAGAATGTAAATTTATATGTATTTGTGCTGACACCTATTCAGGTGTGATAGTGGCTTGTCCTTATAAGAATGCAACCCAGAAAAACATCTGTAAAAATCTAGATATATCAAGCCTATATTATGGAAACCCAATGCAGACTTAAAGTAACAATGTTTTTTTGAGGGGGAAAGACAGGGCAATTGGTGTTAAGTGATTTGCCCAAGGTCACGTGGCTAATAAGTGTTAAGTGTCTGAGGCCAGATTTGAACTCAGGTCCTCCTAACTCCTGGGCCAGTGCTCTATTCATTGTGCCACCTAGCCTTCCCTCAAAGTGACAGTGGGTCACATTTCAAAGGTAATGAAATGAAGAGATAGTGTATATTAAGCAATATATAATGGATACATCATATTCCATATTATCCACAAGCATCTGAGTTAATTGAAAGAATGAATGGATTATTGAAAGAACAATTAAGAAAGTTAAGTTCTAATAATTCATATCAACATTAGAAAGATAATTTGTTCATTGCTTTATGTAATTTGAATAATAGACCATTGTAAGGAAGTACACCTCTAGCCAGAATTATGACCCTAAATCTGTCAATTAGAAAACAGCAGACCCATAAAATCCCAAATATTGTGTATTGGACTGTGAGGCAAGATGTCACAGCATCATATCTAGGAACACCTGGTTCAGCAGATTATGGTTTACATTGTTTAGAGGACTTTTGTTTGGATAGAAAAAAAATAAGAAAAACTTCCACTACACTATGTGTGAGAATTCCTAAAAATGATTTTGTACAGATATTACCTAAATTGGGATTAGCATCTTGAGGAATACATGTATTGACTAGAGTAATAGATTTTAATTATCAAGGAGAAATTATTGTGGCATTCCAAAATTTGGGCAAAGAACCCATACAGTTTTGTAAAGATGATAGAATAGTTCAAGTGATTATTATTCCTTGTGAAACAATACCCCTTGTGAAAACTGACCCTCCTTCTGAAATAACTATCAGAGGAACCAAAAGGTTTGGTTCTACTGATAGAATAAAATTGGGAGCTAAAGTATGGGTAAGGCAGAAGTCAGATGATATTCCAAAGGCTGCAGAAATCATAGTACTTGGCAAAAATAATACTGTAACTATTGTTTATTCAGGAGAAGATAATTACCAAATTGTACCCTTAACTCATATATTCTAGTGTGAATGAGGCTATGATAAAGAATTCATAGCCTCCAGAAGCAAGACTGACTCTGACCCCTGGTTCCATTAGTCTTAATGTGTGTTAAACTTGCTTGCAAGATTTGTTTCCTACAGGCTTAGTACCCTTCACCAGCAGATGCCTGATCACTTAAGCTGGATGTTACCCCGTCTATGACTGCAATGTGCCACCCCTGGACCTGCCATTGATTGAGTTCTGGATGCCAGCTAAAGATTGGACCTCTCAAATTTGGCCTCTTGGAGCAGGAACAACTCTATGTCCAATTTCAGCAGGAAGTAGCTATGGGAGAAGAGGCCTTCGCCCCTTATCCCAAGATTTTGAGTCCCATTTGTTTAAGGAGGGTAATGTTAGTGCTCAAGCCCCCACCCTAAGATATTGTTTTATGTGCTCATTTTCTATTATTGCTGCTCTATTGTTGTAAAGTTCTGTTGATGCCAGTTACCCTACCAGTTGCCCCTAAACTCCCATCAACCTATGTCATGAAATGTATTGTTAACGTATTTTTGCTGTGTAAGGGACATGACAGATCTTGGGGTCAAATGTAATGGTGAAGGGAATTTGAAGACCTTCCTGCTTTGAAGATCTTCCTTGCCCCCTACAAGACTGAATGTAACCACATGGAGCCTGTAGTGGGAGGGGTTTGCTGAAGAGTGGAGCACGGCTCACAGGAAGCTGGGTGTCAGAGCAGTTAGAGCTGGAGGGAGGAGAGGTAGCACCCAGTGACACAGCTAGGCTTGTGAGTAGTTTGTTTTTGGGAAGGCTAAAGGATGGTGTGGCTTTATGCTGTGCTATGGTTATTAACTTCTTTGCTACTATGGTGGATTTGACTTTCTAGTGTTGGGATTTGGTTTTCTGGTGTCCGAGTAAATGTTTTGTTCCTGTCTTCTATATGGAGAATCTGTTATATTTTGTGATTGAGCATTATACTGGTATATTTGCAGTCACCGTTGGCACTGTGAATATCATATTGGTGCTACACTATGTTCTTCTCTTTCGAGGTTGTCAGGATTAAATGAGATCATTGTACAATGCTCAGTATAGTATCTGACATATACTGGATTCCATTTAATCCTTCCTTCCTTCCTTCCTTCCTTCCTTCCTTCCGTCCTCCTTCCCTTCCTTCCTTCCTCCTTCCCTTCCTTCCTTCCTTCCTTCCTTCCTCCCTTCCTTCCTTCCTTCCCCAGTTTCTGATGTTCATCTAGATCTGTTTCTCACACCATGAACAGTCCAAACTGCCAAAAGGTACCATGATTGTGACCAATTAAAATTTCCACCAGAAACTAGTCTTTCCTTTTTATTAAATGCATGATCTATGATAACCTTCATAGCTACTGCAGTACAATTGCTTGCAGTATAATTGACTTGGTCACTAAGGGGATTCTCCAATTACAGTGTAAAAGAGCACTCAGAGTGGGTTCTTTGTGTATTTACATAAAGAGAAAGGACAAGGAAGGGTGAGGTGCAAGGTATTCATTCATTTTTATTTATTCAGTGACTCTTTAGCTCAACCTAACCCCAGTAACTTTCTTGTTCAGAAAAAAAGTTGTATGTCTTTCACCAAAGGATCTGCCTGTAGTTGTTGCTAGACCACACTGATGTTTCCTCAGGTTACCTCCATTATGGATGTTATTCCATTTAGTCCAACAAGGAGAGAAAAGAGTTAAATAAATAACTGCAAGTACAGTGAAGTATAGTGAGATAACTTGATTTCAATTTTCACAATTGCAATAGTGGTAGGGTTTTGATTCCAGATCTTGGGAGTGATGCTATATCATTCATAATGAAGAATGTTTCCTCTACTCATTAGGGCTTCAGCAATGTTCCTATGAATTTTGAAAATACGTATTACCTGTTCTGTGGTAAGTTGTATGTTTATGTACATATTCAAAGCATCAATTGAGGGGTATAAGGCAATATGGATGATGGGAAAAATATGATACCTTTAACTGAATCCAACTGATGATCTTAATTATTTGGGATTTTTGGCAAATGTAATCATAGTTAATATGTTATAAATATTTTGTTTTATCAAGATACAGAACAACTCTAACATTTACCAATTTTACAACAATAATTTCAGGGTTTACTGGAAAAATAATTTGTTTGCAAGAACTTCACAGCTGTAAGGCAATAAATAAAAAAAATTTGGGTATCTTTGAGCTGTGAGGGTAGAATAGTAAGAACTTAAAAAAATCAGAGCTTAAACTTTTGTTCAAGTAGGCCTTTCACCAAGGAGAAATGGCTAAAAGTAGGCTATTTCATAGCAGGAACTGACAACTTTACTTAGTCATTCCATATTTTAAAGATAAATCTCCATCCTCAGAAGTTTCAATGCCATTTTAGTCATCCATCTAATCCACCTATTCATTTAGCAGGAATGGTAATTACGGGGAAATTACTGCCAAACTATGATGTGCAATTAAAATTCAGGCCATTTTATGTGATGCAAAATCTCCCTTTTTTACCATCATCTTACAAATCCTCTGATAGAAAGTTTGTGCTTTTTTGAGACAGGGCTTGTAATAATAAGCCATCTGGCTTACTTAAACATGAAAGATTAAAATGATATACAGTATGAAGGCTTCCTATTCAATTGCTAATGTCCAAGAACTCAACTCCAGTGGTGAAAGCTGTCATTTGGGGGGGAAGAGGTAATTAAAAGATTTCCTTGCAGAGATGAGTTCTGGAGCAGGAGACTGGCAAATGCAAGAAGCAAAACTAATTTTCCAAAAGAGAGCAGGGCTGGCCAAATGTCTTGCGAGTTAATCTTCTGTATCCTTTGGTTCACTTGCAACTGCTTGAGAGGGACTGAAAGGTGGTCAGACGACGAAAAAGACAAAAGCATCCAAATCTTTTCTTTTTTCTTTCTTTCTTTTTTTTTCCCTCCCCCCTCTCTTCCCCGTTACTCTCTAGTAGCGAAGGCTTCATTACACTGGGAGCCAGGCTTGATTAACATTTGTTACAATGGGAGACATGGTGTGATTAAAAAGTCCCTTGTTTTTCTTAAAATATAAATTAAAAAGGAAGATCACATTACTCTTTTGCAACCTGCATTGGGCAAAACCACATTTATATGCTATGATTTATTTCAAGGTTCTCCTTTTCAGATGAGCTGCCTTATTATTACCAATGATAATAAATAATACTTAGCGGTTATGTAGTACTGGGTGTGTTCAAAGCACTTTGAGATTTTTAAGTGGTTAAGCCTCACTCTGTCCTTGAGAGGAAGGAAAGTATTACTGTCTGAATAATCCAGACGAATCCAAATGAATCCAGATGAACAAAATAAAGCTGATGAAGCTGGGTGACTTGCCAAAGAGAAATAACGATAACAGTAATAATAATAATAATTAATAATGATACTAATGATAATAATAAATATCTAGTTCCTTAAAGACCTTTTTGAATCTATATATAGTATCAGACACTGGATGGTATGTGGGCAATATGCATAATAATTAATCAGGCATGTCAACAATTTTAACTAAGTGAAGCTGGGAAAAATATATGAGGTCTTTTTTTTTTTACTATTTTACTAATTTACTATTACTAATTTTACTATTTTACTATATTTTACTATTTTTTTTTACTATTACTTTTTTTTACACTGGTTCTTCTTTCTTTTTTTTTTTTGTGGTGTCACTGTCCTCTGCTATGATCCATGAGCATCTAATAAATTCCCAACCTAATTATGGTTAAAAATATAGTTGATCACGTGACTCACCTATCAAATATCCAAGAAGTAATGTGAAGAGTTCCTATTTTTATGTGCAGCAGCCTAAATGGTCTCATATTTTGGGGTGGGTGAACTGGGCCACGTTTGGAGTTTCCCTGAATAGTTGGAACCATTTGTCAAAAATGTTAAAATCCTTCTATGTTCTTTTTTTCCCTCACGTTTTTAAGCCCACATAGAATGTCTTATTCTCACCCAGTCTCTTAGAAAATGCTCCAGGGTTTTAATGAACATACTTTCACAGTTTTCCTCTTCAGCTTGGTGTGTATACAGAGTGGGAGGAAGAAAAGTGGATGAGGAGGGAGATAGCTCCACATGCTATGGCAACATCATTCCGGCAAGTGATGCCGATGCACGTGGCTTTGAATATTGTTCTTTCTAATAATAGCTGTTGATGCAAGGCCAGCAAGTCCAGAGTGTCTGAACTTTCCTTTAAAAGCCTGGCTTCTTTCCAGCTTAATTCCACAATGTGAACAACAACTTCAGTCCACACATCAGGCCTTGTAAAATGGACTGTTGAGTAAGGAACTTAAGGTGAAGAATCATTAATTTTCTACTCTGATCCTATTTTGCAAAATGCAAAGATTGCTTCTGTTTTGTACTTTGAAATGTTATATTTATTTGAGGGTTGAGTTACCAGAGGAAATAAGACCCATTTTTAATAAAAGCAGAAAAAAGAGGTATGAATGTGGGAAATCAACCAACTCACTTGGCTTCTTTCAAGGAGTTCCCCATTGCCTTCAGCACATTTCCTCACTCTCTAAGTCTTTGACATCTCTGCCTTTTTAGTCTCTGTAATTCTCTTATAAAGTGTGAGAGACTGACATGTTTCTTTTATATCACAGGTGAGCAGATTTTCCCCTCATTTGCAAGTTATAAGCGTATTTAATATTCTCTCATGGATAAATCTGGGTGTTTCTTTTTTTTAAATGTAAGGTTCAAAGTAAAAGTAATTCAGCATGGAAGTCCATAGCTTTGTTATTTGTTTATAAACACTTCAGCTAAATGCCTCTCCCATGCCTCCTGGGGGCATGGAAATGATCCTGGGTCATAGCAGGCTTTGCCTTGGGGGTTCCGGTTCTATCAGGTCCAACTGGGATAGTTTTGTGTATGGGCTCAGTGATGGACTGTGTCTTTGTTGCCCAAGTACCAAGCTGTCTGTTAGGAAGAACTCATTACCACAAAGTAATGACTCTTTTGGCCAGTAAAAATCAGAAAGACTGTCAACCAAGCGGTAGAGAGCTCATGATCTCTATTAGTAATGGGAATGCGAACATTAGCAAAATCATGGATTCTTTGTTTTAAGTTTCTGAGGGATATCAAAATTCTGAAGAAGGTCAAGATACCTCCATGGGCTTATTTGTGCTTGTGTGAAGGAAGCAGTGGGGAAATTGGAGAGGTGAGCTTGAGTGAGTTGGAATTTTCAGTCTCTACTAGGTTCTGAGTTAGTTCATTCATAAAGGACATATGTTCCACTCTGTTATTCATACTTTGCTCATCATAGCAAAGTCTTCTATATTTTATAGAAGACGTTTCAAAGAACTTTAGGATTGGTTGCTATATAGACCATTCATGATATAATCTTCAAGTTAGGTCTCATGTCTGATGGCTATTTATGTGGCATGAAATCTCATTTCCTAATGTCCCTTAAATTAATTGATATGTCGTTGTAGAGTGGCAAATGTGCATGTTTGTCATACAAACACATATATGTATATATGCATACAGATGTATATGTGTGTTTATACACACACATGCACACCACACACCACACACACACACACACACACACACACACACACACACACACACGCAATATACCAAAGGAGAAGAGGAAATGGAATAGATTGCCTCTTAGAGATAACAATTTTCCTACCAGCAGAAGACATCAGAAGGAGGCTGGACATCATCTTTTTGAGGATGTTGTAGATAAGAATTCATGATTTAATTGAGGATTAGATGAGATGACTTTTGAGGCCTTTTCCAAATTTCATTTTGTGATTAATTCTATATTACCTAGCCATGCATAGTACTTGCACCATGGCAGCATATATACAGTGTTAAAGAGTGTCAGAAAAATCTGGGTTCAAATTCCACCTCAGACCCTTTGTAATTGTGTGCCTTTGAGGAAGTCATTCACTATCCTTAAGCCCCGCATTGAAGAATGAGGATAATGACAGTATCTGTCTCCTAGGGTTGTTGTGAAGAGCAAAGGAGAGAGGGAAGGGAACGTGGATTTATATAGTGCCTACTATGGGCCAGGCACTTAGTCAGTGGGTCAAGAAAATCTACTTTATTCCTTTGCCATGTGTTTTATGTTCATATGTCAGGGACTACATCAAATGCTTTACATATATAATTTTATTTGATCCTCACAACAGCCCTGCTGTTATTATCCCCATTTTACAGTTCAGGAAGCTGAGGCAATCAGAAGTTAAATTATCTTGCTCAGGGTAACACAGCTAGAAAGGGTCTGAGGTCAGATTTGAACTCAGGTCTCCCTGACTCCAGCCCCAGTACTATATCCACTGTATCAACCAACTAGTTGAGATGATTCATGTAAAACACTTTATAAATATTACAAAAACTATATAAATACAAATTGATATTATGAGTTAGAATCTATGACATTTCCCCTAAAGAATGGAATAGATAGAAAAGCTGTTTCATCATTTGGAAAAAAAGGGACCAAAATATGTCTTATCTTCTTTGGCCAACAATTTAAAAACACCGAAGGTAATAGAGGATGAGAATGAATGAGTCAACACACATTTGTCAAATCCGTCAAGGTTAAAGAAATCTTCTAACATCCCCAGTCCATCCTGTAGATACAACTGCTTGATGACTTGTTTGTTTTTCTGAAGAAGCCAAAGGCATATATACTACACAGAACCTCTACTCACATATCATGAATATTTTCAGGCTATAGGGAGTTATTGGACAAGAAGAGAACCACAAAAACAAAAAGAAATGAAATTGATAATTACTAGTGATTAATAAGGGAATAATTTCTCTATCAAACATTTGCATAGTCAGGTCATCAACTTGTTAGGGTAAAGAGCAAAATCAATGCCAAAGTAGTAGAATGAATAGAGATGAGAAGATAGGACATGTGACTGAAAGAATTTCATCCTGAGCTATTTTTAATAAGCTGCCAATTCCTCAGAATGAAAAATTAATACAAGAATTAACAACTATGAAGACTATTCCCATCTTCAGTAGAAGTTTAATTGATATAAATCTTTTGTCATTTCTAGGAAACCAAAAAAGCCTAGAAACCGTCTCAGTCAGGAAACACTCAATCTTGGCCGAGTGAAGAAATATTTTAATCAGAAGCAATACCCATTTAGCATATAAGTTGGTTTATAAGATCTTACAATGGAGAATAGCAGAAGGTTATGAGAATTGTAGCTTCTGAAGTAATGAGAATCAGAATAGGGGAAGAGTGTTATATGTGATGGTGTATCTAACCCTATTACTGTCTCATTACCCAGGTGGGGCTTCCTTTCTCTTTCTGCACTTTCTCTACTTAAATATTAAAAATTAAAAATATATTAAGAATATTAAAATTAAAAATATATAATAAAATAAAAAGTTAAAATTATATGTATTTATTAGAAATATATAATCCCCTTTGTCTTTTTTTTAAGCCCCAAGTTTCCAATCAGATATAATGCTTGTAGCAAACCCTCTCAATAGTAGATATATTTCTATTTCTTCTTTGGAGATGTTTCTCCCTTTAGTTTCTTCCTCTTGACTATATTTCCAGTAAGCATAACCATGACTAGTAATTTCTTACTTGGCTCATTTTCTGTGTTAGTAACAGTGAATTACAACTAACAAAAGGGGAAAAAAGATTTACAGAAACTTGGAAAGAAAATAAAGTGAAATCATCCTGAAAGAGTTTAGTATTGAACTAAAAAGATAAAAACACAGGGATTACAATGGAAATATCTACAAAGATTCTATTACAAACTATTTTCTTTGTAAATGGGAGTGGAGCCACCACGTTTAGACTCTAAGCATTGCAATCTCTAATGTACCATATGAGAGAATCACAGAATTGGAGAGTTGAAAGGGACCCACAGACCATTTCATCCAACTGTACATGAAAGGAATCTTCATTATAACTCACCTGACAAATGGTAATCAAACCTCTGCTTGAAGACTGTTGAGGGGGAACCCAATGTATTTTGAGGTAGGCAGTTCTACTCCTGAACAGCTCTGATTGTAGGGAACTTTTCTTCATATAAAGCTTAAATTAGCCTTACCCATTTCTCCTACTCCAGGGATGGGGAACCTGCAACCTCAACATCATATTGTCCCTCTAGGTCCTCAAGTGTGGTCCTTTGACTGAATACAAACTTTGCTCTTTGACTGAATCCACACTTCACAGAACAGTTCTATTCCTGGAGGCAATTCTTCTCTTCATAGAAACTAAAATTGCATCAGCTTTATCCCTATTAAATTTCATCTTATTAGATTCAGCTCAATGCTCTTGCCTTTCAATATGCTTTTGGACCCAAGCTCTGTCATCAACCATGTTAGCAATCCTTAAGAAATGACACTAAAGAAAATATGAGAAGAGTACCTGTACTAGGTTATAAATAAGACCTCTATGCTGGAGGCAACACCATTTCAAAGTCAATGGGGAATTGAATTTAAGATTCTTGAAAAAGGAGAGGATACCAAATAGAAATAGTTTTCAGATCTTGCTGTCATCCCGTTATCCCTCCTCAAAAAAAAAAAAATAAAGAAAAGGAATGGGAAGAATACTACTAATCACTAGTGCCTGCTTACTCGTTCTGCAAATGTCTTTATGAAGTTAACATTTGTATAAATCAAGGACATTCTTGATAAATGTGTGAAAAGGAAGAAGCAGGTCTTTGCAAATAGTAGTATTCCATAGGCTTTCTCTTTAAAGACACAGCACAAAAAGGATACCTCTGTTCTTATTGTTTAATTATAAAAAGCCCTTCATTTGGTGGAACAGCATCACCTCAAAGGCTCTCCCCCAAAGCATGTGGAAAATAATAGTAGATGCACTAAAGAGATTATTTTATTCAATGACCATTTGATTATTAAGATCAACTGAGACTTATTCTACAAAGGAGTTTGGTTCTGTCATAGAGAGCATCTAGCACAGAGGCCAAATGGAAAAAAAGGTTTCACTATAAAGGGTCATCTTGGGACAGATACCATGTATGGACAATGAATTGGGTCCAGAACTGAATAAGAGTTAGAAGGCCTTTGGACAATTGTGCAGTACTTTTGATGACAGCAAATGTCTCTCTGGAACAAAGATCCATCTTTTTGGAATCAGTATTATTCTGGTAATACTATATATGTATGAGTTATAGAATACCACAGTCTTTAAAGAATTAAAATTTCAGGTCATTCAAGGGTCAGTGTTGAGATACATGGTAGACATAAATAGCTGAAACATATTACCACTGAATAATTGCATAGGAGAAGTAGTGCATTAGAGAGAAAAACCAAAAAAAGGGTTAGTCATGTAGAAAAGAGTAAACTCTAACAGATAGATGGCCTAATAACTCCATTGGCAGCTACATAATATTGAGAAATCTAGAGACCCCATCTCCACTACCCCTCACACTGAATGGATTCCTGTAGAGTATGTATCAGTGTACATGGGCTAGAGTCATACAGAATAAATGTGGATGGATTGAAATTTGCACCATGTTAAGGAGCCCTCATGTTGAGCAGATCATAGCTCAAAAGGTCCCATGCATTGGGCTTCTCAGCATAGGCCTGAGGAGTTTGAGGTATGCTGTTCTAATGCCATAGCTCACAAGCATCCATTGGTGTGCTTCCCTAATGAGTATCAGTTGGTAGCAATTAGTAATTATGCTTAAAAATGGGTGTTTACCATGGAGGTATATATGGTAAGAACAGTTGGTTTAAAACATCCCCTGACCCCGAGAGTCTCTGACACACTTCCATACCAGTACATAAAGAGATCAATGGGAAAGTAGACTCAGTCTTAGAGCACATATGGCAAAGGTGGCTCCTAGGAGTTCTTTTGTTGGAGTCCTCAAGAAGTTCCCTGCAGCAGGACTCCTTGTAGAGTCCTGAAGCTGCTTTTCCTCACTGGTTCTATTTTGTTGTCAATGCTTGATGCTGACACTCTTGACAATCATCACTGTTCCTGAGATGCTAGGATATTGAAGAGAAGATGAAATCCTTTGGTACTCTGCAGTTCGCAAGGCTATTCTCTGTTCAAGATGGTGATGGGAGACAGAGATTATCCTATTTTGTCATATGACTCCCAAGCAATCTCATCTCAAGGGTTATCTTCTTTTTTTTTTTTTAAATTTATTTTATTAAATTTTTTTTGAGTTACATATTTTCTCCCCGTCTTTCCCCCGCCCACCATCCCAAAACAGCCATCCCAGTGTTTCCCCTCTCCCCCAGTCTATTCTCTCCTATGTCACTTTTTGGTAGGGCAGGATGTATCTCCCAATTGCAGTGCCTGTGTATCTCAAGTTCCAGTTGGATGTAGTCAATAATAATAATAATAATTGCATATATATATACACACAAAGATAGATAGATAGATACACATTCATAACATTTGATTATGGAACTCCAGATTCCAGATTCTTTCTCCTCCTCCCTCACCACCCATCCCCACTGGAAGGACAAGCAATCAAATACAGGCTGAACATGTGAAATTATGCAGAACCTCTCCATAGTGAGCACACTGTGAGAGTCTGATTACCTGTCCTCAAGGGTTATCTTCTGTCTCTTCTATGTTTCCAAATACGTGAATACTGCATTCTGAACTGACATGATATTTTATAGACGACCTATAGGGCATATATTAATTAAATGTCTTTGATTGATTGATTCAATAGAAATGTTAAAGGCATTAACTGATAAAGGCATAACATTAACAGTATTTTGATAGTTGGTTTAAGTGAGGTGGGATGGGGTGATTGGTTCAACTGACCTCCACTTTTTTAAGATTAAAAAAATTATTGTTCTATTACTCTTACTTTTCCCCTAATTTTTCCCCAGTGTCTCTTATTTGTTTTTTAAAGTCTTCTTTGAGCTGCTCCAAGAACTCTTTTTGGACTTGTGGTCATTTTTTTTAAAGTAGAAGTAGCTTTTTTGACTTCACTGTCTTCTTCCAGGTTTGAACCCAGATCTTCTCAATCACCATAGTAATCATCCATGGTTGAGTTCTTTCTCTTTTACTTACTTATTTTTTAGTGACTTATTTCTTGGATATTAACTCTAAGTCAGAGTTGGGTTTCTGCAGTCCCTCTGGTGGCTGCAAGCTTCAACTCACCCCTCTGCCCTGGAACTGAAACCAGGGATTCACCTCTCCTGTGAGTGACCATAGTCAGCAGGGGCCCCACACTTCTGTGGTTGCATCAACCAGTATGTGCTTGATCTTCTTTGCCTAAGCCACAGCCTGGGACTATGTCACTTTTGGTAGGGCAGGATGTATAAAGTTGTTATAAGATGTTATAAGATGTTATAAAGTTCTCTAGGTATTTGATACATTAGACCTTTATCCAAGGAACTGTCTATAAAATTCTGCCCTCCCCATTTTCTTCTTTCCTTTTATTCTTGGCTACCTTGCTTTTATTTGTACAACCCCTTTTTAATTTAATGTGATCAATATAATCTATTTTATATCTCACAATGCTCTCTATGTCTTGTTTATAAATTCTTGTCCTATTCATAAGTTTGATAGGAATCATATTCCGTATTCTTCTAATTTGCTTATGATAGCTCCCTTCATATCTAGGTCATGTATCCATTTTGACTTTATCTGGGTACATGTGTAAGAACTGGTCTATAATCAATTTCTGCCAGACTGCTTTTCAGCTTTCCCAACAATTTTTTTTAACCAAATAGTGAATTCTTATCCCCCAAGATTAAATCCTTACATTTATCAAACACAGGGTTACTATAATAATTTACTACTGTGTATTGTATGTCTACTGTGTTGCACTGATCCTCCTTTCTATTTCTTTGCCAGTACTGGATAGTGTTGATAATTACTGCCTCATAATACAATTTAAGATCTGTCAAACCTCCTTCCTTTACATTCTTCATTCATTACTTTGATATTCTTCACCTTTTGTTCTTACAAATGAATTTTGTTACCATCTTTTCTAGATCAAAATATATATTTTTGGGTAATTTAATTGGGATATTACTGAATTAAATTAGTTTAGATAGATTTGTCATTTTTATTATAGTGACTCTGCCCACTCATGAACAATGCACATTTCTCCATTTATTTAAATCTGACCTTATTTGTATAAAAAGTGTTTTATAATTATGTTCCTGTAGTCCTTGGGTTTGTCTTGTCAGGTATACTATCAGGTATTTTGTGTTGTCAGTGGTTATCCTAAATGGGGTGTTTCTTACTATCTCTTCTTGCAGGATTTTGTTGATGATGTATAGAAATGCTGATGATTTACATGGGTTTATTTTATATCCCACTATTTTGCTAAAATTATTAATTGTTTCAACTAGCTTTTTAGTTAAATTTCTAGGATTTTCCAAGTATATCATCATATCATCTGCAAAAAGAGATAGTTTTATTACCTCATTGTCCATTCTGATTCCTTCAATTTATTTTTCTTCTCTTACAATTTATAGCATTTCTAAAATAATATTGAATAATATGGATGATAATGGGCATCATTGTTTCATTCCTGATTTTATTGGGAAGGCTCCTAGCTTATCCCCATTACAAATAATGCTTGCTGATGGTTTTTATAGATGCTTCTTGTCATTTTAAGGAAAAATCCATTTATACCTCTGCTTTCTAGTGTTTTTTTTTTTAAATAGGAATGAGTGTTACATTTTGTCAAAAGCTTTTTCTGCACCTAGTGGTATAATTACATGATTTTTTGGATACTTTTGTTACTGATATAATCAATTATGTTAATAGTTTTCCTTATGTTAAACCATCCCTGCTTTCCTGATATAAATCCAACCTGGTCACCATGTATAATATTTGTGGTATGTTGTTGTAGTCTCTGGGATAGTAGGTTTTTTTTTTTAGAATTTTTTCATCTATATCATTAGTGAAATGAGTCTATAATTTTCTTATTCTGGTTTTGCTCTTCCTGACTTAGGTGACAGCATCATATTTGTTTCATAAAAGGAGTTTGATTATACTCCTTCTTTGCCTTTTATTCCAAATAATTTATTTAATATTGGAATTGGTTCATTTTTAAATGCTTGGTAGAATTAACTTGTAAATCCATCTGGTGCTTATGCTTTTTTTCTTAGGAAGCTCATTTATGGCCTATTAAATATCTTTTTCTAAAATAGATTTGTGTAGATATTCTATTTCTTCTTCCGTTATTCTAGATGTTAAAATTTTTTTTTTTTTTGCTTTTTGGAGAGGGGAGGGCAGGGCATTTGGGGTTAAGCGACTTGCCAAAGATCACATGGCTAGTAAGTGTTAAGTGTCTGAGGCACTTGTGACAATCAAATGAGATAATATTGGTCCTTCTGACTCCATGGCCGGTGCTCTATTCACTGCGCCACCTTGCCACCCCTAGCTTAAATTTTTAAAGCATTCTTACATTTTGACTTCTACTCTTACCTATATATTTATCTGTCTAAATGCATGTAAATGTAGGTATAAATAAACATAAATACCCACACATGCCTCTTAGCAAACATAGAGAGCACTGGGACCCCCAAATACTGACTTCGGACGATTCTCCCATTTAAAAAAACAGTACATTATTTATATTCCAATGTTACACTATATTATATACCACATATTACATGTGAATATAATTAAGTGCTATTAAGTAATGAATAAATAGGAGTGAAAACCCTGCTTAGATATTGACATATGAAGTGATGAATGAGCAAAAAAGTGATTTCAAAGAGTTCCATTTATCTGCATGTTTGAGAAGAGAGAAGTCTTTAATATTTGGGAAACTGAGTAAAGTGCTCTCCACTTTCTTGAAGATGTTAGTTAGATGCCTGGACTAGTTTAGTCATATGATGGTCAAGTGTGCCTAATAGGATGATTAGAAGATTGACTTAGAAATGGAAGGACGCTTTGAGGTCATCTAATCCAACTCCCTCTTTTTAAATTTTTTTTTTCTGCTAGTTTTCTCTATCTCAATTAGTATAGAAGTGCTGTGGCTACTCATAGGCAAGATTCATTGCTGCTTGGCATAGAATTTTGACCTGTTCTGTTTCTGACCTAGGTGAGTTTCCCCCTCCTTAGGCAGCCTGGTGACAGCCTCCTTCTTGGGGGTTTACCATATTACTGCTGAAATTAATATGGGTGCCTACTCATCTTTAACCTTACTGCAGGTCAGAATACCCAAATTTAATATCAGCTTTAGCCCTTCCACTCGGGATTATTGGTAGGTACCACCATGCTCACAGGGTCAGATAAAATGGGAGTCAACAACTTCATTTCTTCCTATGAGATGAATGACCATCAGGACATATTATTTGCCCTCCTCTTGTCTCCTAGGGTCCTTCAGGTACCATCTACTCTGACATTATATCCTGCAATACCCTAGCACTATCATCTGATCTGCTTATGTAACCTAGGACCTTGACATATGTCTTACTAATGAATGCTTAGGACTTCTGGGTCTTTCCATCTGGCTTAACAGAGCTATGTGATAATAGAGTACTTCGTTAATACCCTAGAAATGTTTTTAGAAGACTTAGAAGACCTCTGTAGAACATTAGGCAGATTTCCTATGGAGGATTTAATGGAAGGGAATGAATGAGATTCAAGCAAGATGGGAAGGTGTGGATAGATTGTAATCTACACTGATAGAAAGAGTACTACATGGGTAGGATCATATATCCATTGAAGGATCATTTAAGGAGTGGTTTATGTGCCTATAGAAAGGCAAACAGTGATTTACAGATGCCAGCACAGATTCATCAAGAATAGGTCAGGCCAAATTTACCTCCTTTCTTATCTTGGCAGGATTACCATACTGGTAGATGAGAGCAACGTCCCAGAAATAGCAAAGCTGAATTTCAGTAAAGACATTTGACAAAGTCTTTCACTGTATCCTTGTTGACAAGTTCAAAAGATGTGGGCTGAAAGACAGGACGGTTATGTGAATTTGGAACTGGTTGCACAGCCAGACCTTAAGAGTAGCAACTAATGGGAGTCCCTAACCACCTAGTGTGAGGTCTCTAGAGCAGCTCTCCAGAGTTCTATCTTTGCCTCTATTCTACTCTGTTTTAAAAATTAATGGCTTGGATAAAGGGATATATAGGAAGGGAAGAAAGGGAAAGGGAATAAGCATTTATTAAGTGCCTAATATGAGTTAGGTTCTTTACCAATATTATCTCATTTGATTGTCATAACAACCCTGTGAGATAGGTGCTAGTCACATCTCCATTTTAAAGTTTATGGAACTCTGTCAGGCAGAGATTAATTGATTTGCCCAAGATCACATAGCTAGTAAATATCTATGGATGGATTTGAACTCAGGGCTTCCTGAGTCCAGGCTGAGTGCTTTCTCCACTGTACCACCTAACTACCTAGATGATATGCTTATTGAATTTTCAGATGGTATGAATATGGAAAGGTTAACTAACATACTGGATGCCAGAATTGATATCTAAAATATTCTCAACACACTAGAATGGTGGGCTGAATCTAATAAATGAAATGTGTGTAGGATAAATGTAAAGTCCTACATTTTAGATGAAAAAAGTCAACTATGTAAGTACAGAATGGGAGGCTCATGTCTTGACAGAAGTTGATATGAATAAGACTTGGAACAATGATAGGAATGTGCCCTAAAAGATCCCCCCCCCCCCAAAAAAAGCTGTATGTACAAAGATTTTCATAAGAGCATTATTTTTAATTCAAGAAAAAGCAAGAAGTTACTTAAATGTCCAACAATAAGGAAACGATCAAGTAAATGGTAGTACAATAATGTAATGGACTTTATAATGCAGTTAATTTTAACAGACATGAAGATTATAAAGAATTTGGAAAAACCTTTATTAAGTAATGTCAAGTGAAAAAAAAAAGCACTAGATCCATAAGATTAACTATTACTATACAAGAAGAAAAATAAAGAGGATAAATAAAGACCCTAAATGGAGATTTGGAGTGATTAAAGGTGTGACATTTTATGTGCTGAAAGTCAGTTATTTAAAAGTAAATAGTCACATAGTAGATTTAGTCATACTGATATTTAATATTGTTTATAATAAGTCATTTAAAAAGAAGATCTGAGGTTTTTACTGGACTAAGAGCTCAATATGAGACAATCATGACATAGCCGTCCAGAAAGCTAATGCTAATGAAGACTGCATTAATAGAAATGAGCTTCCTGGAACCAGAGGGGTGATAGTCGTATGGAATTTGTGGTGCTGGTCAGACCACATCTGGAGTATTGTGGTCAGTCCATTTTAGGAAAGAGATTGGCAAGATGGGGATGGTCACAGGAAGTTAGCAGGCTAGTGGGGACACTAAAACCTATATCACATGAGAATCAGTTGAAGAGAATTAGAGATATTACACTTGGAGAAGAAAGGATTTAAGGAGGTTCAAATACTATCCTCATTGTATCTAAAGGACTGTCCGGTATAAGAGAGATTATACTTTTGTGCCCAGTGGAGAAGCGAGGCATGATGAATGGAAACTGTTAAAAACTAGATTTCAACCTAATGTAGGGGAATGTATCCAAACAATATAGAATTATCCAAAGGGGAATTGGCTGCCTTAGGAGCTAGTGGTTTCCTCATCACCAGAGAACTTCAGGAGAAGCTTGGTTAACTCTTGGGTCAGGGATGTTGTAGAAGCAAAGCCAGGCATAGGGGTTGACTTCTGAGGTAGGTCTCTTTTAAATTCTGATATTCTATAATTAATTCTCCCAATCTATTTTTTTCAGTCATTAGTGATCTTTCCCATCATTTTGGGATTGTGTGTGTGTGTGTGTGTGTGTGTGTGTGTGTGTGTGTGTGTGTGTGCGTGCCATACTACTCGCCTATGAATGTGTTGTGTCTCCCCCAATAGTAAGCTTCTTAAGGTCAGGGAATGCTTTACTTCTATATATGTATTCCCTGTGCTTTGCACAGTGCCTAGAACATAACAAAAGCTTAACAAATGCTGTTTGATTGATTGATAGCATACTTTGTAAGCTTATTGATCAGGAAGTAGCTTATTTTAGATTATGGAGGCATCCAATACATTTCGATGCTCAATGAAATGAATACTACATTCTGACAAAGTACAATTGGCATGAATACACAATTGCTTTTTAAAAACCCATTCAAAAAGCTTCAAAATATATGGTCATGAGGCAGCATGATATAATTGAGAAGGTATGGAATTGGAGGCAGGAAAGTCTGCTTTAGGTCCTGCCTCTGACAAATAACAGTAGTGTGATTATGGGCAAGTGACAACCTCGCAATGCTCTCTAGGACTATATATTATAGATTAGTTGCCAATTTTCATTGGTAGAGGGAGTCTCCACATTTAGGAGTTTCTTGTACTGATAAATGACAAATCTTTCCATTTTTAATCTCCTCAAAACACTGTGAAATAAGGCATACTATATTATCCCATTTTTGAGATGAGAAAAATTAAGAGCAAGGTATCAGAACAACTTTTCACCAGGCATTGTAATGAGGACCTTTGGAGCTAATCTCCATCTCTTGTCTGACTCCATGACCAATGCTCTTTCTAGGAGTCTATGTCACCATCCAAAGTAAGATGGTAGATGTAAAGAATGCTTGGAAGGAGCAAATTTGACTCAATTAAATTTAGCCAATGCATATTAAGTATCTGTTGTAGCAAGGCTGCACTAAGTCTGCTAGGTTGGGGGTGGGGGAGGAGATGTAGTTCAAAGATGAATAAAATCAAAGGTCACATGAACTTTTTTGATCACAATGTCACACTGTTAATTCACATTGAATTTTCATTCCACTAAAATCCCTAGTTCCTGCCCTTGGTGAGCAAGTGAGAGATCACATGTACACAGGTGGTCACACTGAAAAATAGAATATGATGAATTCATGGAAGATATCCAGAGTGGTATGAGAGTTTTGAGGACAAAGATTACTTCAATCTGGTGGGAACCAAGGAAAGCTCCATTGAAGAGACAACATTTGAGATGACCCTTCTTGGATGGGTAGGTTTTCAATAGAAGAGAAGAGTATATGCATCAGGGGAAAAAAAATTCCCATTAGAAGGGAATCTATGATAACAAGGCATTATATGAGCAGATGCTCAAAGGTGGGAAAGAAATGGAAAAAAAAATTAAGGGAATAATAAGTAGTCTAGTTTATTGGATTCATATAGTTTGTGAAGTGGAAGAGAATTTTTGAAATAGTCTTCAGAATGGTAGACGTAAAAGAAAAAAGAGGAATTTAAACATAAGTGTTTATGCTTCCCTCAAGAATATAAATGTGTCCCATTGAGGAATAGAATGAATGCCTACTTCTTTTTTTCCTTTCTTTTACTGTCTTTTTGGGTTAATTATGAATTCATAGTGGTCTTATAGACTTTTCCATGCATCCTACTTGAGAGACAACATGTATTTTGATAACACCTTGAGAAGCACACATAATGAAACATTGAATGCCTAGACTTGAAATGTCAGGTCATGTTTTGTTTTTTCCCTTTCCTCCATTATTACTTTGATGTATATTTGCCTCAGTATAATGGGGGTGTAAGTTTAGTATTTTGTCATTCAACATTATGAAATGTTCTCAATCTTTATTATAAAATAACAAATTGTAACCCATTTATGGAAATAAAAATATAGTGTCATGGCTCCCAGCAAAGCTAAAGCCTCATTATCATCACCCCTAATGCAAAAATAGAACAAAACAAAACAATTCCAAAGCCAAACCAGACCAAACCAAAACTCTTCCACTTGCATTGAAAGGAAGCATTTAGCTTACCAGTCAAGGGACAGATAATATATTAGTTTGAAGCTAACAAAGATGCCTTCACAAAACCTTCCCCCAAAGTTGCTGTTTTTCTTCTCTGTGACTGTGCGTGCACATTCCTCAGTGCTATTTAGCCCAGGAAGGTAGAACCCATTATCTTTGTGTTTTGACGTTTCTGCTGCCTCCTCTTTGTGTTTATTTTGTTGTTAATGCTGGCTGCTTTCCAATAGCTGCTGGCCACACTGACTGCTGAAATCTTTTGTCAGCTAAATCAGACACAATCTGGAGACAGAAACATATTATCGTGTATATCATTTTCAAATAAAGCGATGTTCACAAAATGCACAGGACCAATACAAAAATGAAATGTTGCATGTGGAGTTGTGCTGAATTAAGGGGAGAGAATTGCTGAGCCTGCTTAAAAAGCAGTCCTTGAGAGAGATTGGTCTAATCAAAGAATGTGGGCTTGTTGGATCAAACCTCAAAAGGACAGCATCAACACATAAAAATGAATGAGTCTAAAAGGAAGAAACTGACTTTTGTGATTGCTTTGATCTTATGTCATATCTGGCATTTGAAAATTGCCATATATTTGATGGCCATTGAATGAAGTAAAGTACCTTATTTGCCCAATAAGTAAGGACTCGGAGCATTGCTTTTTACACAGGGAAATAGAGGGACAGAAGAGTCCTCATAGCTACCTTCTATATTAGAGGAATAAGTGCCTCAAATTACACCCTAGCTTTTGATTTTCTATTCTCACCTTGAGGTTATTTCTTTCCTTTCAAATAAATATTGAACAGAAAGAGAAGGTAAAATGACAACCATAGAATGTTAGGGTTGGGAGAGACATTAAAACACATCAAGTCTAGTAGTCTTCAAGCTTTTCGATTGTGTACCCAAATCAATAATTTTTCTTCCTTAAGTGGATATTTTGGGAGGAAGGAGGTAGGCTTAGGGAGGAAGATGAGCAAAGGATTTTCCAATGGTACTTCTGCAGTTGCCTCAGTTGGATTAGACTATCACTGTATTGAGGGGATAGCTTCCAGCTTAGACATTGGGAGCTTTCATAGAAAACTGGAAGGCATATAGGTATGGGGTTGTTGGATTGTAATGGGTGAAGGGTAGGTGGGGTTGTGTTGGAGACAAGCGCCATGATTGGCCATGGTGGGGTTGTGAGGAAGGAGATTAGACCCATCTTCTCACTCTCTGATTAGTTAAGCATACACCAATTGGGCCATACCATGACCTCAACTTTCAAAAACAGCATTTTATTCCAGATTCCTCATTTTTTAGATGAAGAAACAAGTGAGATTAAGTGATTTGTCCAGGGTTATGATGCTAGTTAGTTACAGAGGCAGGTCCAGAATGTAGTCTTCGTCTCAAATTCTTACTGCAACATCACATTGGCTGAGGTAATTAAACTTTTTCTAGTGATAAATACATATTAATGTTTTCAGAGTTTTCAGAGACATCTAATTTGCATTCTGCTGACCATAAAATTCCAGAGTGGCCCAAGAACCAGGTTAAAATATGATTGGGAAATGTTTCACAAAATAAATATCAAGATCGTACAACACAGTTAATGTTAATTTAGTGTTTTCTAATCCAATATGCAGCCCATAGGGATATTGCTACTTGAGTTTGATTTCACTGGTTTAAATGATACATTTATTATTATTATGGTTTTTGTTATTATTTCACGGTTTTAGATGTTACAAAACAATCATCTTCCTTGTCATTGGCTTTCTCAAGTTTTCATTTTCCTCTGTAAAATGAGAGGTTTTAGTGGAATGATCTCTAAATCTTCCTCTAATTCTAAAACTTATGACCATTTATTTATAGAAATCCTCAGATCACCTTTGTCAGTTGAGAGCAGTGGTAAAGGTGGTAAGCAGTGGTAAAAAGGTAAAAAGTAAAAAGTGGTAAAGGTTTTATACCCATTTGACAGATAGATAAACTGAGACAATTAAACATTTGTTGAGGACACTTTATGTTAGGATTGAACTAGATGCTGGGGTTGCAAATATATAGCTTAATTCTTGCTCTTAGAGACCTTATATTCTAATATGAAGAAGGTCAGTTACATAAATAATGATGATAGAAGGGAGAGTGAGATAAGTACAAAAGAGAAATGTAGGCAAGGTGCTACAGGTAATGTGAAGGATATATTATTTTTAAATGGGGGAAACAGTGGAACCAGGAAAAGATCACAAAGAAACTGGCATTTAAATTAAATCTTGATGGACTTGAAGGAAAGGATAAACTTTGATGACCAAACTGTGGTAATCCATTTCAGATTTAAAGAATAGCCTAAACAAAAGCATGGAGGAAGCAGAATTATAAACTGAAGATAGGGTACTTCAGTTTAACCAGAATGTAGAATATATGAAGGACAGTACAAATGAGATAAAGCTGGATAGTTAGACTTGAGTTGAATTGTGGAGAGCCTTGAATGCCACGCTAAGATTCTTTATTTGTTGTTCAGTAGAAAATCACTAAAGATTTTTGAATAGAATAATGGCACAATTATAGTAATACACTGGGAAAATTAATTGAATAGAAGTTATGAAGTACAGCTTAGAGAGGCAGAAAGACCTGAAGAGAGGTTATTACAATGTTCTAGGTAAAAAAGAAATGAGGACATTAATTGATGTTGCTGTAGTGTATGTGGAGAGGAAGGGTCACATGTGTGATGTCTTGTGGTTAGTTTAGGGACAACAAGATTTGACATCTGATTGGGTGTCTGCAGAAGATAGAGAAGAGTAAAAGATGGACAAGAGGTTGGAAAAGTCTGGCATATTGTGAGAATAATGGTGTCTCTAAAAAAGAATTTTTCCAAACCTATGAGGAGGGGTAGCTTTAGAGGAAAAAAATGAAGAATTCAGTTTTAGACATTGAGCTTGAGGTTTCAGAAATATATTTTAGTGAAGTATGTCTAACATCTAAAAGACTATTTCACAGAACACTCACACAAAGCAAGCATTCACAGGCTGTTCAGAAGAAGCGATACAAGGACACTCTCATGGACTCTCTGAAGGACTTTGGAATTGATTGTGAAACATGGGAGACACCGGCATAGGACTGCTCAGCATGGCATGCCTGCATCAAAGAAGGTGCTGTATTCTGGGAGCGAAGCAAAATTGCAGTAGCTCAAAAGAAATGACAAGAGCAAATTTAGAGACGTCTCTGTTCTAAATGTTCACATGAACCATTTGTACCCGACCTGTGGTAGAGCCTTCTGAACTCATACTGCAGACATAATCAGACACACTGTACACTGACCCTGACATAATGATATCATTTTGGTCCTCTTTGAGTACGAAGGACAACATCCAACTATATCTAGGAGGCAGTTGGAAATATGGAACTGAAACTATGGGGAGTGGTTGGAGGTGGAGATCTGGACATTTGGAAATCTTCTGCATAATGGTGATAGTTAAAGGCATGGGTCTATCTGAGATAGAGCCCTAACAATAAATTTTATTATTTGGGGCAAATTGCATACGTGTGTGTGTGTGTGTGTGTGTGTGTGTGTGTGTGTGTGTGTGTGTGTGTGTAAGAGAGAGGAAGGAGCAAAGCAGGATGGGAGACTGTATCAGCAAGCACCCCAACACACCCAGGGTGGCTGCTAGCACAGGTTCTTAGATCTGCTTTTCTAAAGGAAAGCAACTCAAAATGGGTTAACAATCTTACTTTAATCGATCAAATATCATTTACCTAGTTCAGGGGGAAAAGTCGGCACCCTGAACTTCAGATAATACAAACAGAAGTTACAAACAGAAAAACAGATCAGCAGAGGGCTTCCAGCGCCTGACCATTACATCAGTTACCTAGTCAGTTACCAGAGAGGGAAGCACCAACATCTGGGTTTTTGACAGCCGGGGGGCTCAACAGCTGCCCAGAGTCTCGTCTGGCCAAATCACACAACTCTTCTCAAAGTGAGCCCCAAACCAAAACCTCACAATAGGGCGTATATATAGCC
>CM053580.1:201779410-201820202 GCA_028627135.1 Pseudochirops cupreus | reverse complement strand
GCCTGGCGCCACAGGCTCCACGTGACCACATTCAGCCTATTAGGGAACAGAGTATACTTTCAAATATCCAAGGGGCCTCAGAGTCACGTAGCCACTTTAGCAAAGGGCCTAGGGGCAGGGAAGATCTTCAGATTCCCATAACAGAGACCTCAGATATAGTTGTATCAGAATACTGGTGGCTTATCCTCCAAAGAGACTGGCCTGCGCCTGTGGGATAACTGACAAGGGCCCCTAAACCCTATATGTCTGACAGACACCTTAAACTCACCATGGTAAAAATAGAAAATTAGAAAAAAGAAGAAAATAAAATAAGAAAAAATAAGAAAATAATAAAAATAGAAAATAAAAAAATAAAAAAAGAACTCATCTCTTCCCTCCAACATTTCCCTTTGTCCAACTTCCCTATTATTGTTGAGAGTGCCACCATCCTCTAGATTGGCGGTTCTCAACCTTCCTGATGCCGCAACCCTTTAATACAGTTCCTCATGTTGTGGTGACCCCCAACCATAAAATTCTTTTCGTAGCTACTTCATAACTGTAATTTTGCTACTATTATGAATCTATCTGACATGCGGGATATATTTTCATTGTTACAAATTGAACACAACCCAAAGGTTAAGAACTGCTGCTCTAGAGTAACACTTGTGCTATACCTTACTCCTCACTCATCTCACTCTACAGTCTGTCACTGTCTTACTGTTTCTATTTTCACAACATTATGTGTATATATATATATACATATAAGGATATATACACATGTGCAGACACAAACATACATACATACATACATACATACATACATACATAGAGTTGTTGTTGTTCAGTCATGTCTGACTCTGTATGACCCCATGGACTTGTCCAAGGGGTTTTCATGGAAAAGAAATTAGAAAGATTTGCCAATTCCTTCCCCAGAGTGTTCCTATTTTACAGATGAAGAACTGAGGCAAATAGAGTGTTAGTGACTGGCTCAAGGTCACATAGCTAGTAAGTATCTGAGACCAGATTTGAACTCAGATTTTCCCAACTACAGGCCCAGTGTTCTATCCACTGCACCACTGCCACATACGTGTATATAAACATGTATATATGTATATGTGTATATAAATATGTATATATACATACATATACACACACACACATACACACTACACACACACATATAACGAATGACACCGGGAACAGCTGATATGGAGGAGTCATGAAAAGGAAAGGTACATTTTAAGCAGTTGGGGTGTGAGGACATAATGAGGAAAAAAAGCAGTGATACAATGGAGGTTGCACCTCCTGGAGCATGCACTGGGTTGCTCTGGTTACAATGTGGGGCTTTCTTGGGATTTTTGTTGTTGAGTCATTTCAGTTGTATCTGACTCCATTTGGGGCTTCCTCGGCAAAAATCCTGGAGTAGTTTGCCATTTCCTTTTCTAATTCATTTTATAGAAGAGGAATTGTCGAAATAAGTGACTTACCCTGGGTTATCCAACTAGTGAATGTCTGAGGCTGGATTTGAACTCACGAAGATGAATTTTCCTGACTCTAGGCCCTGCAGTCTGCCCACTTCACCACTGGCTGCCTTTTTTTTGGGATAAAGTAGATCTATACACGTTTGTAAGCTGAGAGAACCCACGTACGTAGGAAATGACTGAAAATGCATGAGAGAGAAAGAATGGTTGATATAACAAGGTCACAGAGTTTTGAGCATGTGCATTGGCACATGATGTTATTAAGGAAAAGCTCTTCTTAGGCTGGTCTAGAAGATTATGGTAAATGATAATAATAGCTCACACTTCCACGGCCCCTCAGAAGCACTGTGCTTAGCTCTCTAAAGCTGTTATCTCATTGGATCTTCATAGCGACTCTGGGAGGTAGAGGCTATTATTATCTCCATTTTAAAGATGAGAAAACAGACACAAGTTCTACATAACTTTGGTCAGATATAGTTGTATCTCTGCTAGATGAGCCCTTGTCTTGGCTGCTGCTGGTCTTGTTTCTGGAAGGCCATTTCTCCCTTCTCTGGGCCTCAAAACTGGGCCATCTTACTGTAAAATCTGGCATCATCTTGACTCCCTAAACTCCTGGTGGCCTGCTCTCCTGTCCTTTCAAAACTTACAAGGTTATAGTTGTGTCCAACTCTTTGTGACCCCATTTGGGGTTTTCTTGGAAGAGATACTGGAGTTGTTTGCCATTTCCTTCTCTAGCTAGTTTTACAGATGGGGAAACTGAGGCAAGTGGGGCTAAGTGAAGGATGTTTGTCCAAGCTCTGTAGTTTCTCTAAGATACTTCTATTGTAGGTCATTATGACTCTCTGGAAGTAGGATCTCCAGCCCTTCCAATGCCAAGGGCATTCTGGGAATGTTCATAAGACCTGGGCTCATTGACCTGCTCTGTTTCACATACCATACAGTTTTACCAATAAACATTCAGCTGTCCATTACATAATGATTCACAACTCATGTGTATAGTGCGTCATGACTCATAGTGATTTCCTCAGAAATAATCTTGTGAGTGGAGTAAGGAGGTATAAATATTGTCACCCTCATTTATAGATGAGGAAATTGAGGCCCTATTGCAATGAAGTTTCTTGCCCAAAGTCACATAAATAATAAGGACTTAACTCCATAGCTTAGAGGATTCCTAACTTAGTGCTCTTTTCATAAAACCACACTGCTTCTTATAAATACACTGAGATGGGGAAGGTAGGTGGCGCAGTGACTAGAACCCTGGCCCTGGAGTCAGGAGGACCTGAATTCAAATCCAGCCTCAGACACTTGACACACTTATCAGCTGTGTGACCTTGGGCAAGTCACTTAACCCCAATTGCCTTGTCTTCCCCCCCTCAAAAAACCTCCCCTAAATAAATACACTGAGATTTCAGAAATTTTAAATTGTGAAGTCTAAAATTATCTCTTTGGCAGATATCACCTTGGACTTGCTCCCTCCAAACTCTCCAAGTTCATGTGGCCTACTCCCATATTACTTTAGTTGAACTGGATCAGGCTGAACTTCATAACCTGAGGTCCATTAACCTTTTTATATATTTTGATAACTATATGCCAACATAATGGATTTCCTTTGTAGTGCTATGGATTTTATTTATGTGTTTAAAAACACATATTCTGAGGAGGACTCCATAGGCTTAATCAGGTTGCCAAAGAGGTCTACAACATTAAAAACAAAGATTAAGAAACCCTGGATTAGATTGCTCTGAGGTGTCTTCTAGCTCAAAGTTTCTATGATGGATCTCAAGATGCTTTAATTCTGTTCAAATTCCTTTGTTTGAAGAAGGTCTTCAAAGACTCATTTTATCCTTAAGTCACCTGAGACACTATAATAAACTGGGGGATGGATAGGGATGACTTGGAACGTGGGAGAAGCAAGCAGGCACCTTTTTATGCCTTTGAAAGCACACTGTTGTTTGCCATACTGTATCTGTATGTAGGGTGAGGTCTGGCCATTGGAATTAGTCAGGGTCATAAAGTAAGCTCTTAAAAGGGGCCATGATTTATCCCTATATTTTACAAGTGAAGATAGTAACCTGCCCAGGCATACACAACTACCTTGTGCCAGAGCCCAGACTAGTAACCAGGTCCTTTAGTTCTCTGTCTTATTATTTTTCCATCATGCCTGAAACTAAGTCCCCATTGAATCATATGGTAGAAAGAGACAAGTATACAGTTTTAATGTTGGATTAATTTTCACACTCATTTTCCAATCTAATTGTGAAAATTTTCTCAAATGCCATTCTATAGGAAATTTTCCATGCATTTCCTTAGAAAATAGCTGTACATGATCTGAAGTCTTTGTACAATATTCCTCATGATAAGAGGCATGATAAGACAGTCTCCCTTCACGTCATCTGTCACCCAAACTGGGCACATTTATTTTCCTTCCCTTACTATTTCAGTAAATGGGATTACTATATTTACCAAGTCATTTTGTAAGTCAAATCAATCAAAATCACAGGTTCATTAAGTACCTATGATGCATTCAGAACTGGACTCAGTACTCTAGAACTAAAAAAAGAGAATAGGAATATGACACAATTTCTGCCTTCAAGGAATTTATAATCTAGTTATAAGTTAAATGTTATATGTATATAAGTTCTATGAAATGTGGTTCAGAACATGGGATCATAGAAGTTCAACCTGATCTAGTTCAACTATATCATTTTACAGCTCAGGAAACTGAGGCCAGAATACATAATTCTCTAGTACAGATGTTAGCAAATTATAGGCCCCTGGGCCAAACCAGTTCAAAAGCCAGTGAGTTAAGAATGGTTTTTATATTTCAAAATGAAGTTTTATTTTATTTTAAAATGTAAAAACCGTTCTTTGTTCATATTCTTAGCTTATGTGAAAATAGGTGGTAGGCTGGATTTATTCCTTGGACTTAATCTAATATGTCTGGGATGTATAATTTAGTATAATAATAATAATGGACATTTACGTAGCATTTTAGGTTTACAAAGTGCTTTCTCTGCATTATCACATTTGAGCCTCATAACAACCTTGTAAAGTAGAGGTATTTATGATCTCCGTTTGGTTAATAAGAAAATTGAGTCTCAGAGAAGGCAGGTGATTTGCCTATGGTAGCAGAACTAGTAAGTGTCAGAGCTGGGATATGAACTTATGTCTTCTTGGTTCAGAATCCTATCTATCCATTATGTTGCAATGCCATGCTGTTCCCGTTCATGGAGCCAAGTTCATCTGACCAATTAAAACCCATTACAATGCCTTTTCATCTAAGGAGACACAGTCTCTTATCACAGGATATATGAGTTTTGATAGTCACAAATATTTAGGAAATTGCTAAGATGAAACATATCTCTGGGTAACTCAGAATGAACAGAAGAAGTTAAAAAGAGGCAAGGTGTATTGGAGACAAATGTTGAACATTTTCATAAAGTTGATTACATCCCAACTTACTAATGAAATCATGTCAAAATTGTTGGATCTTTAAAGTCAATTTGTCTTCCTATATGTAGCTCAGACAAATTAATGACACCCATTTTGTGTATCTGGTAAGGCAGAGATTTGAATTCTGGTCTTCTGACTTAGGGTCGTGTGTGTGTGTGTGTGTGTGTGTGTGTGTGTGTGTGTTTTCTGCTATTTTATCTAGCCCTAACTGGGTCTGAACTGGAATACCCTCTACAAAATATTCAACAAATGGTTATTCAGACTTTGCTTAGAAACTTCCAGTGAATCTGCTACTTCCTGAGACAGCCCATTCATTCCCTTTTGGACAGCTCTAACTTCAAGAAAATTTCTCCTTAGTTGGAGCCCAAATCTGCCTTATTGTAGCTTCCATTCATTGCTTTTAGTATTGTTCTCTTGGGTAAGATATAAGAATTATCTGTCTTCCATGTAAATACCTTTGAAATACTCAGAGACAGTTTTGTCATCTACCCTAATCCTCCACATGGTCAAAGTTCTCTCTTCTCTGCACCTTCCAATATCCTTGGCTGGAATAATTCCAGGGCTCTCCGTTGTTTAGTTCTTCTTCCCTCTATATGCTTTCCAGCTTATCAATATCCTTCTTAAAATGTGCTACTCAGAACTGAACACTATTTAAGGAGAGTCTAGTCTCTAGTGTTTCTACCATTTCCCTTGTTTTGTTCATATCAATGAAAGCAATTTTGTGATTGCTGTGCCTTGATTCAATATTGGTTGGTTGGGTTATTGATGCTTTTGGCTCTGGAGAAGGGAATCCTATTGTTGACAATATTGCAGGGTTTGCGGTACTTTTCCCTCATTCCCCTCTGAATCAAGTTGGTTGTTTGGGAGCTTGATTGATGGATGGTCTACTATGGCAACATATCCTCTAAAGTAAGTACAAATACTAAGTTTCATTTGGTCAGAGATTGGGACTGTCTACTCCCATTGGAGATAGGCTCCCTGGGATACAATATCAAAACACCGGAGAAGATTGTGTAAAAAGGCTAAAAAGAGAAAATGTGTTTTTCTGCTCTAAGTGCCACGTAGATAAAGTACTTCATCTTCAAGTATGTGAAAATCACACATATTTCATGAATAATAAATTAACTTTAAAATGCCAAATCTTTTTAAGAAAGCAAGCCAAGGAATCAAAATAGTCACTAACTTCCAAGAAGTCCTTCAGTGTTCAACTTAAACATTCTTAGATCAGTAAGAGAGAATCTTGTGACTATTTTTACTGTTGACATTTAAAGAACAAATCACAACTCTAAGCATCTTTATCCAGATTTCAGGAAGTTCCTTTTATTCTGCTCCTCAGATGGGTAAACCATGGCCAACCAATGAATGCCACTTGACCAATAGAGAGCCTCCTGTCACAGATTGGGATTCATCTTGCTATCAAGCATTGTCATGAATTAGGGCTCCCCACGTAGTCCTTCAGAGATGAGACTGAATGTACCCAAATGTGTCTGGTACACTTAAGCTTTAAGGATCAGTCATGACACTTTATGTTTCTCTTTTGATTTTTAGCATTTCAGAGAGAAATAGCAGGCTCCCATCGAAGATATTATGTATATGCATATGTATATACATATGTAAATACATACATATATATGTAGAACTTGAATTTCACTAAAATTGGATTGATTTGTCTTTTCCTTGGTGCTTGATTAACTTTTCTTTTGCTCCCTCACTCTTTAGTGTTCTCTTTCTTTTCCCCTCCCTCTCCCTCTTTCTCAACCTCTCTCTCCTTTCTCTTTCCCTCTCTCCCTCCCTCCTTTCTCTTTCCCTCTTTCCCTCCCTCCTTTCTTTCCTCTGTCCTATCCTCCTCCTTCTTGTCCTCCTCCTCCTCCTCCTCCTCTTCCTCTTCTCCTCCTCCTCATCTGCTTCTGCTTCTTCTTCTTCTTCTTCTTCTTTTTCTTCTTCTCTTTCTTTGTCTCTCTCTTTGCCTCTCTGTCTTTCTCTGTTTCTCTCTGTCTCTCTCTTTGCCAGTGCTTTTTCAATGAGAAGAATGTAAATTAGCAAAATTTTAACAAGGCAAGCCCTTGGTGATGACCCCCTTGTCTCTAAGCACTGCTATCAACTGGGGCTAAGTCAGCTTTGGGAAGAGCATCTTGCAGGCTAGCACTGGCCTCCTGTTTTTTTTATCAGTGCAACAATTCTCGAGACAAGGGGTTTAATGAGGGAAGATCAATCCCAACAGGAAAACCTGTGATATCTGACATCAGTAGGCCTGTATCTATAAACCAAGCCCCTAACACCCCTCATCCTGAAGTAAATAAATAAATAAAGTAAAAATCACACCCAGCCTTGCATTCTGTCAAAGTTTAAAGATAACAAGATCACTTTGTGTAGCATTTAACTATCGTTTCAGTGAGGCTTTTGAAGCTGTTTAAGTTCTTTTGTACCTAAGTTGTTTAATGTTACCCAGACAAGGTAAATCAAAGTCTAATAGAGTGGAAAAACAGCAAAGGCAGAAAGTAGGTAAAAGATAAATCACACAGGAAGTTTGGCTTTTTTTTTTTTTGGTTATTATATTCATTGAGATCAAAGCCCTTGTTTCAGCTCTAATTAACAAAAGCTAATGCAGATTGGAGACCTTCTGGCACTGAGCAGAGCCTTGGAGGATACAGCTGAAATCTTCTAAAGATTTAAATAATTAATATGACACCTTGAGCTTCGGATGGGAGGGAAAAAAAAAACCCCAGCCCCGTGTTCAAGTTCTAGAACAATGCCATTGCCAAGTTCGATACCCTTTGTTCTGATGGAAATGAGCAGAGGAGACTGCATGGACACCATTGTTGGGTCCTTGGGCAGTTCTGCAGATTGTTTCACCTTTTGTCATGCTAAGGGAGCCCTTTTGTGCGGTACTTTGTCACTCTCAAAGTCTGCCCCTGTTGAAGGGGGATAGGAAAAAAAGGGAAATCTGCTTTAGGGAGTTGGAGGATGGTCATTTAATGGTTTTTAATCCTCTTAATCCACCTAAGAATGGAGATCTCTGAGTGAAAATCCCATCCCAGAAGTCCTTTTGATTCAAATGCCTGGCTCAGGATATGGTCTTTTGAGAAATGTGGCAAAATATTCTCTGTGACCCTGGCTTTTTGCTGTATTTGTGATTTTTGGGAGAAGCCAGCTGATGAAATAGAAAACAAAATAAAATTTAAGTTGCCTGGAAATTGTGCTGCTATCTAGGGAGTGAGCTGAGAGCCAGCCCGAGCATTTATAGGGTCCTCAGTCAGCCCAGTTTTATCTCATCATAATGATGAGGACCCTAGTTTTAATTGTCTCAACTGTATGCAAATCTCTCCCCATTTGGCCCGTGAGCTAATGCCCTCCCTCACCAAGCTGTTTTCCGTTTGTGTATTTTTTTTTTTTGAGGTGAATGAGATCCTCTATTGAGTTTGGATACAGATTAGTTCTAAACTGTTGACATAATCATAGCTAAGCCTTTTTGCTCAGTTCATTATTACTTCATAAAAGCAGAATCTCCCCCCCCCCCAGCACACACATACACATGTAAAAAAAAAATCGATGGGTCTAATTTGATAACTCAGCATAAAACCTCTAAGAGGCAGCTTCCAAGAGCAATATTAAAAAGGACCTGGAAAGTGATGCTGTTTTCCAGTTAATCAGCGTGGGAAGCAATTGGGAGGTGGGCCTTAAAATAATTTCTGAATTGTAGGCAGAAATGTGCTTTTAATAATTCTATTTAGCAGCTCACATCATATTTTAAAATCAATGTTATGATCACGCTAACAAAAAAGAATAGGAAAGAGAAAGTCCTGTCATCTAAAAGTCAGGGTATTTCCAGTGAGGATGGGAGATGTACAGACTGGGGATCAGCTGACTCCTGTATATCTCTGTGTGTGGCTGTCCTCATTTATATGGTTCCCTTTATTTCATTTACTGAGTTTGGAGATGGAGGAGTATTTTTAAAAGTATTCTCATAGAATGAAAAATTTTAAAAAGGGGAAAAAACTTAAACCATTATGTATATGTGGTTAAAATACATGTACATATCCATTCATCCCCACCTTCTTCCTGCCCCATCCCCCAATACACAAAGACTGCTTGTTTGACTCATTCATTTTTTGAAATGGTCTATGGCATTACTTGATGGAGGAACACAAGCTTGGAACTCTTTTCCTTCCTTCCTTCCTTCCTTCCTTCCTTCCTTCCTTCCTTCCTTCCTTCTTCTTGGTGTTAAACACACTGAAAGCATTCACTATATAGTAAAATGATTTATTTTTTGTTGTACTAGGGAGCTCTCAGAGTCTTCCTTTACCAAGGTTGATAATCTGTATCTACACTCCGGTTATAGTCTCAGAGGATTGCCTGGGGCAATGAGAGGCAAAGTGATTTGAACAGGTCACAAAATCACAAAGACTTTATATGTCAGAGACAAGATAGGAACCCAGGTCTTCTTGCCATCTAGTTTAGTTCTCTATCATTATGCCATAACTATCTTTATTATCATCTATTATCGTTACAGAGGAAGCAGTGGCATCATGGATAGAGAGTCAGCTTCCAAACCAGGAAGGCTTCGAGTGGCTTCTACCTCTGAAATTTATTGTCTGGGTGACCCTGTGCAAGTCACTTAAACTTTGTGTTCCAGGCAAACTTTTGGACTCAAGACCCTACTATGCTTTTAAAAATTATTGAGGACCCCACAGATCTTATGTTTATTTGAGTTATTTCTATTAATATTCACCATAATATAAATTAAAACAACATTTAAAATATTTATCAATTTAAAATAACAAGCCCATTACATGTTAATATAAATAACATAGTTTTATGAAAATAATCATATTTTCCAAAACAAAAAAAAATAGTGAGATGAATGGCCTTGTTTTACATATTTTTTTTTTACAAATCTTTTAAATCTCTTAGCTTAATAGAAGATAGCTGGATTCTCATATCTGCTTCTGCGTTCAATCTGTTGTAATATGTTGTTTGAGCTGAAGTATATGAACAAAATCTAGCCTCATACGGAAATGTAGTTTGAAAAGGGAGGAGTGTTTTAATGGGCAAGTAATGTTGAGTGTTATTATGAAAATAGTTTTGACCTCAAGGACCTCCTAAAAGGGTCTCAGGGATGCTCAGGGGTCGAAGGACCACATTTCAAGAATCGCTGTTATAGGTAGCTCTTTCAGGCTGTAAGTTGCAAACAAAACAAAACCAAAAAATAGGTGCTGACCTGCATTGTTAAGGGGGATTTCCTCTGTTGAGTGTTCCCTATAACAAGGAAAACACAGATCTAATCCCTGTGTCTATTCTATTATCAATAGTAGGAGAAGAGAATTGCTCTCAGCATTAAAATGATGTCTACCAAAACACTGTATAAAAGCAACTATTCCCAATCCAGCTATTTATAATGGCTTTCTATTATTTTTATTCCAACATCATGATATTATAATATAATGCTTACTATTTATTGTTAGGAGAAACGATCCTGTGAGATGCAGAAACATCTGTCTCCATTTAATTGCATGAGATGTCACGATGATGATGATGAAGAAGATGATGATGATGGTGATAATGACAAGAATGATACTTATTTTCTTCTAACATCTATTTCCAATTATTTTAGTAGTTTTCTACATGGACACTTGTGAAAACCATGCTGATAGAGAAACCACTGGGAAAGGGGGAAAGTCCTTCAGGAAGAAAGGGAAGGACAGAGGAAAGCAGATAGCTTAGTTGAGTTTGTAACCAGAAAAAACCCAGAAGTTCCATATTCAGTCCCTCAGTGTTGTAACTTCTCTTTTCTTTTCCCTTGCTCTTCCTACTGCTGATATCTGCTAGTAAGAGGCTTCTCTCTGGGGGATTTCATCATCATTTCATCTCTCATTCTTGATTCCACTCAAGAGAAATCAATCAGACCCCAGACGACAGTCAAGCATCTGCTTGACGGCCTGTGGAATGACCTGCACTTCATGTACTTTCAGAGATGGGGGATAGCATGGTGACTCGCTCTCAGGAACTCTGCCTCAGGACTTGAATACGTTGGGATTTGCCTGGTTTTATTCATGACAGCAGTCCAACCCTTTCTGTGTCGTTTTTGACTTACTAGAAGTTCCCTATGAACCCTTAATCTGAGGTTTTCTACAAGTGAAGTTGTAGAAAAAAAAGGAAACAGTAGACTGTAAACTCCTTGAGGGTAGGGATCATCTCATTTTTTTGTAATTCAATGCAAGTTCCTGGCACATAGTAGACATTTAATAATCCTTGTTCATTGATTGAAATAAAAATGGAAAGAAATAAGCATTTATTTAGTACTTAGTGTATACCAGGTAACGTGATAAGTGCTTTACAAACATTTAATATGATCCCCACAAAAACTTTGAGTGGTATTATGGGTCTAACTTCAAGACTGAAGAAACTAAAGCAGACAGAAATTCAGTCAAGAGCTAGCATCTGAGGTCAAATTCGAACAGAGGTCTTTTTGACCCCAGGACCAGTGTTCTACTCATTCTGCTACTTAGCTGCTTCTAGCTGAATGTGAACTTGAATAACATGATAAAGATATGTATAGTATAAAGGATGATGGGGAGATTGTAAACCAGATACTGATCTCATTAAAGAAAATGGGGGAATGTTCTGGAGGTCTGTTGGCAATAGCTACCTGGATTTTGATTGGGTAGAAGAAATGGATTGTATGGACCTCAAAGGAGGATATTGATGAGGGAGATAGGGGCAGAACCTGGAAGGGGAGGAAGGTTTATTCCAACTTCCCCATCTTCACCAGGGAGCTGAGAGAAATGAGTGAAAGTGAAGACAGTACAAGAAAGGGTGTCCAGAGAAGCTGTTTCATCAGTAGGGAACTTTGTCTTGTTGATTGTTAGAAGATGGAAGCAGAAGAGAACAAGATTTAAGATAAAGGCAAGTTAACATGTTGCCAATGGAACAGGCATTCTAGAGGGCACAGTGGAAAGAGTGGGTTGGTTGAGACTCTGGGTGGGAGGGATGAGGAGAAATGAGAATAAGGAAGGAATCAAGTAGGATGGGGGATGGGGTTTGGATGATGACCAGTAGTGTTTCAAAGTCACTGGAATGTGTATGGTATGAACAGGTGTAAGCATATTAATCATTAAGTGGAAAGTATCGTTCTTCTTCCCAGAAGAGGCTAGAAATCAGGCAGAAGATGGCACAACAAGAAATGGAAGTCAATACATGAACTGATGCAAAGTGAAATGAGCAGAACCAGGAGAATGTTGTAACAGTAACAGCAATATTGTATAAAGAATTATGAATGACTTAGCTGTTCTCAGCAATACAATGATCTAAAACAATCCCAAAGGACTCATACCTCCAGGGAAATAAAAGATACTGTCTGAATACAGACTGAAGCATACCCCCACTCTCCTATTCCTCCTCCTCCTTTCTTTCTCTCTATGTCTTCATTCCTTCCTTCTACATCTAATACTTTGCATAGTGCCTGGTATATAGTAAACATTTGATATATGCTTGTTGACTGACTGACTGATATAGCCCTTGGCCTCAAGGAGCTTACATTCTATCAGCGGAGAGGAATAACATATACCAGTGCATTTTAAATACACAAACATAACACAGTAACTCATGAACAAAGATCCCATTGATATTAAGGCCACTTTCCCTTCCACTCTAGCTTCCCTTTTGACCCCCTTTCCCTTTCACAACACTCAAGTCTTATACTCATGACTAAAACCAAAAAGAGCATAAACATGAAGTGGAAAAATATCTCTTTACTTCATCTGGTATACTAGCAGTATCTTTCCCCAGTTCTTAAAGGAAAGTCATAAAATTGAAAAGAGTTGGAAGGATCTCTAGTGGTCACCAAGTCAACTTCTCATTTGATGCAGAAATCCCCATCTCTTAACTTCCCCAACGAATGGGTAGCAAAGCCTTTACTTGAACATTTCCAGTGATGAAGAACTCATCATGTTTCAAGGGAGTCCATTCAATTTCTGAACAATTCCAATTGTTAGAATGTTTTTTTTCTTATGTTGTACTGAAATATGCCTCCCTCTAACTTCTCCCCTTTGGTCTTATTGTGTGCAGTTTGAGAGTGCAGAGCTAAATCTAATCCCTCATGACAGCTCTTCAAATTTGTAAAGACAATTATTATAGCCTCCTCTAAGTTTTCCTTCCCCCAAGCTACTGTCTATTGCAGAGCAATGCAAGGGACTGTTATCTTACTTGTCCTCTGCACTATAACTCTATTAGACAATCTTAAGTTTACATTAACTTTTTTGATTGTACTTTATACTGGTCATTCTGGTTAAAGGTGAAATGAACTGAAAGCCCTCGTGTGTGTGTGTGTGTGTGTGTGTGTGTGTGTGTGTGTGTGTGTTTTAATGCACTGCTTTTGAGACAGATGTCCCCTATACTGTACTTATTTAGTTTTCAAAAAAAATTAAGTCCAGAATTTTATAATTCTCTCTTAAATTTTATTTTGTCTTTGCTCACTTTTTAACCTGTGGAAATATTTGTCTTAATTCTCTCATTCAATATATTATCTGTTCTTCTAGACTTAGTTAATTAAATAAATAATAGCAGTTAGCATTTTTGTGGCATTTTAAAACTCGAAAAACACTTTATAAATGTTATCTCATTTTGTCCTTATAGCAAACCTGGGGGATATGTCCTATTATATCTGCATCTTACAGATGAGGAAAATGAGGCAGATACTGGTTAAGTGCCTTACCCAGGATCACACAGCTAGTAAAACTGAATTTGAATTCAGGTTTTCTTGACTTCATATTCACCACTCTACTCACTGGACCACCTATACATTTGCCATGTTAGTTATTCCTTTCCTTCAGTATAAGACTTTAAGCAAAAGTTGGATGACCACTTTATGGGAATGGGCTAGAAAGGATTATTCGTGAGTTGGAGTATAGGACTGTTGGGGTCTTGCCCAAGTCTTAGATTCTATGGTTCTTTAATTCTATGTCACCTTTCCAGTAGGCAATCATACCTTTAGGTCTTCATCCAAATTATTAATAAGCATTTTATCAGAGTAGGATATAATACAAAATCTTTTACTATTAAAATGTTATAAACACATCATTAAAAGAATGTAAGATCCTTTATGTTAAGCATTCTCAGACTTTTATATTTGTAACCTCAGTGCTTAGCCCAGTGCTTGATATATAGGAAGCACTTCATAAATGCTTTTCCTTCCTTCTTTCCTTCCTTCCTTCCTTCCTTCCTTCCTTCCTTCCTTCCTTCCTTTCTTCCTTTCCTCCTTTCTCTTTTTTTTGCTGAAACCTTTGGAGACTTCCCTTCAGGCAGACACTCATCCATTAATCAATTAATTGACATTATTTTGAAATAACATTGCTCAAAAATTTCATTAAAAAGATGGATCAATAATACACAGTGAGAAGAGATAACTGATGAACAGTTTGAATGTTTTAATGGTAACATGAGGAAGGCTCCAAGAATCTCATACTATGGGTAGAAATGGAAAGGTTGCAATTTGCACAGTGGGACGTAATGCCCATGTAAATAGACCACAGAGCCATTGGAATATTGAGATTCAAGTAATTAATGCATTGTATCCTAACTAACATATTTCCACCTTGTTGACAAAGATATCAGTTATTAATGAATTTTTCTTTCGTATTACCCACTTCCATCCAAGTGAGTGGGGAAGGTACAACTCTGGGCTGTGTATTTGAGAAACCATAATTGACTGAGAGAATGATGCTACCTATCTGAATGATTTATATAATTTTCATAATTTGGTTTCAGAGACACTTTGAGGAGGTGTATTGGGACCATGGAAGTTAAAGGATATGAAATGGCCAGATAAGTCCTTGTCTCTCTAATTCAAAAGTTTCTCTCTCTTTTAACTTTTAACTCCATTTACTTGGGCAAGTCATTTCACTTTTCTAAGCCTCAAGCTTTTCACCTGTAAAATGGGACTACTATACTTTTATGATCTATTGTACCATAAAGAAGAATTACTTTGTAAACCTTAAATTATTAGTGACACTATCAAAAGAAAGGAAATTACATTAATTTTTTATGATTTGTTTTTAATGACCTTACATGGGCTACTTCTTAGCCCTGAGTTTAAGAGCTGAGTTTATTCTTTGAACAGTGAAGCAGTAAATTGCTAAAGACTAATCCTAGTGGGATCTTCCAGAGATGACTATTTTACAACAAGAAGTTTAGTCTTAAGAACTGTGCTTGGCAAGGCTCAAACTATTTAACTCTCTAGGAGAGTAAGTTGAAAAACAGGTGCTATATGCTTGAGTAGAGAAAATTTCCTTATAGAGATTACCCTGTTTCAGTGAAATCATAGGTTGGGTAAAAAAGAGGAGAAAGATTACATAAATAGAAGGATCCTATGATTATCGAGTACAAAAGATTTGTTGGAAGGGGTAGATATGGGAACAATGACATTTACACAGTTGAGGTCTGACCAAGGCAAAATTGTGAAGTATTCAAAACCTTTGCAAGGATAGGAGTAGACAGAGATTAAGTTCTGTGATTCTCACTTCCCCTTTGTTAAAATTTTGCCTTGATGATAGCACTTTACATTTCATACCCTCACCCTATGGCCCGTTGTTCTCAGTCAGTTCCAGGTACCTCTTGTCATAAGGAAGAAATGATAGCTCACATTCATATTTGTAATGGGAATCTGAAGGTCTTCCCTGCCCCTTGATAGGCTTAAGTGATTCTGAGAGCCTTCCCTGATTTGAAAATATACTCTGCCCCCTAATAGGCTGAATGTGGTCACATGGAGCCTGTGGCAGGGGGCTTGATTTTCAGGAATGCCCACACCTTGTTACTTTGTGATTGGGCAGTGGGTCAAGAGGGTTGTTACATTCTCTGACCCAGGAGAAGGCTGTATATGCCCTGATGTGAGGTTTTGCTTTGGGGCTCGCTTTGGGAAGAATTGTGTGATTTGGCCAGAAGAGACTCTGGGCAGCTGTTGAGCCTCCCAGCTTTGAAAACTCAGATGTTGGTGCTTCCCTCTCTGGTAACTAACTAGGTATGGATGTAATGGTCAAACAGCTGGAAGCCCTGTCTGCTGAATTATTATTTTTTGTTGTATCTTCTGTTTGTATTCTCTGAAGTTCAGGGTGCTGACTTTTTCCCCTGAAGTAGGTAAATGATACATATTTGATTAAAGTGAGAATATTAACCCCTTTTGAGTTGTTTTCCTTTGGAAAAGCAGATCTAAGAACCTGTGCTAGTAGCCATCCTGGGTATGCTAGGGTGCTTGTGGCTACAATATTATGGTTCAAGGTGAACAAAATATCTTTCTCACAAAAATCCTGTGAGATGCAGACTCTGAATATTATTGTTCCCATTTGTAAATGAGGAGACTGAAACTCAGAGAATTGAAGTTTTTTGCCCGGGGTCACACAGAAATTTAAGAATCAGGATTTACACTCAATTCTCTAGATTCCAAGGACTGCTTTCCCTGCTATGAGTCCCCCTTTTCCCCCACTCTATCATGCTGCATGTTGAATGGGAAAACTATCCAAAACGTAACTCAGTCTAATATGAACTAATGTGAACAAAGCACTAGCCCTGGAGTTGGGAAGAACTGAGTTCAAATTTAGCCACAGACACTTACTAGCTTGTAATCCTGGGCAAGTCACTCAGTCTCTGTCTCAGTTGTCTCATCTTGAAAATCAGGGTAATAATAGCAATAGTCTCCTACGGTTGCTGTGAGAATCAAATACAAAGAGCTCTGCAAACATTAAAGCATCATAAATTCTGGCTATGATGGGTTTGCCTTTTAAAGGGCCATGATATTGTAATTAGCAGTAGCATTAGAATTCTATGGCACCCAAATAAGATAGATACATCTGAGTGAGCAGGATTTTCCTGTATCCCTCCTCACCCAAAGCTTATACTGTGTAATCAGTAGTCTAACCACAAGGCCAACTTGTCAACAAAGACGATCAGTATCCTCTCCCTATGTGGCAAAGTTATCAGAGGCATGAACTCTGAGCCTTTCCAAGAGGAGAGAATCACAAATCTCCTTCTTGACTCAATCAAAAAATCAGTACATGAACAAACATTTATTAAGAACGTGCCATGTAGAAGTATTGCAGATCTCCAGGAGTACAGAAGAACAAGGATAAAACAACCTTTGACTAGAATTTTCTAAAGACAATGGTGCAGTGCCCTCCACTCTGTGCTCTTTCTTAAGAGAACTTTGGATGCAATTTACCATTCTCCGAGCAGGGTACAGCAAAAATGAACAGCTTCACAGTAACAAGTGAGCTTAAGATTTCTGCTCCTTTCTTCTCTTGCTCTCAATGTGTATTTTTTATGTGAAGACCTTAAACTGTATTAAAAGTTGCCTGTTGATGAAAGCACTGAAAACTTCAAATAAACTACTTCTACATGCCCCCCCTGAGGACAGCAGAAATTGCTCCATCAGGTCTTGTGGTGCTGAAGATCTCCCTGGCTGACTGCCTTTGGGCAGTCTGAGAAGGGTATAAACAGGCAAAAGGGGAGGCTGTAGCTCCTGAAGCTGGAATGACCCACATGAACCCTGCCTCACCCTGGCCTTATCTTGCTGTCCTGTCTGCTGAAGGCATACTAAGCAGAATGAGCACCAACGAGAGAGGGAAGAAGAGGAAGTGAGAAGTCATCACTGATGTATCTGTCTGATGGAGGATTCCATGGAATACCTCAGAGTGGGTTGGACCCAGGCCTTTGTCAGTTAGAAGAAACTAGGCCAGTTAGATGCAGTGGATAGAGTACCAGGTCTGGAGTCAGGAAGACTCATCTTTGTAAGTTCAAATCTGGCCTCAGACACTTACTAGCTGGGCGCCGTGGGAAAGTCACTTAACCTGGTTTGACTCAGTTTCTTCATCTGTAAAACAAGCTGGAGAAAGAAATTAAAAATTAATACAGTACCTGTGTCAAGAAAACTCCAAATGGGGTCAGGAAGAGTCAGACATGACTGAAATGACTGAACAACAATACCTAAGGCCATGAGGAGAAGATATTACAGGTAGTCTGTTGAGTATACAGATTGGTCATTTGAGAGGGTGGAAAACTTCAACTAAGAACTCAAGAAAATTGGGATTGTAGAAGATTGGATTTAGATGATCCATTGGGATATGAGGACAATTAACACAGCTGTGAAATGTAATTACAAGGAGTAAATGGACCTGGATATCTCATAGTCTTTTCCTTTCTTCCTATCTTTTCCCAAGTTTGTAGCCTAGTAATTGAGTTCTCTGGGATGCTACTGTGTATGGTTTATGATGGCAGTTTGGGACTGAATCATTGCCACCAGGAAATCTAGATAGGTTACACTTAAGGAGCCTGGTTTTAGTGATCCATGTATATTATGCAGGGAATTGGTAGAAACTATGGAACACATCACTATGGGTTACAAAAATTTAGCACCCCTTGGATATTTGATAAGACAAAGCCTAGTGGTTGGAATTATGCAACAGGAGCCTCTTATCTTTCAGGGACTAAGGTGATAAATTCCTATTCCACAAATACAGACCTCAAAATTTCCTAGAGAAATTAACTAATAGACTCTCCTGGGACCAGACTAGATTGGTACTCACAATCACTCAAATGTAACATTGATTATAAAAACTTAAGAACCACATTTTTGATAGCTGATATATGTGATAAAGATTACTCTCTATCAGTGTTTCCCCATGTTTCCTTCCCACCCCTAACACATGATTTGGGTCCATTCTGCCCCTTCCTTCCCCCTAGATGTAATATGTTCTCCTATCCCCAAATAGTAACTGACTAGTTGTCCCTAAAAGGCAACAGAGCCATCCCTGGTACGCAAATAGCCCTTGCTCCCCTTGATACTGTTTCTTGGTCCCTTAAGGACATAAAAAGTCCATTCACGTGGAGCCTGGGTCTCAGACTTGAGACCACATGAGTCATCAAACTCTGTCCTGTTGATCAGATACATTTCTATAAGGGAGCAAGGAAGATTGGGTTTACCAAAGATGAAGGTTGATGCTACTGTGTCTTCTTTGCTAATATCCTATCTATGTTATAGCTAAGTAAACCTCTTTTGTTAGTGTTCAGTAGCAATTAAGGACCTCATTTTGTTCCAATATTAAATCTAAAGTAGATGGCACCAGCACCACCTTTGACATTTGCTGTAGTTGGTAATTGGGATGAAATGGCCTTGCGGATATCTTGTAGTTGAGTTGGGGGAAGGGCAATGCAATTCCAGAGGGTAGAGCCATCAGATGGATACCAGCATTCTAGGGATTGGTTCCTAGGCCATGAATTGATGACCTGAGGAGGAAAGAGTGACCTTCTGGAACCAGCTCAGCTAAAGCTCAGATGAGGATTCATCTGGCTGCCCTGCCATATCTGGACATGAGCTTACTGGACCAATACTAAGGAATTAATCTAAGTTTTGAGCCTATATGTTCTTGGAAACTAAAGTGGGAGAGAGGAGAGCATGCACAACAAATTGTAGGTGGGGGAAACGTCTGTTCTTGCTACATCTTTGAAATCAACATCCCTTTGTAAAAGTTACCTTATATTAAATGGTTACATGTAACTGGAGTGCTAGTCAACAGGCCCCTGATGATGGAGGTAGTAAATCATAACCAATGGATGCTTGAGACAATAGAAAGAAAGAAGGGACACCACTATACTGAAGGGTAACCTAGAACCCTGAGGGGAGATGTGGCAGCCTTGGTTCTGCGACACAGGGCCAGATCACATGTTCTTGTGCTGTTTGTCCTTCATTCTCGAAGAGGACCAATGCCATCAGGAAGCTGATGTCTTGACTTGCAAGTGAATTGGATTTAAGTTAGGGAGGGCTGTTCAAAGCTATCAGTCTCACTTTTCCTCAGAGTCATCGGAGTCCAGTGACAAGATGTAAGCTGGAGATGGCCCAGAATGCAGGGGGAGACCCTGGTCTTTCTAAGCTAAGGTCTTTCTCAGGTCTCAGTTTCTCTGAGACAACACCCATTCTCATATTCTCTACAATAACATTATATTATCAGCATCCTCTCTACAATAACAATAATAACCCACTCAAAGTCTAACGCATTGTTAATTATAGGAAGTGGGGCAATGGTAAATTAGGGTAATGAAGAATTCTGATCTGGATCAAATGCTGAAGGAACCTTTTGTGCCATGATACAGATAGCACCCAGGTCCCAAAACTCTGGGTAATTAAGGTCTGGTAGTATCACTAATTGAGTTAGTACCCTAGTCAATATGATATAACTGCTTCAAACAGTCAAAGAAATTAATGGGAGTTAGTATGGGATTGTAGGCTGATCTTACTCAAAACTATGATGATCAGCTTGATATGGAGAATGGTGTGAAAGTTCCCCTTAGTTTGCAATAACTAAGGTACAGTTTCTTTGTTGGGTCCACTGGGGAGCTATGAATCTATGCCTAGGTGGTCCTTGGCTCCCAATGAAGACACTGTTGCCATTTGATCCAGGGATGCCACTAAAAAACCAAGGAGAAAATGGGAAGTCCAACAACCTCTAGACTCTTTGAAGTTTGATGGCCTCATAGCCTCTGGCCAGGAGAGTCATGGGGAGGAAATGTAGGCCAAAGTTTCTGATGAAGCCTCTCTTCTCCACCTCCCTCAAGGCAATTCCTCTTTAGTGGAATGTCACAATTGTGACAAGTGTGTCTCACTTCTTCACACTCTGCAAGAAATTCAGTTCTAAACTAGCCTGATAATTTACAAATTTACAAGTGACCCCTGAAGTATAAACAATTTTCTTTGGACTATCCAAATGTAATTCTTCTGCAATGTCGTTTCAGTTTCAAGGACATTTTATACTTAGTTTAAAGCTTAAGGTTGAGATTGATTTATTGGGCATCTTATCACTTAATTTGAGTGGGGTGGATGACGTGATTGATTATATCAATCAACTCCATTCTTCGGCAAGTAAGCCTCATCCCATTTTTCTTAATAAAAGATCTCACATATCTACTGCCAAAGGGTGAGTGACCCTTTCAAATATAAACCAATTGTGTACTTATATGTCTTACAGAAAACATTCACAGTTTGTATTACTAAAAAATTCCTAACTGTCTGTATGCACAAGAAAAATGATATATTGGGTGAAGAGCAAATATAGTCTGTCAAAAAAAAAATCCCAGACATGTAAAGAGCAACTTATTATCAATTCATTAATTATTGATGAAGATGACTGAAAGTAGTATAATATTGACATGCCTTTATTGATTATTGTGAAGGCTTTGATTCAGTTCCATTCTTGTGACTTCCTCATATATTACCAATATATCAAAAAGACCTAAGCAGATGATATGAGAATGGCAGAAATGGAAGAAAAATATAGGATGGTAGTTTGATAGGGTGATAGCATCTATTAAAGGGTTTTTAAAGAGGGAGGGATTTGGTTATGTTTTAAGGCAGCAAGGAACAAAACAATACATAAGAAGAAATTTAAAACTGGAGAAGAGGAATAATAGGAGAAATATTTTAACCCCATACTCCCATGCAATTCTGCTTTTTGTTTTCCCTTACAAGATATTGAGACATTTATTGAGTCTTGTTTAGTTGCTCAAAGGACTAAGAACTTGGACTACGGATGTCATATGACACAACTAAAGGGAATTGGAAGGACCTGGAGATGCTTGGTTGGTAAATTTCCGTGGGAGTTTCACAGTTGAATCAACTCAAGGGGTACTCAAGGCCTTTCCTTGTTGAATATCCTTCTGCTATGGCTAAGTGAATCTCCCTTTGTTAGCTGCTGAATGACTTACAAGTGTTTCATTTTGTTCCATTATTAAACCTAAACTAAAAGGGACTGGTCTCAGTCAGGCCCAGTCCAGAACAAGAAATAATTGAGGACAAAATCTGCTGAAGAAGATGGGAAGGAATTAGATCAAAGGCATATTAGATGACTTGCTCTTGGCAAAGAGAAGGGCCATGTTCATTATCAGAGCCTGGAATAGAGGAGGGGAGGATAGGGGATGATGCCAAAGAATTTTGAGATAGAGAAGGGAAATTCATCACCACAACTTCTGTTTTCTTAATGGAGCATAAGGTAAAATCCTGGGCTAAGAGGGTGGGATGAGGGAGTGGTATGGGAGCTTTGAGAAAAGAAAAGGTTGGGAACAACCTCAGTGGTGAGCGGGATAGGGGGTCAATTGTTGTTCAGTTACTTTCAGTCCTGACTCTTTGTGACCCCATTTGGGGCTTTCTAGGAAAAAATAACGGTGATTTGCCAATTCCTTCTCCAGCTCATTTTACAGAGGAGTAAGCAGAGACAAACAGGGTTAAGTGACTTGTCCAGGGTCACACAGCTAGTACGTGTTTGAGGCCGGATTTGAAATAAAGAAGATGAGTTTTCCTGACTGCAGGTGTGGCAGTCTATCCACTGTGCCACCTGGCTGCCCAGGGAATCAATTAGGGAGGAGTAAAATGATTCCTTTGTTATAGGGAGGGCCCAGTTGAAGCTAGTGAACTCAAATTTATAGTAGACTCAGTCATTTCAGTAGTATGGCTTCTTCTAGTTCCATTCAGTAGCATATAAGTAGGAGTAAGGGATGTAGGTGACGGGAGTAATCCAAAACTGGGGTTTGAGTATGAGTGGTGATAAGGTAGGAAAGATTCAAGGGTAGAGGACAGTAGTACAGAAATGATTAACTATATGGTTTAATTGGGAAGGGAGGAAAGTGAAGTTAGAGAAAGGATATTGGCCTAATAAAATCCTGAATAGGTTTGGGAGGGGTAAGGCATAGAGAGGAGGAAATAAGAGAATTTTTTGTTGTTGTTCTTCAGTCATATCTAACTTTTTGTGACTCTGTTTGGGGTTTTCTTGGCAAAGATACGGAAGAGGTTTGCCATTTTTTCCCCTCCAGCTCATGTTATAGATGAGGTAAATAGGCTTATGTGACTTGCCCAGGATCACACAACTAGTAAATGTATGAGGCCAGATTTGAACACAGGGAAATGAGTTTTCCTGATTCCAGTCCTAGCACTTTACCCATTGCATCACCTAGTTGCCCCATGAAAGAAGTTTATAATTAGATGAAGGAGTATAAGAGTTTTGATCCTGAAAGCAGAACACTTGTATGTTCTGGTAAGATCTTAGGTATGATAATCCTGTGTGGTTGAGGTGGACTGCAGGAACAAGTCACAAGATTTAAGAAGACTGAGGGAGCATCAACACAAAGGGCAAAATGCTCTGTAAGGGCAGGAATTAAGAAAGAGGGTAAGACAGTGAACCAACTACTAAACTTCATGAGAAAGGAGGGAGAAGGACCTGGGAGCCAGTGGACAACAACCCTGTGATCACAATCAGCAAATTAGGTAAAGAGTTCATTTGTTCCTACTTCTGCCCACTATAGTAATGCAGATCAACTCTGCTCCTTTTTTAACATGAAAATCCTTAAAATATTTTAGGATAGTTATGACAGTCTGTCCAACACAATCTTCTTAGTCTTTGCTTGTCCAGGATAAATGTCAAATTTCTTCAACTGCATTTCATATGATGTGGTTGCTTACCTCTCACCATGCTATAGTTTAGTCCTTTCCCTTTTAAAATGTAATACCCCAAATTGAACACAATATTCCCAGATGTGATCTATCCAGCCTGTAGTATGTGGGCATGTCTTCTCATGATGTAAACATTTGTGCTTTTTTAAATGCAGATCAAGATTAAATCAGTGAGGGTTTGTTTGATTTTTGGAAAAGCATATCATACTTCTGCTTATAAAAGTTAAGCATTGAATGAGACATTATCTAGTCCCACCCTAACCTGAATCATGGTTCCTTTCTACATTTGGCCATCCAGCATCTGTTCAAATACCTTCTTTGATGAACAACTCACGCTTTTATGTGGCAGTACATATCATTAAGCTTGTAGCCAACTAAAATCCCCCAATCTTCTTGACACGAACTGCTGCCAAGCCAGGTCTTTCCCCCAGCTCCACCTCATGCAGTGCTTGTGAAATTGATGTTCTGGACCTGAACCTAGAATTCTATGTTTAGCCCTGTTTTATGTTATCTAGTTGATTTGGGCTCAGATAAAAATGTGCATCTTAATTCTGTCCTCCATCACACTAGCTATTCTCAGCTTTATGTCATCTGTAGATTTGATAATCATTTCTTTTATGTCTTTATCCAACTCACTGATAAAGATGTATGACAGTGGGCAAAGATCTTCCAGGTTAAAAATAGAGCCATTAATTTCAAATTCACATTTAATCAAATTTGAATCCAATTGTGCTATCATTGGCCTCATGTTTCTCCATTCACTCCACAGGATGTCATGAGAGACTTTGTCAATTACTTTGCCGAAGTTCAAATAGACTTCATCTATGAAACTCTTCCAATCTACCAACCCAATAACCTTAAAAAAGGAAACAAGGTTAGTACAGGATGACTCCTAGAAACTCAGTCTTCTAATTCAAGATGGACAATTGGTGAAACAAACTGCAATTCCTTGTCATGTTTGGGCTAAAGTTCCGTTGAGTAGCCCACATTTGTAACTTATAGTTGGAGAGTAAATAATTTTCAGATGATCATCAGGTTTACTCTTGGAATTTATGACAGTAATTGTCTGTGTCAGACTGTAGTGTGTGCCAGAGGCCTAAGCCTTCCAAAATGTTGTGGCTAGGGGCTGCTGCCTACCATGAGTTGGCTTCATGCTGCTTGGCACTGTCAAGCAGAGCAGTAACTTTCTCCTGCATCTCAAGTAAGAGGAAAAATACCTCAGAAATAGAACTGAACATCTGGGCTATGTCTACACATATATTGTGAAGCAGAAAGTTGAGCAATTGTCTGATGAATGGAACCCATGCAAATAGGCAGTCTGGATAATTCAAATAAAACCCCCCCAGATCTGTTCTTAACGATGCATGTGTGTTGGGGTGGGGGAGGTTCTTCTGAATTATGCATGTCATTACTTTAGTTCTTCATTTAATTTTCCCATGTAGACACAGTTAAAGACCAGAGAGCAAGTAATGCATGATTTATGCAAAGTGGTCCCTAGAGTTATATTCTCAGATGAGTAGGGGCTTATCTAAAACAAACAAACAAAAACCTTTCTTAAAGAAAATAAAACCTGATTTCCACTCCCCTCCCTTATGCTCTGATGAGAGGAGAAATAATCAATTAGAGTGAACAGAGATCAGAATAAATATGTGTGCTCCCCACACTCTTTTCAAACAGGAACTGAAATACTGCACCCAAATTCAATGACTTCTTGAATCCCCAGCATTTGCTCCCATAAGAAATATGGAACAAGACAGACCCGAAGTACCTTCAATGCCTTCTTCCCATGGAATTCTTTTCATCCACTTCTGCAAACCTGTAGAAGTCTCTTTTCTTGTGCTCCATTTTTTTTTACTTTTCTCTTCCTCTTCTATTCACCGAACACTTTTTCTAGTTTTTTTTTTTATTGAAGCCTTTTGTTTTTTAAATAAAATTTATTTTTGCACAAATACCTCTCCCTTCTCTTGCCTTCCCTGTGGCCCATGTCTCATAACAAAGATTATTGCTGAACACTTTCAAAGTACGTCTTGGAAATGCACCTCCTCACGACTCTAGATAGTCCCAGCTTCGCCATCAAGACTCAGTTTATTTTAATAGGTACATTGGCATTAAGCCATTGGCTGAAACTGACATTGTTTTTACTGTTGTTGCCACACCTCAAAACCACCATTATGTCAGATATTTTGGAATCATAAGACATAGACTATTCCTCTTGCTGTTAGTCCAACTTTTTTTCCTATGCTTAAGACGTTGGGAATTCAACAACCACAAACAGGCTTTAAAAATTAAGTAAAAATAGGGAAATAGTCAAGGTTCCACCAGTAATTGAAACATTTTATTCCATGAAAGGCCCATAAATCCAATGGTTCTACACATGAAACTTTAAAATTGAGTTGGGGCTATTGTATGCTGGAGTCTGTCTAAAGGTCTCCTCAGGATACAAGCAATTGAATTTCTTTATAGATCAGAATGTCTGAAAACAAAGTATTTTGGGAAGTTCAATAAATAAATCCTCTTGGATTTTTATTGGATTTAAGATGGATATTCTGACTGTTAAATTTTGCTCTATAGCAAACAGTGGTAGAACAAGCTCCTACTGTACTTCCCTATTTGCTAAATCACTAATGGGATTTTATAGGAAAGAGGTTTATTTAGAATGACTAAATAAAACATTTGGTTTGCTTGATGTGGCCATTTTAGTGGAACATAAATCTTTGGATTCTTTATAAAAGTCATACTCTGATGTTTCTTCATGGCATTGAGATGACCCTGGATTTTCAAAGTTTCTGCCAGCAGAGTGTAAGTTATGTCAAGTTCTCAGATGGAACAGGGTTTTGAATATGGGAGCAATGAGAGACTGTGTCTTCTGTCCAAGGATCTATACATACATACATATATACATACATATACATATATGTGTGTGTGTGTGTGTGTGAAGAAGTTCATCACAAAAAATATAGCCAAGATTTATAGAGGAAAAAGATAAAGAAGAAATTAAAAAGCATAACCATAGATATAAATGGGACACATTCACCTAGAAAACAGAGGAGAGTAGCAGAATGGATTCACAGACAAAACCTACTTATTTACCACATGCAAAAAACACATTTAAAACATAAATTGTGAGGCATCTAGATGGCACAGTGAATAGAGAGCACTGGCTCTGGAGTCAGAAGGATCTGAGTTCAAATCTAACCTCAGACACTTGACACTTAGGTCACTAGATCCAGATGGCTCTAGAGGAGCAAGTAAGATTGGTGACCTTGCACAACTCTCCCTCACTCAAATCAAAGTCAACTACAAGTCATGTCATTATATCCTTGATGCCATAGTCCTCTTCAAAAACAAGGGAAAAGCACAACTAGTTGTGTGCCTTAGGGCAAATCACTTAACCCCAACTGCCTTGCTTTCCCTCCTCTAAAAAAAGAAACCCATAAATTCATACTGTGCTAAAATGGGGTGAGAGTAGAAGTTTTGCATCAGCTGAATGTAAAAAAGCAGGAATAGAGTGAAAAAGACAACAATTAAGATAATCATGGTCAATAGAGAACAATATTGAAATCATTATGCTTGAAAGCATTACATGAAATATTTTTAAGTGCACACATATCAAATCACATAATAGCTAAAACTTAAAAGTTAAGCAAATTGCATAAGACCTTTATAATAAGATAATATAGTAAGAAATCTTCAGCTTATGTCTTTCAGACAAATATTCAGACAAACACTCTGAATGGACTTTTAGAAAAAAAAAATTTAACAACATTTTGGTGATTCCTAAATAGGAATCTTAAACAATATACATATTTTCAAAATTGCAAAAAAAATGCTAGAAAATATGAATTATCTTCTACAGGATAAAGAACTCAAAACAAAATTCACAAAGGCAGAAACATTTAATGCATCAAATATTATAATGTAAAATCATAATGAATAAGAAATATGAAAAATATACAAATTTAAATGGATACCAAGTAAATGTGTTCTCAAATGATGAATGAATAAAAGAATCAAATCATAAAAACAATAAATAATTGTATTAAAGGAAATGGACAACATTTACAGTTTCAGACAACTTTTGAACTTTGAACATTTATATTAAAAAGTCATAAACAGGCAACATGAAACTTTTAAAAAGCGTAGAAAATGAAGAGATAAATAATTCTCAAAATTAGAATTTTTATAATCAAAAGAAAGATAAACAAACTTGAAAATAAAAAGATTTTTAAGGAAGTAAAATGACTGTTTTAAAAAGCCTATACATAAGTATACTATAAGAATTTGTTTTTTTTTTTAAATAGAGAAAAATCAAATTACCAGTCAAAAATGAGAAAGGGAAAAGTCATAATGTATTGATGGGAAAAATGATAAGAAATTACCATATTTAATTATGTACTGACAAAAGTAAAAATTAAGTTAATGAATATTTGTAAAAATATTAAAAACTTCATTATGTGAAATATTCATATAACAAGTGGGAAATAAAGAATCTAAAAAACCTGATATCAGATAGACAAATTGAAATAATGAAAATTTAGAGGGAAAAACACATCTATCTCATTCAGATGGATTTAATTTTGTCACACAGTGCAGTGGGTAGACTACTGGACCTGAAGTTAGGAAGACAAGTTTAAATCTGGCCTTAGATGATTAATAGTTTTATGATTCTGGGCAAGTCACTTAAACTCTATTTGCCTCATTTTCCTCAAATGTGAAATGGAGATAATAACAGCATCTACCTCTTAGGATTGTTGTGAGGATCAAATGAAATAATATTTACAGAAGTGCTTTGCACAGTACCTAGCACATAGGAGGTCCTAAATAATTTTTTATTTAAAGGGGGAAAATACTTTTATTCTATATAAAGTCTTCACATACAAGAAGAACGCATGTTACCAAGCTACTTCTATTAGACAAATATATCTATGATAACCCAAAGCAGAGAGAGATAAAGTAGAGAAAGAAAATTATAGCACATTAGAATCATCAATAGTTTTGTACAAAACATTTTAAAAATAAATTTTTATTGATAACATGTTTCTTACATCATCATAGTAATCCTAGATATTTCTTCCCTTCCCCTTTCCAGAGAGCTACCCCATATAACAAATAATATTTTTTGAGAGCAGAAAAATCAACTCAACTGACCACTATATTAAAAAATTCCAAATATATGTATGATGTGTAACACCTGTGAATCTCTCACTTTCACAAAGGAATGAATTGGTAGCATCTTTTCATTTCTCTTCAACTGATCTTGTTTGGTCTTTATAATTTTGTTGTATTTACTTTCCATTTTTTGGTGTGTAGTTATTCTTTCCATTACATTTTTGTAGTGACTCTGTATTTGTTTTCTTGATTTTTCTTACTTCATTTTGCATTGGTTAATATAGGAACCTCCTCTCACAAATTCATTAAATTGGAGCATTCTCTGGCATGGTTTTCCATGCTTCTTTGTATTCATCACATACATAATTTCTTACAGCACAATAATATACCATTACATTCAGGTATCACAATTTGTTTAGTTATTCCCCACTTGGTGGTTACCTCCTTTGTTTCCAATTCTTAGTTATCACAAAAATTTGCTCTTATAAATATTTTGGTATATTTGGAAACTTCCTTCTTATCAATGGCTTCATTGTTGCATAAGCCTAGTAATGACATCTCTGGTTTCAAACGATATGGACATTTCAGCCACTTTACTTGTATAAATCCAAATTGCTTTCCAAAATAGTTGTACCATTTCACGGCCCTACCAATAATGAAATAGTGTACCTATTCTTCTACAACCTCTCCAACATTGACTCTGGCCATTTTGTCTGTCTTTTTTTTTGTATGCCAATTTGTGGACTGTAAGATGAAACCTTAGTATAGCACCAACATGATATTCACAGTGCCTATGGAAACTATGAATATGCTGACATAATTCTGACTTGCAAAATATAACAGGCTCTCCACTTGGAAGACAAAACCAAAATATTTTTTCAAACACCAGAAAGTTGAATCCCAACACCAGAAAGCCAAATCCATCATAGCAACAAAGAAATCTGTACACAATAACAATGCAGGGGGCACCGCCATCCCCATGCCTTCTCCCTGGTAGGGCCTCCCACAAATGAACACTCACAACCTCACGGCTTGCTGCTGCTTCCTCTCTCTTCCTCAGCTCTAGCTCCTCTGACCAGCGTCCTCTCGGCTCTCTTCCACCCTTCCTTCTCCACCAGTTCATCAAGCTCCTCCTACCTCAAACTCGTGTTTGAGTCGTGTCTCAGGCTTGCACACGACTTAATTAGGTTACATGGGCCTATTAATGGATGGGAAAGATGTTCCCACTTACATTACCATTCCACTTAGTGTGGTTTCGGTTTGTGCTTCTCTTTCTATTAATGAATTGGACCATTCTCTGACATGGTTTTCAATATTTCTCATTTTTTATTTGTGAACTATTTGTCCATATCCTTACCTATTGGAGAACGGCCGTTGGACACATATCTGTACGTGTATGTGTACATATATTCAAATATACGTTTACACACATAGGTATCTGTGTACACACACATAATTTTACTTTTTATATATTAGATACTAATCCCTTATCAGAGAAATTTTGCACAAAGATTTTTTTCCCCCATTTGACCACTTGTCTTCTTATTCTGGCGCATTAATTTTGTCTGTAGAAGCCTTTTGGTTTCCAGTAATCGAAGCTGTTTATTCAGCATTTGTTATTGCCTTTATCTCTTATTTTATAAGAATTCCTTTTCTGCTCCTAACTGTGAATGGTATGTGGTATTTTTCTCTTCTAATTTTTTTAAAGTATGATCTTTAACATTAAGGTCGTATGTCTCTCTAGAATATGTTGTAGAATATGGCATAAAGTGTTGGTCTAAGCCTAATTTCTGCCAAACTGCTCTCTGGTTTTCCCAGAAGTTTTTAAAATTAAATGTTTTACTCTAGGTAATCTATGTTTTCCATTTTATTTAACACTTAGTTATTTAGTTCTATTGTTTGTGATTCTCCATTGTCTAGTCTCTTCCTTCCATCTATCTCTGTTTTAAAAAGCAATACCACATGGTTTTATAATATAGTTTGATATATGGAAGTGTTATTCCATCTTCATCTCTACTTTTCATCATTTCCTTTGATTTTCCAAATCCTTTTTTTGTGTGTGTGGTGTCCCTTTCCCACTATGCCCTCAGTTATGCAATAGTTATGCAACAACATCACTATGATCTATATCCTTCCTGGTTACTTTTTATTTTTACCATTTGCCTCAAAAATCTCCTTCCGGAATTCATGCTTTCTTACTTCCCCATGTTCAAGTTTCTCTTGCTAGCTCCTTCTCCACCCTACTTTGAGGAGAAGTAGACTTTTCAAGTAGCATATCTCTCAAACCATACCCAGTGAAAGATTCCCATTTTCCTTCACAGATCATCTCTCTTTACCCATAGAAGCATTCGTCTGTGGAACCTCCTCTCACAAATAAAACAAAACTTCCTTCCTTACCCCCTTTACAATACTTAATCTCCTCCTCACCCACTCTCCTACAGTCTCTTTTCTTGCTGAGATGTTGCCTTCTCTTTATTACTAGTCATAGATTTGACTCAGGTACATCACACATTCTTCTCTATCCCCTTGCTCTCCTCTTCTTTCATTTAACTTCCAGTGTTGTAATGTAGTCCCATAAAAAACACTGAATGACCTGTATGCGAAGTGTTGTTAGGTTCTGTCCTCAAGTGTCAGAGGCAAAGTAAAGATGGCAGAATGAGAGTCCACAATTGCCAAAAACACCCCCAAAACCTATTCTACAATGATTGCAGAGAACTCACCAAATCAAATTCTGAATGGGAAAGCCAAGAAAAGGTCACAGTGAATCATTTATTTTTCCAGTCCAGGGCAGTTTGGGAATATAGACAGAAAGATCTGCAAGCACTGGGTGGGGACTGGCCAGGAGCAATCAGACTCAGCAGCAGAGTCAAGCTGTGGCAGCAATGGGAGCATCCCAGTGCTCAGGGATGGTAAGGGGAATGAAAATCTGGGCAAAAAGAGATCCCAGTGGATCCCTGTACTAACATTGGTTGCAGGATTGGGCTCTGCATAGCACCTTGCTGCACATTACCCAGTTTCAGGTTACAATCCTGGGGTATAAAAGAGTAGTTGCAGTCATGAGGGAGCAGGGGCCCTACCTGTGTTAAGAAGCAGAGAACAGAACAGGAAGGCAATGACCAGATCTCTTCCCAGATCACAGCACATTGGAAGCAATGAAAACTTACAGGTTCCCACTGAACTGTGAAAGCAGCAGACGGACGTAAAAGACAAACACTCAGGTCCAGACATTGTCCCACCCAATCCTCACAAGTCAATAAAGCCCAACTTTAAGAGTAAGAAGTAAGCTGGAGACATGAGCAAACAACAATAACAAGAACCTGACCATAAAAATTTTCCTCCTATGCTGGGCAATTCATGGTTCTATCCTAGTGATTTTGACTTGGTAAGAACTGGCCCCGATGGGTGTTGTGCTCTTTATCTAAGACTTAGTAGAGAGATGCGCAACCTCCTTCCCTCTCCCTACTTGATATCTTGTCCTAAGATCCTGTCTGCCTCCCTCTGGGCAGTTCAGAGAACTGCTAGGCTAGTGCTAAAGCATTATCCATCCACCCTACCAATATTCCCGAGCTTTAGCCAGTTGGTGCTATGGGATTATGTCCCTAAGTGCACCTTTGTTCCCTTCAGGAGACCTTCAGTCTGCTTCCTACCATGTGGCCTGGCTGTTGCTGCCTGAGCAAACTTCTACAGCCTAGAGCCAACAATGGAAAGAGGGAGGGGAGACCAGCTCGTAGGGTTATTTTGTTACAAGCACCGACCTATGTGTTGGGTCTGAGTCTGTTAGTACAACCTCCTTGTAGGTAGCATTCTATGAAAAATATTCATTAAAATGCAAGAAAAAAGTATATAGCAACATATTTTAAAAATCATTGTAATGAGGTTGGATTTATTTAGAAATGTAAGAGTGGTTCAATACTTTAAAAACTATAAAGATAATCATATTAATAACAGTCATAATAATGTCATATGAACTCCTAAATCAGTGGTTCTCAACCTTTGGGTCGCAACCCCTTTGGGGGTCTAATGGGGTCACCTAAGACCATCGGAAAACACATATTTCCGATGGTCTTAGGAACCGAGACACCACTCTTCTATCTGTCTCCTGGTGAGTCCGCCCACATGCAGATATGCCCACATACGAGTATTAAATGGTCACTGCATTAAGAAGGTTGAGAACCACTGTCTAGATGTACTAAATGTATTTATAACACTGTTAAAAAGCATAGTAGTAAAATAAATTTTCTTTAACATGATTCAAAGTATCTCTACCACCCTGAGCTATTATTTGAAAGTGAAAAATCCTGGAAGTTTTCTCCCTAATATGAGAGGCAAAGCAAGGATGACTACTGTTTTGGCTATTATGTGACATGATGCTAGAAATTCTAGGTTTTAGCAATCTCGGGCATCAATATCCATTATTTAATCAGTGTAAGGAGCTTCTCAGTGAAGAAATTCCTTAAATCAACTCAAATAAATAATTTCACCGTAACTTACAGTCTTAGAAAATTTCTAAGTCCATTAAGAGATGAAATAACTTGACCAGAATCACACAGCAAGGATATTTCAGAGACAGGCCTGTCTGAAGTGCTTCAAAATTGTTTTGGATCATTGTATTGCTGAGAAGAGATAAAGCATTCACAGCTGAGCATTGTACAGTATTGCTGTTACTGTGTGCTATGTTCTCCTGGTCCTTTTCATTTCACTTTGCATCAATTCATGTAAGACTTTCCAGGTTTTTCTAAAAGCTTCCAGTTCATAATTTCTTTGAGAACATAATATTCCATTACAATTCTATACCACAATTTGTTCAGACATTCCCAAATTGGTGGACATTCCCTCACTGTTCAATTCTTTGCTTCCACATAAAAGGCTGCCATAAATCTTTTTGTACATAAAGGCCCTGTCCTTTCCCTTTTTATTATGGCTAAAAAAAAAAAAGTAGCCCTTTGGTCATGGTTCCAAATTCCACAACTCCACCAGTAGTGCATTGGTGTCCCAGTTTTTCCATATCATCTCCAGCATTTTTCATTTTCTTTTTATATCATGTTAGTCAATTTGATTCATATGAGGTAGTATCTTAGAATTGTTTTAATCTGCATTTCTCTAATAAGTAGTGATTCAATGTGACTCTTGATAGCTTTGATTTCTTCTTCTGAAAAATGCCTGTTCATATCCTTTGGTTATTTGTCAACTGGGGAATGGCTCTCATTTTTCATGAATTTGCCTCAGTTCCCTATATATTTGAGAAATTAGGCCTTTATCAAAGAAACTCACTGTAAAATTCCCCATGCCCCAGTTTCCTGTTTTCCTTTTAATTTGGCTGCATTGGTGTTTGTGCAAAATCTTTTTAATTCAACATAATCAAAATTATCCATTTTACATCCCGTCTTCTTCTCTGTTCATTGTTTGGTCATAAATTCTTCACTTAACCATAAACTTGACAGGTAAGATATTTCATGCTTCCCTAATTTGCTTATAATATTACCCTTTATGTTTAAATCGAGTACACATTTTGACCTTATCTCAGTATACAGTGTGAGATGCTAGTCTATATCTAATTTTGTCCAAACTTCTTTACAGTTTTCCTAGCAACATTTGTCATACAGCGATTTCTTGTGGCCAAATCCTGGATCTTCAAGTTTGTCAAACTCTAGATTACTGTGCTCATTTACTGCTGTATGTGATATGTCTAATCTATGCAGTTAATTCACCACTTTATTTCTTAGCTAGTACCTGATTGTTTTGATGATCACCACTTTGTAATACAGTTTGAGATGCGCTGCTGCTAAGCCACTTTCCTTCACATTTAAAAAAATGGGATTCCTTGATGTTCTTGAAGTTTTTGTTTTTACAGATGAATTTGGTAATGATTCTCTCTAGCTCTATAACATTTTTGGGGGGAGTAATTTGATTGGTTTGGCACTGAATAGGTAAATTAACTTAGGCAGAATTGCCATTTTATTACATTGGCGTACCATAAACAACTAATAATTTGCCAGTTGCATAGATAGAACTTTATTTATGCAAAAAGTATTTCATTCCAGTTTGTCTGGGCAGATAGACTTCCAAATATTTTATATTGTCCGCAACTGTTTTAAATGAAATTTCTCCTCCTAGTTCTTCCTGATAAATTTTGTTGATAATATTTAAAAATGCTGATGATTTATGTGGGTTTATTTTATAACCCACAACTCTGCTGAAGTTATTAATTACTTTGTGTTTTTTAGTTAATTCTCCAGGATTCTCTAAGTACACTATCATGTCATCTGCAAAAAATAATACTTTTGTTCCCTCATTGCCCTTTCTAATTCCTTCAATTTATTTTTCTTGTTTTCTTGTTAGAGCTCACATTACTAGAACAATGTTGAATAACTGGTGATAACAGGCATTCTTGATTCAACCCAGATTGTATTGGAAAGGCTTCTAGCTTATCCTCATTACAGATATTTGCAGATGGTTTTGGGTAGATATTGCTTATTTTAAGGAAAGTTCCATTTGTTCCTATACTTTCTATTGTGGTTTTGAAAAAAATAAAGATGAGTATTTTATTTTGTTAAAAACTTCTGCATCTTTTGAGATAATCATATGATTTTTGTTGGTTTTGCTATTGATAATGGTCAATTATTATGATAGTTTTTCCTAATATTGAACTAGCCTGGTATGCCTGATATGTATATCCCCCCTGGTCATATGTATGATTTTTGTGATATATTTGGTATAGTCTTCTTGCCAGTATTTTATTAAAAAAATTTTTTTGCACCAGTATTCATTAGAGAAATTAGTCTATTGTTGTCTGTCTCTGTTTCTGTTCTTCCTGGTTTAGGTAACAACACCATATTTGTGTTGTAAAAGGAATTTGGTAGGATTCCCTCTTTGCCTATTTTTTTTCTAAATGGTTTATGTAGTATTGGAATTAATTTTTCCTTAAATAATTAGTAGAATTTACTTATGCATTCATCTGGTCTTGGGGATTTTTACTCATGGAACTCATTTATGGGTTGTTCAATTTATTTTTTTAATATAGTTATTTATACATTTTATTTTTTCTGTTAATCGGGGCAATTTATATTTTTGTAAGTTTTCATACATTTCACTTAGATTGCCATATTTATTGATATATAATTGGGCAAAATAGCTCCTAATAATTGCTTTAATTTCACCTTTATTGGTTGTGATTTCACTGTTCTTGTTTTGATATTGGTAATCTGATTTTATTCTTTTTAAAAAAATCAAATAAACCAATGGTTTGTCAATTTTATTGCTTTTTTATACTCATAAAAGTTCCTCCTAGTTTTATTGAATAGTTCAATGGTTTTCTGACTTTTAATTTTATCATTCTCTCATTTGATTTTTAGGACTTTCAATTCTGTGTTTAAGTGGGAATTTTTAATTTGTTCTTTTTCTAATTTTTTTAGTTGCATGCTCAATTCACTGATATGCTCTTCCTCTATTTTATTCATTTAAGCATCTAGAGATTAAAAAATTTCCCCTAAGTACTGCTTTGGTCACCTCTCATAAAGTTTGGTATGTTTTCTCATTGTTGCCATTCTCTTTAATGAAATTATTGTTTTTATGATTTGTTCTTTGACCCAGTTATTCTTCAGGATTAGATATTTATTTTCCAATCATTTTTAATCCCCATTTACATAGCCCTTTATTGAATATAATTTTTTATTGAAATATGGTTTGAAAAGGATATATTTAGTATTTCTGTTTTTCCACATTTGACTGTGAGGTTTTTAAGCCCTCATACATGGTGAATTTTTGTGAGAGTAACATGTATAGCTGAGAATAAAAAGGTATACTCCTTTCTATTCCCATTCAGTTTTTTCCAGAGGTTTATCATATCTAACTTTTCTAAAATTCTAGTCATCTTGTTAACTTCTTTCCTCTTTATTTGATGGTTAGATTTATTTAACTCTAAGAGGTGCAACTCCTCTACTAATATAGTTGTACTTTCTATTTCTTTCAGTAACTCATTTAACTTTTCCTTTAAGAATTTAGATCCAGGGTGGCTAGGTGGTGCAGTGAATAGAGCACTGGCCCTGCAGTCAGGAGGACCTGAGTTCAAATCTGACCTCAGACACTTAACACAAAACTAGCCATGTGACCTTGGGTAAGTCACTTAACCTCAATCACCCTGCCTCCCCCCCTTCAAAAAGCAAAAAAAAAAAAAATAGAATTTGGATCCTATGTCATTTGGTGCATACACATACACATATGTTTAGTTTTGAAATTATTTCATTGTTTATTGTCTTTTTTTTTTAAGTAAAATGTATTTTCCCTGCTTATCTTTTAAAATTAGGTCTATTTTTGCTTTTATTTTGTCTGAAATCATACTTGTTATCCTGGCTTTTTTTTTTAACCTCACTTGAAGCATAATAGATTCTGCTCCAGTCTCATATTTTAACTCTGTGTTTTCCTCTCTGGTTCAAGGATGTTTTTTTGTAAACAACATATTGCTGGATTGTGGTTTTTAGTCCATTCTGCTATCCCCTTCCATTTTATGGGTGAGTCCATCCCATTCACATTCACAGTTATGATTTCTAAATTATGTGTTTTCCTCCATCCTATTTTCCCCATTTATCCTTTTCTCTGTCTGATTCTATTTCTGTCTCTCTCTTTCTCCCCCTTTCACTCCTCAAAAGTCACTTTCACTTCTCACCACTACCTCTTTCAATCTGCCCTCACTTCTGTTATCCTTCTGGTATCCCCTTCTTTCTTACTTCTCTGTAGGGTAAAATATTACCCAACTGAGTGTGTATATTATTCCCTCTTTGGGTCACTTTTGATGAGAGTAAGTTTCAAACATTGCCTTCTCCTGTCCCCCATCTCTGTTTCCCCCCTCATTGTAAAAGCTTTTTTCTCAGCTCTTTTATGAGATAATTTTCCCCATTCTTCTCCCTTTCACCTTCTCCCATTGTATCCCTCTTTCTCACCAGTTAAATTTATTTGTTTAGATAACATCCCATCATAGTCACCTCACACCCATTTGTTTACATATACTCCCTTCTAATTGCCCTAAAAATGATAAAATTTTAGGAGTTACAATTATTATTTTCCCATATAGAAATGTTAACATTTTAACCTTATTGATTCCCTTACGATTTCTCTTTCATGTTTATCTTTTTATGTTTCTCAAGTCATTTATTTGAAAATTAATTTTTCTATTCAGCTCTGCTCTTTTTTTTTATCATGAATGTTTGAAACTCTCCCATTTATTAAAGGTTTATTCCTCCCCTCGTCACCTCCCTCTCTGAAGGATTATGCTCAATTTTGCTGGATGGGTTATTCTGGGTTGCAATCCTAGATTTTTTGCTTTCTGGAATATTATATCAAGTCATCCTAATCCCTTAATGTGGAAGTTGCTAAATCTTGTATGATCCTGATTGTGGATCCATGATATTTGAATTGTTTCTTTATGGCTCCTTGCAACATTTTTTCCTTGACCTGGGAGCTCTGGAATTTGACTATAATATTCCTGGGAGCATTCATTTTGAGATTTCTTTCAGGAGCTTGGTAGATTCTTTCAATTTTTCCTTTACCCTCTGATTCTAGTATACCAGAGAAGTTTTCCACAATAATTTTTTTAAATACAATGCCTTGGCTCTTTTTCCTGATCATGACTTTCAGGTAGTTCAATAATTCTTAAATTACTCCTCAATCTGTTTTTCCAGTTTAGTTCTTTTCTCAATGAGATATTTCACATTTGTTATTATCTTTCCATTCTTTTGATTTTATTTTATTGTTTCTTAATGTCTCATGGAGTCATTAGTTTCCACTTGCCCAATTCTAATTTCTAAGAAATTATTTTCTTCAGTGACTTTCTATATTTTTTTTTCATTTGTCCAGTTCTGCATTTTAAGGTGTTCTCTTTAGTGAATTTTCCTGCTTCTTTTACCAAACTATTGACTCTCATCTTTACAATTTTCTTGCATCACTCTCATTTATTTTCTCAAATTTTCTTCTGCTTCCTTTATTTGATTTTCAAAATCCTTTTTGAGTTCTTCCAGGTTTTCTTGTTGGGTTTGTGTCTAATTTAAAATTTTTTTAAGGCTTTGCTTTTAGCTGCTTATCTAGTTGTTTTCTTCTATGTTTGTGTCTCAAGTCACCATTTTAACTTGTGGTTAGGTTCTTTTTCTTTTTTTTTACTGTTATTGTTTGCTCATTTTTCTATCCCATTTCTTGACTTTTAACTGCAGGTTAAAGTTGACTTTGCTCTCAGAATAAAGAGGGCACTGTTCCAAGCTTCAGGCCTTCCTAGCTACTGTTTTCAGAGCTAGTTGTGGGATTCTATAGGTTTTCAGTGCTTCCAAAATGGTATGATCCAAGGAGAGGTGTGGTCACTGCCCTCCTGGTCTGTGCTCTGGTTTTTGCCCAGCAAGGACCTTTGCTCCCCTGTATCCACAGTGCTAGTGCTCCTTTTGTTTTTTTGATGGTGGTCAGGTCTCCCCCCCTCCTACAACTATAAGTGTTAAAACTTACCTATCTCTCAGAATTGACAACAAGATCCCTATTCCCCTGTGACCACTTGTGAGCAACCACAAGCACTCCTTTCCACTGTGGAACCGAGACTTGGTCCCCTGCTTCCCTGCACTGCAAGTACTTTCCTCCTTTTGGCCATGGTACTGTGACCAAGAACTGTGTATTGGCAGTGTGACAGAGTTCGCAACCCAGCACCACCATTGGGTCCCCTGTAATCTCCTTCCAAACAGTTGTCTGACCTCTTACAGTCCCTGGGCTAAGAGTTCTTGAAGTTCCTACTGCAGCCAATGAGCTGTCCCCAAGGTGTGGCCTGTGCTTTGCTCCTAGCATTTACCACCATCCCACTGAGACAGATCTTTCTGCTGACCTCCTAAATTGTCTTGTTCTAGAAAATTGTTTTACCTGAACTTTTGTTGGTTCTGTTGCTCCAGAATATGATTTGAGGCATGTTTTCAAATTGTTTGGAGGGGAATTTGGGAGGGCTCGTCTGAGTGCTTTGCTACTCTGGCATTTTGGCTCCACCCTTTCATATAGTCTAAATGGCTTAAAACTACATTAAAATTTCAGGTACAACCAGTACAACAAATATTTATTGTGTTACATAGCATTTTAAATTCTTTCTTTTAATCAGAACAGAACTGTGGACTCACTGAAATTCAGGATTCATTTCCCTTTGTGAATTTTTCCTTGTTTAATAATAACAATAACTAATATATAATACAGTGCCAGGCACTGTACTAAGCACTTTATAATTATTATTTCATTTGATTTTCACAACAGCTCTAGAAAGTAAGTGATATTATTTCCTCCATTTTACACTTGAGGAAACAGAAACAAACAAAATTTTTCCAGATTTTCCGAGGCTCACACAGCTATTTAGTGTCTAAGTCCATTTTTGAATTCAAGTCTTTTTGACTCTGGGTTTAATACTCAGTCCATTGGTACATAATCTTAAAGAGGTGGTTTCTTTCTTCTAAGTAGCCACTAATGCTGTATTATGACTATTTGTGATTATTATGTCTTTTACTGATTTCCAACTTCTCTTCTGAATTCTGTAACTTTTTCTTTTATTCCATCATGGCCTGGGAGGGCAACCAAAGAAGGCATTTTAATTACCTTGTGAAGAAAACTAAGGGTTCTCCTCATATAATATGGAACTATGGCTTCAACCTTTTCTTGCCTTCAATTTAATAGCATTCAGAACAGTTGGCACAGAATCCAAATGAACACTGAAGAAGTTACATTTACATTAATAGCTTTTTTACTTGCTTGAATGCTTTGCTGTTAAATATTTTTATCAGTGACTTGGATGAAGACATAGATGTCATCCTTATCCAATTTGTGGAAGGTCAGAGGGCCAGTAATATTTTCAATATAGAAATAAGATCCAAAAAATTCTCAACCCTTTAAAATAGTGGACTCAAGATAAATTTAATAGGGATAAATGTTAGCTTTTATTGTGTTGAAAATATCAGTTTTGCAAGACCTCAGGGTTTTAGTTGATTACAAATATTGACATGAATTAACATTTTGACAATGACATTCCCAAATATTGATACTATATGAGGCTATGTTAACAAAGGCAGGTGTTAACAATGACAAAGGTTTGACTGAACCTTGCCCTGCTCAGACCTTCTCTCTCCATGCCTTTGCAAACTGAGTCTCCAATTGTAGACTGTATTCCTTCCTCACTTTTGCCTAAGATCCTTAGTTTCCTTCAATGTTCAGTTCAAATGAATGCTCTGCATGAAGCCTTTTCTGATCCTGCAGCTGCTGGTGACTTTCTACATTCCATCCCCACCCTTACCCC
>CM053580.1:201704370-201778910 GCA_028627135.1 Pseudochirops cupreus | reverse complement strand
ATATAAACTTTTCCACTTTAATATGTCCCTTATGATTTCTCTTTCCTGTTTATCATTTCATGATTACTGTATTTGAAAGTAAAATTTTCTATTCAGCTGTGGTCTTTTCATCAAGAATGCTTGACAGTTCTTTATTTCATTGAGTGTCCATTTTATTTTACTCAGTTTTTCTGGGTAGGTGATTCTTGGTTTTAATTCTAGTTCTTCTGACCTCCAGAATGCCATATTCCAAGCCCTTTGATCTCTTAATGCAGAAGCTGCCAGATCTTGTGTCATCCTGATTGTATTTACACAATACTTGAATTGTTTCTTTCTGGCTGTTTACAACATTTTCTCCCTGACCTGGGAACTCTGGAATTTGACTACAACATTCCTAGGAGTTTTCCTTTTGGGGTCTCTTACAGACAGTGACCAGTGGATTCTTTCCATTTCTATTTTTCCCTCTGGTTCTAGAATATCAGGCAGTTTTCCTTGATAATTTCTTGAAAGATGATGTGGAAGATCTGTTTATTGATCATGGCTTTCAGGTAGTCCAATAATTTTTAAATGATCTCTCCTGGATCTATTTTCCAGGTCAGTGATTTTTCCAATGAAATATTTCACATTGTCTTCTATTTTTTCATTCTTTTGTTTTGTTTTATAATTTCTTGATTTCTCATAAAGTCATGGGCTTCCATTTGCTCCATTCTGATTTTGAAGGAATTATTTTCTTCAGTGAGCTTTTGGACCTCCTTTTCCATTTGGCCAACTTACTTTTTAAGGCATTTTTCTCCTCACTGGCTTTTTGGGCCTTTTTTGCCATTTGGCTTAGTCTGTTTTTTGAGGTGTTATTTTCTTCAGTATTTTTTGGGTCTCCTTTAACAAGCTATTGACTTGTTTTTCATGATTTTCTTGCATCATTCTCATTTCTCTTCCCAATTTTTCCTCTACTTCCCTTACTTGATTTTCAAAGTCCATTTTCAGCTCCTTCATGGCTTGTGATCAATTCATATTTTTCTTGGAGTCTTTTGATGCAGGAGCTTTGACTTTGTTGTCTTCTTCTGGTTGTATACCTTGATCTTCTTTGTCACCAAAGTAATATTCTATAGTTAGAGTTTTTTATGCTGTTTGCTCATATTTCCAGTTAAACTCTTGACTTTCTAACTCATTTCAAGGTAGGATTCTGCTTCCAGTGGGTGTGGTGTAGGTGTCCTGTCCCAGGTTTCAGGGGTCTTGTATAAGCTGCTTGAACCCCTACCCTCTCCAGGCCTAGAGTTCTGCTGTCACTGCCACCACTCTCTCTGGGTCTGGGGCTGGACTCCAGCCAGGCCACACTCCTCTTTCATGCAGGTCCCACAGAGTTCTGCCATTGACTTTCCACACTGTCCTTGGCATTTTGGGGTTGAGAAGCCTGGAAACCACCACAGCTGCCAGTGATTCAGTCCTGTGAGGCCTGCTCTGACTGTGTCTGCACTGGCACAGTCCATGCCAAACTGCATTCTGCTCCGAGCCCAGTGTGATAGACCCTTCCTTCAGTCTTCCAGGTTTTTTGGGCTGAAGATGTGTTTCACTCTGTCATTTTGTGGGTTCTGCAGCTCTAGATTTTGTTTAGAGACATTTTTTACAGGTATGTGAAGGAGTTTTGTAGAAAGTTCAATTAAGTCCCTGCTCCTACTCTGTTATCTTAGCTCCAAGATCTACAAATTGTCTTCCATTAGAACATAAACTCCTTGAAGGCAGGGACTGTTTCATTTTTGTCTTTGTATCTCCAGTCTCAGTAGAGTGCCTGATACATAATGAGCACTTAATAAATACTTGTTGGTTTATTAGGTTCAATTCTGGCTAAGGAAGGAAACTTTGGGAAGGAAACAGACAAGCTAGACCACATCCATATGCGGTGAAAGAACTTGAAATGATTTTGTATGAGCATTAAATGATAGAATTTGGAGAAGAGAAGACTGGGGGTGGGGGGAAAAAGACAACTCTCTTTATATTTTTGAAGGATAGTTATATGAAAGAAATGTTAAACTTTTTTGGGGGCCTTGGCTTCAGAGGCAGAACAATCATATAGAGAAGAATTTCTAATTTATCATTTATAATAATATAGGGAAGAATTTCCTAACAATTCAAATGGCCTAAAAGTAGAATGAAATTAGAATATAGAAGGTTCACCATAATTGGAGATTTTCAAGCAGAAACAGAATGATCTGTTATAGAAGGAAATCCTACTCAGGTATTGGTTGGAATAGATAGATAGTCTTTGAAATCCCTTCCCCAGAGGCCTGTGAGATTCTGGTATTCTGTGGAGAGTTTCTGTACCATTTTTTGGATTATAATGTTTTAAGACCAAGTGCCAGAAAGTTTTTTCCCCCTTTATCTCATACTGATGTCTGATGCAACTAAGACAACAAATTCCACCAGGCCTGGGATTTATTTGTAATAGAACCGTGTATTAAAAAGGCACTTAAGTTGTAAATTTGGCATGAACTAGTCATATGGGCAGATACATTCTTGGTTTATTGATATTGTGAATGTTTTATAGACTGATAGCTTTTGTTCTTATGACAGAAGAGAAGATTACAAATTCCCAAGAACTGAGATGTCTAGAAGGCTACGATTCTGTGAATTATGTGGAAACGTGTACAGAGCCTTTTTTTCACTGAAAGCAACCACAAAGAGACCACAACGAAATATATTTCATTTCCCAAGATCCTTCTCCTCATCTTCTATCCCCAGAGTCTTGGTATTTTTCCATGTTTCCTAAAATACAAAATATAAATGCTCATTGTTTCCTCTTTCACTTTCCTCTCTCTGACCCTTTTTTTGCACTTTCACTGGGTCAATTGGCATCCATATGTCATGTTCATTTAAAAGAACTGTACCTAATTTTCTTACTTCAACACTGGGAAATTCATAATGACATTTTGCTACCACAAACAAACTCTGGACAATTGAGAATTTGTTTTTTTTTTCAAACTTTGGTGATTCTGACTTCTACTTGTGAGCTCAGAGCAGGACTTGACCATCTTACTGAAGAAAAATGCACAGACAATTTGGGAATCTAATGGAAAAGAAATAGGTTTACAGACAATTTTGATATTCCTTTATTGAATAGTAGCAAAATCAATTTTGAAGACATAATTTGATTAATTTTCAAGTGCTAAAGATATTTAAATGATTATTTTTTCCATAAGGCAAACTTCGCTTTTCACTGTCATTTTTTAAAGCAAAATGATCACTTTCTGCATTTGACTTGCAAATGGCAACTTGATATCTTTGTGACTATAAATACTACTTTTGCTGTAAATTGGTTACTTTGTGATAGAGAAACAAAGGCAGGTTATATCGAAACTATGTTAGCATGTAAAAATTAAAGAACCTTAATAAAAGATAAAAAAATTTATTACATTAAGTATATTTCATAATAAAGTATGTAAGCACACAAATTCACACTTGTACCTCAGTGATCCATAGTTTCATTTGTGTACATACTGCTTCCATTGATGTAAATCACAAATGCTAGGTGATTATAATCCCACCCCCTCAAAAAACTGCCATTAACTTTTATATATACATATATGTATTATATATCTTTGTCTACACCTCTATCTATCTATCTATCTATCTATCTATCTATCTATCTATCTCTGTGTGAGATTTTTTTTTCATTAGGGCAGAGTACTAGTTTCAATTCCAGTTTTAATTTAACCTAATATAGCTTTACCCTTTTTGGGCTGCTGTACCACACAATTGGCATCACAGCCCACTGAAAACACCAGTTCTTCTGAACTATTGTCTAGCCAAGCCTACACTTTTTCAGTTAATTTTCACTTGGCCTGAACATAGGGCTTAACATTTATCATCTCTCTAGGTCATGCTGATCTTCATTCCTGTCTCTTCTCCACTGGAAAGTTGGATACCATCTCTAAAAATACACTTAGATCTGATAGTTGGGATCAAGACTTATCTTGGGCAGCTAGGTACACAGTGAATAGAGTGCCATCCCTGGAGTCAGGAGAACCTGAGTTCAAATCTGGCTTCAGATGCCTATTACTTGTGTGACTCTGGGCAAGTCACTTAACCCTGTTTGCCCCAGTTTCCTCATCTGCAAAATGAGCTAGAGAAGGAAATGGCAAACCACTTGAGTATCTTTGCCAAGAAAACTTCCAAATGGGGTCATGAAGACTCAGACATGACTGAAATGACTGAGCAACAGTAACAATAACAAAAGACTTATCTTGCCCAGATGTGGACCTTCACCTCACTTCCAAGACATTGCTGAACTGTCCCAGTGGGCACAAATCTTCCCTTCTTCATTTCACTTTTGATTCATCCAAGGTGTGCACTAAGTGTCTAACACAAGTATTTCTGAGTTAAAAAAATGTATATATGACAAACTTTAAAGATAGGTATCAATAACATTTTCCTATCACCTTCTTAAGTCTAGATTAACACACTATTTATGGCATTTACAGATCCATGAAGGGTAAATGTTCAGACTGATCATTTAACAATAGCTTCTCACAAGTAGAGCTTGAGTATACCTCTCTTATCACCCCTTTATATATTGGTTTCCCCCATTAGAATGAAATTTTTAGGCTAGGGAGTGTCTTGTTTGCTTATATTTGTATTCCCAGTTCTTAGTGAAGTTCCTAGAACAGAGGTAGGTCCTTAATAAATGCTTCGTATGTATGTATAACTCTCTCTCTCTCTCTCTCTCTCTCTCTCTCTCTCTCTCTCTCTCTCTCTCTATATATATATATATATATATATAAATTTTTGCCTTAGATTCAGTCTATTCTTCTATAGTGCCTAGATCTTTTTGAAACCTCAGTCTGTCATCCAGAATGTTAGTTATTTCTATGACTTTTATGTCTTCTTTAAATTTAATCAACATGCCAGCTGTGGCTCCATTCAAGACCCTGAATGGGGCAAGGACCCTGACATAATAGTACCTGTTGTTGCCTAACCAATAGTTCAAATACACATTTGGCAATCATAGGAGTCTTACAGTATCCATATGGTTCTATAAACTTAACAAGGGATAATTTTAGAAAGTTATGAAAGACTTAGGCTTAGTTTTGTAACTAAATAATAATGTGATTTTGAGTAAGAAACTTCTCTTTGAGGCTCAGCTTCCTTATTTATAAAATGGATTATTTGGTCTATATAATCTTTATTATCTTTTTCAACTCTAAGATTCTCTAAATTCAAATCTCTAAATTTCAGTACTTCCTAGACAGAGAATATGTCTTCAGAAGGTCCATATTTATAGCAAAAAAAAAACCAAACAATAGATAAGCCTAAAAACCAGGTTGTACCATATGCTTTTTTTGCATAACTTAAGCTGTTTCATATTGTACATCACTGTGGACCATTCATTGCCTCCGTCCACAGTCAGAATAGAAAAGAACAGAAAGAAAAGGAATTGATAAGAAATCATGACAAATAAGAAAAGCACATATTCCATCTGTTAGGGATATTTGAGGTCTTATTCTTCCGTGAAGTCCAAGAAGGAATCGAAAGATATGTGAGCTTTCTTTCTCACTCTAAAATTCCAGCACTTGTCATCAGAAATGAGTTGTTGATGAAGGAAAGTACTTTAAGCCGCCTGCTCTTCCCTTTTTCTTTCTTTTGCTCCCATCATCATTTCTATTGCTTTACCTGTTACCCACGGAACAGGTGTCACAGTGACATGGTGATTAAAGGTGAGAGATCACAGAGTTAGTGATCTGGCATTTTATATCCCTTCCTAGAGAATGGAGACTATTCGTCCACTGAGACTGTTTTTGTAAGAATAGTATTCATGGCTTCTTGGGACCAGTAGGCTTTATATTCCGATTTCAGATGACTGCAGGACACAAAGCATTGCGTCTTGAGATAGGAGCAGGAACTCTCAGGCATTGATAGGGTCCTATTTTGATTGATCACCATTTCTCTGTTTGTGACTTGCATTAGTGATTATGTTTTCCCCCCAGTCTGCTCTTGTGACCTTTTAAAAGTAGGTGGGATGCACAAGAAATATCTCTTCTTTTCCTGCTCTGAGAATGGAGGCATTGTGGCTCCTCCCCACTAGGGAATTTCAGTAAGCACTTCTGGCCTTTGTGGTCACTTAATACAGAGCAGCCTAGTATTTGTGTTAGTCAAGGATAATTTGGTACTTAACTCTTACTGAATATTGTAAATGGATAGGAATCACATTTCTTTGGTGTCACTTTCTTTCTTGGCATTATTTTGCAATTTGAATTTACTTTTTTCCCCCCAGTGGTAGATTTTTATGGAGGACTTGTTTGATAATATAATACTTGCCTCTTCCCTTCCTTGGAGGGTGATTATGAATATTTAATGAGATACGAAAGTTGGAGAGGCATTATGAGTGCCTCAAAAGAGAGGTGCTATATAAATTAGTAATAAGAATAAATTATGCAGCATTGTTGGGTGAGTGTGTGTGTGGGGGGTGAACGAACAACTGCAAACACCAAATAAATACGTTGGAATATTTTCAACTTTTAATAGCCTATTTAATAATATGATTTTTAAAATGACTAGATTAACTTATATTGCATCTTAAAAAAAACAAAAATAAGGCTTGCACAAGAATTGAACTCCAAAGGGTTCTAGTTGCATCATGGACGTCTCCCACTGAAACTTGAACATGTTTGGCAAATGTTCCCATAACTGCCTCCAATACTACATTTTATCATCAAAAAAGGAAGATACCTTTCCCTTTTTTTTTTCAGGGGGGAAGGCAGGAAAATTGGGGTTAAGTAACTTGCCCAAGGTCACACAGCTAGTAAGTGTCTGAGGTTGAATTTGAACTCAGGTTCTCCTAATTCCAGGGCTTGTGCTCTACTCACTGTGCCACCTAGCTGTCCCTGTCTTTCCCTTTCTGATAATAAAAGTAATATTATATCATTGTACACAATAATTACTCTTGTATAACAATAATGCAAAAGGAAAGAAGTCAAAGTTCTTTTAATTTCTAGGAAACATTTTCAGTTACAGATAAAGGGAATGAAGATCCAACCCCACATCCAGGAGGTGAATTGAAGTGGCAAAGACTACATCCTGGGATTGATATCTTTTTGCTGGTTCAAGCTTCTCCTTCTTTACTGATTTTCTCCTGGGTCATGGCTTTTCCCTCCTAGTCTCTGTATTCTAACTCCAATTCTTCATTCATGATCCCGGCTTGAGAAACATCCCATATCTGAGAACTCTATGGCTCTGGGAGACTTTTGGAAGAAAGATACCATAGACATAGAAAAGATAAATAATAAATGCTAAAAAAAAAATCAATGCAGTTCAGAATTGCTGCAAAAGGGCAATGGATTGACTGATACCACAAAAAGATAAATGAAAATTTAGTTGCTCTGTTTACATAAAAAATTTTAAACATTGTTTAAAAAAAAACAACCAACCACTTAAGGATGAGAGAGATGAACTATATCTGGAACTGGTCCAAACTGACTGAATTCTTCTTTGGATATTTAACAACTTTAAAGGATTCTTGATTATTAAGTGTCTTCTATTTATTCTATGAGGAACTAATTCAAATGCTTTTGATTTGTTTACATTCAGTTTATCAAAATGCATTGCCACAGAGTGCTCAGGTATCCCTGGAGTTCCAGGGGCCTTTTTAGAAAACATTTTAATGGTCTGAGAGAGGCAACTGGCTAACTCCCTCCCAAAGCATGAAACCTAACATAAGGCGAGAACTTGGAACAGATGATGTAGGGGAGTTTCCTGATAGCTTCATACTGTTCCTTTCTAGTTTCCACCTCCTACTAGCTCATGTTGTCTTAAAGGCAGAGAAGAAATTATTTTCAAAAATAAGATTTTTATTATTCTATTATTTACTGTTAGAGGCTTCTAACTAGCTGGAAAAAAATAATTACTTCATTTATTTTGACAAATCATTTTCTTTTGGAAAAATTATAGCTCAAATACCAGGAAACTTTTCTGGAGATGAAGAGTGTGTGAAAGATGGTTTTTACAAAACATTGTCATCAGGAAAAAAAATCCCAACAAACAAAAGCCAAAGCCAACAATAATTAGTGCCACAAATATAGCAAAACTCCCAACTCCTGGGTTTCCCCTACTCAACTTATGAAGCATTTATTTCTCTGAACTAGGAATTTATATTTGGCCATGACTAACGAAATGACAACTAAGACTAATCCTCCAAAGAGTCAACACATGTGCATTTCCTCCTCTACTATTGGACCATTGCTGTGCTCTTGGAAAGCAAAGACCTTTAGTCAAAGGTCTATGGAGACTCCGCAACTGAGAATATTTGAATATTGAATATTTGAGGAAGAATAATGACAGATGGGTTGGAACAATGACATTGTTGGCTCCTGTATTTGGCTTCTATAGGATTCTTTAAAATAATCCAATCCCTAATTGAATTTAAAGTATGATTCAATTTACAAAAAATTCACTGAACCTTTTCAGCAATCCAACTATTCCACAAAGCAAGGCATACCTTCATTCAATCTGAAAATAGTGCTTTACTGAGGAAGATTATAGCTTGTGTTTCCATGGACGTAGAAGAGGGAGAGTTGAGGCAGTTATAGGTCTCCCTCCCCCGATTATTGTTAAGGAGAAAGATGATTTGGGAGAGTTGATCAGTCAAACAAAAATATGCATTATTTGGGTTGACTGCTTATATCCATCAAATTCCCCATATACACATCTTTTCTCGCCTGTGTAGATTCTATTTAAATATCCAAATACACTGACAAGAAAAACATAGGTAGAAAGAAAACATTAACGTCATTCTTATGCTTCTGTTGAATTAACCTAAAGTAAAGAGAATTACTCTAAAAGTAACCATGGGCAATGGTAGACATTGGGATGGATACCAGAATGCGTTATGGAGTCTTCTTTAGTGTTGGAAGACAGAACAAATTCTCATTTACTTGGAATGATTAATGTCCATGGTCTTGCTTAAAGGCAGGGGGTTGCATTAGATGACCTTTCAGCTTGTGACTCTTATTAGAACTCTTTTTTTTTTTAATACTTGAAATATTTAAGGTTCTCTTTGGAAGCTTTAAAGTTTATTTTATGGATAAAATAACTGGTGTCTGAGTGAGTTAGGAAGAGGCCTCTGTGAACTATTTAGGTTAGGAGATATTTCCTAGGGCTGTCTAGGTTAGCTTTGTTAGAAAGTGGTGCTATTGAAGTCAAGGTCGTGCGTTTGTCTGTGCCTTTGGGGACAGAAAGCTTTACTTTATTACATGGCCACAGACTGTGTGCCTAATTAAGGATGAGACAAAGAGAATTGGGTAAAGCAATTTGAAATAATAAATCTGACACCAATACTGAAAAAAAAAAACCTACTCAAAATGACTAACTTACTTGTGATTGGTAAGTAATATCATTTTATATAAAGAATAACATATAGTTGATGGTATTGTTGCTATTTCTGCACCAACAATGGACATGAATATAATGACCTGTATGGCTTTATGTTCAATCAAGTTTGCTTAATTATGCCAGCTGGAGTTTTAAGTAGTGACCTTTCAAACTTGGGGAAAGCAATATGAAATTTCCATGGGAAAAATGGTATAGGATGGACCCTTAATTAATGTTAAGACAAATTTAGCTGGGGAGTGGGAGAGACATCCTGTGGGCAAAGACCATGGGTTGCGTGAGGCTGGCCCAGGTTGGAGATCATTCAGAATGTGATCCCATGAAGGAGAAGATCACCACCTGGTAGCTTCCTACTTTACCTAATTAACCTTTCTAACTAGGTGCTAAACTCAGTCAGTTCCAAGCTTCTGAAGGATTATAAGTTCTGTCAGCACCCTCTAAATTTTAGTGCCCTAAGGCAACACTCTGCTGTCCCTGCTCTAAGAGATCAGAAACTATAGAAGGGAGATTGGGGAACGTACTAGGAGGAACAGCTTGCTTCTATCTCAATTTTGCAGTATGCTTAGCATTCTAAATGTGCTCAAATCTCAGGACGTAGTCAATAATATGAAAACAATGATAGTATTTTATTGTCATCCATAAATTATATAGTTGTAAAATACTTAAAATATCAACAATAATTCCATACATATGGTCTTTGAAAGCCTAAAATGCTGACCGCAGTCAAATTTATTTTGTTGACCTTGCAGTACTCTTGAATTAAATATTGCCATACAAAGTCTCTTTTAATTTCCCCGGTTCCCCTTTCCACCCTTTGGTTTCTGTGGAGGATTTGATGGATTTCCTGCTGAACAATACTTATTCTGAAGTTGTGATTGAAATAGAGGATAATTACTTTGTAATTAAAAGTCAACACAATGTAAAACAACAACAAAATCTTTGGCTGGGATTGCCTTTAGCAAAAGAATAAATTAAAAATAAATAATCTCAGGATTCTAGAATAATAAATACCTCTGTTACAGACTTGTCCCTGTGCGGTGTGCCAAACAATCCTTCTCATGAACACATGCTCATTTAATTCATTCATTCATTCAGAAATGATCCAATAATAACAACAGCTCACATTTATATTGCACTTTATGATTACAAAATACTTTATATTCGTGATTAAGGAAAGTAGTGGCAAGAGCTGAAATCAAGAGATCTGGGTTCAAATCCTTGCTTTTTCACTTAACACTTGCAGGTCTCGGGCAAGTCACTCATTTCTCTGTGCTTCATTTAACAAATGAGGCAATTATACCACATAATCTCTAAGGTTCTTTCCTGTTCCAAGATTCTGTTTGCAACAGATCTATATGATAAGGAGTTAAAATACGATTATAATTATACCCATTTCACAGACAAGAAAATGGAGGTTTAGAGAGATCAGATGAGAAAACCTGGACTACAACCATAATAATAATAAAACTCTTTTATTGTTACAGTATCTGATTCACCAAGCATTTTAAGTAATGTGTTGTTGTCCAGAGTTGTCATCCATGCAGCAACCCAGAGTATTTATAGAAACAATTCCAAAAGGTTTTCTCTCATATATAAAACTTTTGTACTATATTAAAAAAATTACTGAAAGATGCTACTTCAACCAGTAAAGGTGACCAGAGGCTGAGAAAAAACTTCAATTAGCCCCTTGTTTGTTGCTTGCTGTCAATCAGTTTGCCAAGGTTAAAACAGACCTTCAGAGAGGTAACTGATCTTGCTTGAGCTTTATCAGTTCTCTTTTCCTTTAGTCTTAGTGAGAAAGAATCTGGATTCTAAGAAAAAATAAAGATGAAAATCATGTTTCCCAGGAACCATTATATAACTGCTTTACAAACAAATGCATTGAAATGAAGACACTGCTGAAACTTACCTTATTAAAGGAAAAAAAAATACAGCATCCCATCGGTTTTTCTGGGAAGTTGAGTCAGATTTTGCTGGTGAAATCTTATACTTTGGGGAATGGGGTGGGGTTGTAGAATGGAGGCAGGAAGTGGGATATACATTCAGGTAAGGAAAAAAAAAATCTAAGATAGCCCTTTGAAAGAAAAGTGAAAATGATTTAACAATATTCCTCTAAGAATTTTTCACTCCCATGATACTGAAAAAATAGAGGCACTTATTGCCTGTTCATTTAGGCAATTTTTATTTATCGTTTTAGAATAGTATACTGGGTCAGGGGGCTTGGGTAAGGTATGCTCCAGAGCTCTATGAGACTTGCTTTCAGAAGACTGTTTCTGGTTTTGTGACTCATATTTCTCATATTGCCTTTATTTCTCTATTCTATTTTGTATTCTTAGAATTATTTCTTTCTCTGCTTTCATAACTCAGATATCCCCACACTGAGTCTTATTAGATAGTTCTGGATTCCCCTGAGAGATTGACCAAGACTTAACGCTTGTCCATAATTAAGCATACTTAATAACCACTGATCATTCTTTAATTCTATGAACCAATTGTTGTAAGGTGTGTGTGTGTGTGTGTGTGTGCGTGTGTGTGTTTGTGTTTTCTTGCTGACTCACATTGTTTGAAACTACAAAAAGCTTATACCAGCAGTCACATCCTTGACTGTCAGACTCAACTGTCAGCCGTCAGACTGTTTCTGTCAATCCTTCTTGGTGAATAGCATTTTTACTGTTATATATCACAAAGTTTGGGAATCATGGGAACCAGGGAGGGAAGGAACTAAATAAACATTTATTAAGTGCCAGACACTGTGCTAATACTATCTCATTTGATCCTCACAATAGCCCTGGGAGGTATTATTATTAGCTCCATTTTACAGGGTTACACAGCTGGAAAAAAAACTGGCTTCAGAGGCAATGCTCTATCCACTGCACCACCCAGGTGCTATGCCCCTTGAGGATGACTATGTGAATGACATATATACATACATATTCCTACCTCATACCTTTTACCTAATAAACAGCTTATTTGATCTGTTAGTGTGGAGTGACTTTTTCTCCTTTGGTTCAAAGGCAGACACCTGAGAGATACTGGTAAGACTGGCATTAAAGCAATAATTGAGCTCATTCTGCCTTTGAGAGACATCAGGCCAGGACTTTGTCCTGTAGGGTAATATTTAGCTTTAAAAAAAATTCATCTCTAGCACCTTTATTCCAAAGGGAAGAAGGCTCAGTCATTTATTTCATCTATAGTTCTAATTTGCTACTAAGCTTGCCATGGGGTTGAAAATGCATTGTGGGAGATGTGTTGTCTGACAAATAGGAGGTAGCTCTGTACAGATGCAAACACAGTCAGAAAACCTGGAGCTGGATATCTTAGTGCCATTTAACTAGCTAAGGGACCTTGGGCAAGTTACTTAACCTATGAAGATCAATATTCTCATCTATAAAATAAGGATAATAGTATTGTTGCTTCTTATACCATAGATGTATTACCATCTGCCATCCTAAGAATGCTCTCCTTCCTCTGTTTTTTCTACTTCCTAGTGTCCTGAAAGGTGCATATAAGCAGCACTTGTCAATACACACACACACACACACACACACACACACACACACACACACACTCACTCACTTCCTGAGTCCAGGCCCAACTCTCTATCCACTATGCCACCCAGCTGGGTCTGGACTCTGGAAGACATGAGTTCAAATTTGGCCTGAGAATCCATCTTCATGACTCTGAGCTAACCACTTAAACTCTGTTTCACTTTTAAAATGCGGATAATAATAGCACCCATCTCTCAAGGTTGTTTTGAAAATCAAATGAGAAATTTGTAAAGAGCTTAGTACAGTGCCTAACAAATAATAGATGCTTAAAAAAACCTCCTCCTCTTCCTCTTCCTCCTCCCTTTTCTTCTTTGTAGCACCCTCCATTACTCTGTACATAGATTTTAATTACTCATCTATATATTCCTCCAATAGAATGAAAGCTCATCGAGGCAGGGATCATTTTGGTTTTGTCTTACCATATTTAGCACCTAGTAGGACATAGTAGGTAGTTACTATATTCTTGTAATTTGATTTATTAAATTACCAAGTTTTATAGAATTATTGTTATTTTGTTCTTCTAATCTTTGATTGATTTAGCACAGACAGAAATTGCCCCAGGACAAGTCACTAACCTATTATTCTTGTATGTTTAATGTTAGGAAGGTACTGGATATAATTATCAGCAAACATCACAAAAAATAAAAAAAGTTAGATCTAGAAAAAGGATATGACTTATTAAAGACTTAGTCAATTTAGAATCAGTTATCTGTATGAAGTTAGATTTTAACTAGTTGTAGTAAAAGTTCCAGAAATGCCAAATTAGAAAAAATAAGTTGAGAAGTCATTTCATATCATTGCAGTGCTTACAAGCTGGCCAATTTAAATAAGCTCTTTAGGCTAAGAAAAAAAGGAAAGGACATGGACAAATTTAAAGCAATTTTGTTCATTAACTTTTCTTAAAATAAGCTTAGTTGATACAGTTCAGTTGCCACAAATAGGAGACCAAAAGCACAGTAATCACCTTAGCCAGGATACATTTAACCTACAAGATATTTCATAGTTTGCTAAAAACAAAACATATTGAGAAACTAGATGGATGGAAAGATGACTGATGTCAGCCCTCTTTTATCACTTCAAAACAAAAAAACGAATAAAGAACTGAAGAAATATGCAAGCAAAAAAGAAGGCCCTCAAGCAATGAAGAAATAAAGAATAAAAAAGTAAGGAGAAAAATCTAAAGGAAAAAGATACAACAGGAAAAGCATGATTCTTATCCCTCCCCCTCCCCCCAAGGTGCAAGTGAAACTGGCTTTGCTAAAAGACATCATTCACAGGTTCAACAAATCCAGTAAGAGGGAGAAAGGAAAATCTAGTATCTTACGTAAATATTCAATATATATGGACCAAATAAAAGCAAAGAGATACTTAAGGGAAAAATTCATTGAACTGAAGAAAAAGATATTGCTTTTTAGACACTGATATGATAGCAGAAAATTTTAATATCCCTCTATCAGAACTCAGCAAATCTAAAGAGAAGATAAACAGGAAATGACAGGCTTGAATGCAGTACTCTGACCATTGGTGCCGCCAAGGAGTTGGAAACAGCGCCCTGACTGGTGATCACCCAGGTCTGCTAGACATCCATAGCTCCCTGACCAGGTAGACCCAAGGACTTTAGAAGTCTTTAGCACTCTAACCAGGTAGTCGCAGGGGTATGTGTGTGGAAGACACAACAACTCAAACAAAATTAAAACCAGGAACTGCAAGATTTACTATGCTTCAGGTTAAGTTGTAAAAAAACCATAAAAAGATGACCAATCATGATCTCATACAAGGCAACAATGAATACAGACATAGTTAAAATAGAGAACAGGAAAATTGCATTATGCTTAAAGGCGCCACAGACAAAGAAATAACGTCAGTACTTAGTACGTATATACTGGATGGGATAGCATCTAAATATTTAAAGGAAAAATAATTGAATTGCAGGGAGAAATCAATAGCAAAACTATAATATTTGGGTACCTCAATGGATTGCTTTCAAACTTTGACAAATCTAACAAAAATCTAAATAAATGCTAAGAACCTGAATGGAATTTAGAAAAATAAGATATGTTAGAAACTCTTTATGTACAAAAATATTTGTAGTAGAGAACTTCTCATGAAATGAAAATTAGAAACTAAGGAGGGAGGAGTCCTCCTATTGGGAAATAGTTAAACAAATTGTGGTATGTAAAAACATCATAGAACATTATTGTATAAAATAAGACATGATGAAATGTACCGTTTCTTGGGAAAGACCTTTATGAACTGAAAATGAGCAAAACTAGGAAAACAATTTATACAACAATAGGATTATTAAAAAAAACTTTGAAAAATCTTTAGAATTCTAATCAATGCAATAATAATTTTCAAGTCCAAAAGAATGAAGGTGAAACATGCTACTCATCTTCTGACAGTGAGGTGATGAGCTTAAAATGCAGAAAGAGACATACATTTTTTGACATGGCCGATGTAGAAATTTGCAACTAGGCATTGAGGACCTTATTTTTCATGGTATTTTATTTGTTTAATTGGAGGTAGTAGGAGGGACAGATGAATAAAGTGTTTGTTAAATGCAAAATAAAAATAATAAAAGATATAGTAGATCGCTGGTTATTACCGAATGGGACTACAAAGGAGTAGATATATGTTAGCTGTATATGGCAGCTTTACAAAACCGACTATGTCCTATAGCAGAGCTTCTTGAACTGTAGTTTGCAACCCCATATGGGGTCCTGAAAAATTTGGCAACTATAAAAGGTTTCTGAATGTGCAACAACCAAAAATTCATTAAAAATCAAACTCTGATGAATCCAAGGTGTTCCTGGCAGTACTTGCCCATGTTGTATCCGGCGACTTCACTGCAGCCGTGGTTCTCAGGTCATGCAACACCGATGAATGCTGCTGAAAGGTAAAAAGGGGTCATGAGTAGAAAGAGTTTGAGAAGCTCTGTCCTGGAGCACATAAACCTAATAAATAAATAATAGAAATATTAAATACATCCTTTATTAACCACAATACGAATCATAATCAATAAGGGGACTTTGGAGAAAGGAGTACCAAGCTCCTCTCAATACCTTCTTTTATAGAGGGCTGAAACTGGATTCAGCTCACTCCACTTTGTTTCTGCTGCCCTGCCTGTTTTCAATTGCATGGAACAAGATGGCTCTCTCAGGATAAGTTAATCAATTCTAAACTCACCACGTACTGATAACTCAAGCCTTGATTGATACCATCTCCTTCAGTCTCCTCTCCCTTTTGATTGGCGGGCTAGAGGATTGAGTAACAAACACTTCCTAAAGCCTCTCTTTATAGAGAGCAGAAACTGGACTTAGCTCACTCCATTTTACATCTGCTGCCCTGCCTGATTTCAATGCCACAGAATAAGAGATCCTCCTGCTAGGCATCCTGTGGTGTCCTGTCACCTTTCCCACCCCCCCGTTTTTTTTTCCAGTTCCAACACGTACCTATCAGTGGTTCTTATGGGCATTATATAGAGAGATATCAATTGAGAGTAAATTAATCCAGCTATCTGTTTATAGCTGTTTCTCTTCTCCCCTATACATATTTTTAACTAAATAAAATGCTCATTCTCCTCTGTTTGTCAGCCCCACTTGGCATTATGTTCTTCCATGATGGATATGATTTCAGCAGTTTCTCCTTCTTATATTTACCCTCTGTCAAATTCTCACATATCTACGTCAGGGAGTACACATTACTACAGCAAATAGTAGTTCAGAACATCAACGGAGGATGCGTTACAAGCCAACATGTGGATTGCCAAAGACATATTATAGACTGTTTTAGTCATTCAGAGGAGGGAAAACTCCCTGTGGATTGGACTGGTATGGGAACACTGAAAAAAGCAGTGCTATACAGTGGGAGGAGCACTGGACTTATGGATAAACACTGGGTTTAAATTCTGACTCTGCCCTATACAACCAACATAATGAGCAGGTCATAACTTCATTAAGCTTCATTTTCCTCATCTGCAATGAGTTGGCCCAGGACCTAGAGTATCTCCATTGTCCCTTCCAGCCTTAAATCTCTGATCTTGTGGGTCTGGAAGAATGCATTGGATTGGCATAGGGATGAATGAAGAGAGGAGCACTCCAGGTTGGGGGGGGGGAGGGAGGAGTAGAGTGAGAACAAACAGGAACAGAAGAACAAGATAAAAATAATTTTATGAAGGATTTCTTCTTCTTCCTATCTACCAAACACTTAGCTAAGTGCTGGGCGTACCAAGATAGTAAAAAGTAGTCTCTGCCCTCAAGCAGTTTACATTTAATGTTCATTTTCTTGTCATTGTTAGTGTAACCCAGATAGATTTTCTATTTATCTCTTTAGGGACCTCTCCCTGAAAAGAATCTGGATCCATGTATCTATTCTCTCAAATCTGGAAACCACAAGAAGCTGTGTCTCTACTTCCCTAAGTTCTTACCAACTCTGTCCCTCATGAAGGCAAGTAGCATTGAATAATTATACTATAGCAATGAGAAGAGTCTTATGCAAATAGGCTTGAGCCCCTGGTTACATTTGATTCACCAAATTTTGGAGTATTTTTGGAGAAACAAAAATAAGGTAAATATGAGATATACACAGAGAATAAGGCAGGTAATCTTAAAGGGGAAAGAAACACCTTTTATTTGTATAATGCCTTAAACTGCTTTACATATATTATCTCATCTGAGCCTCAGCAACAACTCTTTACAGTAGGTCCGACAGACAATATTGCCCACATTTTATAGATGGAGAAATTAAGGCTCAGGGTATCTGCTGATTTGTTCAACATCACACACTTAGAAAGTGATGGAGCCAGGACGGGAGCATAAAGATTTTGATCTGATCAGGGCTGAAATTAAGTCAGAACAAATGAGACTTTGCCATAGAGAACCAAACACAGAGGATGCTGACTCTGGGTAGAGAGGGCATTGATAGCTTTTAAAGTCCTTCAGCAGCAGAGGAACAAGAAACCTCAGTAAATATTGTTAAGAATAATTAGTTAAAATAGAAAGCTAACTGTGAGGAAGAAGGAAGGGTGAGAGGTAACATAGGGAACATCTTCCTCACTCCAAATAAGGAAGAAAAATACTCCAAAATTTGGTGAAGAGAACGAAAGATCAGATCATAGAAACAATAAATATGTGAAAGGTAATGATAAGGATGAGACAATTTAATAAAACAAGGGATACAGCTAAATCAGTCTTCAGAAGAAAATTTATATTAACAAAATAAAAATGAAGAGATTGATGAACTAAACATAAAATTTAAAAGACTAGAAAATAAAGAAATTAGCAACTTTAAAATAAGCACAATTTTTTTTTAAAAGTCTTAGAAATTAGAGGAGAAAGAGAGAAACCTGAAAGTTAAAAAAAGCAACTTAGTGAAGACATAAGACTGAGCCAGTATTTTAAGACTAAAAACACTGATGAACTCTTAACTAATACGATCAAGAAAAAGAAAGAAGAACATCAAATTGCTAGATAAAAAATGAACAAGAAAAATTTAATGACGAAGAAATAAAGACAATGATCAAAAACTTCTATACACACATCTATACAAGGAAAACAGAATTCAAAGGAAGTGAATATATAGCCTCAAAAATACTCAGACTGACAAAATGAACATAGAAATCTTAAACAAGTCAATTTCAGGAACTGAAATAGTGAAAACCATAAATGAACTGCCAAAGAAAAACTCCAGAATGGGTGGATTTATAAGGGAAGTGTACCAAACATTTAAAGGGCAACAAATCCCTTTGTTAAAAGAATTATTCTTAAAAATTGAGATGAAATATTCTAATAAATTTCTTTTGTAAGACAAATATGATCCTGACAATCAAATCTAGGAGAGATAAAATGGAGAAACAGAACTATATGCCAATTTAATTAGCGAAAATTGATGTGAACATTTTAAATAAGATCCTAGCAAAAAGATTACAATAATTCACTATGATCATGTAACATTAATGCCAAGGTTTCAAAGGATAGAAAATAAACAACAAAACCGCATAATTATTTTAATAGATACAGATAAATGTTTCTGATAAAATACATTTGTGTGCATGTGTATATATATGGGTACATATGCACAAACACATATGTACACATACATATATGTATACACATGAATATGTGCAAACATGTATGCATGTACACATACACATACTAAATAGGGTTAGTATTTGGAATGGAGAAAAAAATCATAAATGACCTCAGTATAAACAACCCCCATTGGTTGACATAGTTACAGCAATGTTAGCTTTAGAAATAATATGAGGACCATATTAAAATAATAAACATGGGTAAAAAGGGAACAGTTTTATTCCTATTTACAGATGATTTGAAAATGTACTTAGCTAACCACAGAGAATCCATGAAGAAATGAATTAAGATGACTTATGACTTCAGGAAAATAGAGAGATACAAGGTAAATCCACAATCATCAATATTTCTAATCCATACTAGTAAAGCCAGGAAGAAATGCCATTAAGATAAGTTATATTTAAAATGTCTGCAAAGTGAAATAAAATATCTAGGAGTTAACTTACCAACACAAAAACATAATTTGCATGAATACAACTACGAAGCACTGTGGAAATAAAGGATGGCTTAAATATTTTGAGAGGTGTTCATTGCTCATGGCTAGGCTATGCAAATATAAGGAAAATAACTGTATTTGCTAAATTAATCTACAGATGAAGTGTAATACCAATGAAATTACCACAGTATTCTTTGTAGAATGAGACAAAGGCAATCAAAATTCATTTTGAGCAATAAAAGTTCTAGAATCCCAAGGAAAAAAATGTGATTAAGGGAGCAAAGCATTAACAGACTTTAAAATATAGTAAGGAAAAGGAAAAAGAAATCAAGACTAGATAAGGGAGAAAGAAAAGCATACAATGGAAAAGTAATGAAAAGACATGAACAGAAGGAAGAGTTGTAAGCCATTAACAACCATATGAAAGACTATTCAAAGTCACTGTTAATAACAGCAATGAAAATCAAGATAACTTTGAGGTTTCACTTCACACATGGAAAATTGACAAAGATGAAAATGGATTGGAACAGTAAATGTTAGAGGGGTTGGAGAAAGACAAACACACAGATAAGCACTCTGCAATATGTGTGTGTGTGTGTGTGTGTGTACGGAGCCTGGAAGGATAGATTGGGGCCAGGCTGCAAAGGTGGTAGGCTTGAGGAAAATCCTTTTGGTATCAGTGTGAAAGATGGACTGAAGAATGAAGGACTAGAGGCAGCAAGACCAATTAGGAGGCCGTTGAAATAATCTAGGTGGGAGGTGATGAGGGCTTGAACTAAGGTGGTGTCCTGGGCATAAAAATTCCTTGTTATAGCTCTCACTCTGATGACCAAAGTGCTGCTTTAGGGGAATTAATTAATTCAATTAATTAATTTGTATGCAGTATTCAGAATAAATTGGAGAGGGAGGACAATCTGGAAGCAGGGAGATCATGGACTAGGGTCTTTTGGTAGCCCGGGCATGAAGTGATTAAGGACCTTCTGAACTAGGTTTATGTCAGTGAAAATAGGATGAAGAATGGATTAAAGAATTTTGAAGTAATTATTTACAATATTTAGATACTAATTGACTACGGAATACCTGGAAAGGGAAATGCCAAAGATGACTCTCAAGTTCTGAGCCTGTGATATGATTGGGGTGGGGGCAGGAAGGAGAGAGGTATTAGGAGATATAAGAATGTTGGGAGGGGAGACTAATATGGGGAAGAGAATGAAGAATTCACTTGAAAAAATGAAAAGGCAAAAGAAAAGAGAGGAAAGAATGAAACAAAAAAGAAAAACAAAAAGCTCCTGCTGGAACATGGTCCATATCTGGACTCACTGAAAGAACAGGGAGAATGTGATTGATAGATACTTTCCATTAGGGCTCCTTCTACAATCTGAGGGGCTTACAGTTCTTAGAAATAGTTTTGAACTTTTTACTGGGTTCTGCCACCTCCCCTAACTAGCATACCCAAGGAGTAAAGTATTTTAAAAAGATCTCTGGAGGAAACATAAAGAAAATATTAGAATCAACAAACCCCCAAAACCCCCAAAGGTGGCCTAGTCAAACACTGCACCTGGAATCAGGAAACATGGGTTTTATTTTCAGTTCTGTCTCTAACATTTGTATGACCTTGGATAAGGCACTTCATTTCTCTGAGTCCCAGTTTCCTCAGCTGTAGAAGGAGGAAGTTCAACTCCAAGATATCTAAGATCACTTCAACTTTGAAAGGGATGTGATAAGGTATTCAGACTGTGCCATCTTTCCAACCCAGGATTCTAAAACCTGGAGTTTGTTCCCAGTTCTGCAAGGCGGCAGTGTTCCTATTAATAAAAAGTTTTAGTTGATTTGGAGGGTTTACTCTCCCTGTTCACTTAGGCACCAATGCCTCTGACTACACATTCACTGCACTTGTCAGTCAGCTTAGTCAGCATCACAGAATGTTTATATAATGGGAAATACTACATTTTGCCAACCATACTCTGGCATACTTACCGAGGGAGATGCCATCATTTTTATAATTATACATATGACTATTCAATTTGATAAACATTTATTAAGCATTTTTTTTAAAAAGGTCATTGCATGACTTTGACTGAAAAGGTAGTTTATACCAGCCTAGGGGAAGCTTTTGAGTATGAATTAGCTTATGTATTAAGTTTAAATATATATGTACATACATATATATTTATATACACATGCTTATTATTTATATATGCTTATTATTATTATAATATAAGGTTCTCTAAGGCGAAATAACATATTCCTTGAAATAATTGGAAACTCTACTGGGTATTGAAAGACAAAGGTTTAAAGGCTAAAAATCACTGACTCAAATGTGGGCAAGAACAGTAGATTTAGCTTATGCTTTAAGGTTTACAAAAGGCTTTATTTACATTTATCATTTGAGTCTCAGAGCAAGCACTTGAAGTAGGTACTAGGTATCATTATTGCAATCATCATCACCACCACCATCATCATCATCACCATCATCACCATCATCATCATCACCATCATCACCATCATTACCATCATCATCATCACCATCATCATCATCACCATCATCACCATCATCATCACCATCATCATCACCATCACCACCATCATCACCATCATCATCACCATCATCATCACCATCATCATCACCATCATCACCGTCCCCACCATCATCACCACCATCATCACCATCATCACCACCATCATCACCATCATCATCACCATCATCACCATTATCATCATCACCATCACCACCATCATCACCACCATCATCACCATCATCACCACCATCATCACCATCATCATCATCACCATCACCACCATCATCACCATCATCATCACCATCACCACCCTCATCACCATCATCATCATCACTGTCACCACCATCATCACCATCATCATTACCATCATCACCATCATCACCCCCATTTCACAGATGAAGAGGTTGTGACTTATATAACTTGCTGCCATCCAGCTAGCAAATGCCAGATGGCAAGTGCTGAATCTAGAACAGTCTGACTCCAAGTCCAGTGCTCTATTACCCAAAACAATATCTCTCCTTACTGCTTAGATTTCCCAACTGCCTCCACCCCCCCAAAGATGCCACTTAGAATTCATTGAATCTTCATTATAATCTCAGAGGGAAGGCTGGAAATAAACATTTATGAAGCACCTACTATGTGTCTGGCACTATGCTGAAGTTTTAAAAAAAATCTTACCTTTTACCAATCCTGGGAGACAGGCTCTATTATGATTCCCATTTTGCACTTGAGGAAGCAGATTTAGAGAAATTAAGTGACTTGCTCAAGGTGACTTCAGTAATGAATGGAAGACTGTTCTTTCACTCTCACAAACAACCTATGTTCCCCTCCCTTCCAGAGAGAGAATGTTTGACAAGGAGCTCTCACTTTTAAGTTGAATCTATATTGTTAACACTTTCTCATCACTTTCTTAAGATTGGATAATCAAAAAAATACTAAACCAAGCCCTTATTCGTTGTGTTTGTTTCCGAGGGATAAATGCTCACACTAAAAATGTAATGATCAGTTCTTGGGCCCCTCCAGTCTGTGTCCTTCACCCTCCTCCCTTGAATGATTTGTTCTCTACAACAACCTCTACCCCCATCTCTCAAACAAGTTAGAAGAAAATACCCTGACCTGGAAATTTACAGCCCAGACAATTCAGATGAACGGTTCAGAATGAAAATATAGGTGTCTATAATCATGCCAATCAAAATATATATTTGTAGATACTTCCTTTATGCAAGGGCTTCCAAACCTGGTTCCGTGATTTCGGGGATCCATGAACTTGGACTGGGGAAGCTAGGTGGTGCAGTAGATAGAATGTTGGGTCTGGAGTCAGGAAGACTCATCTACCTGAGTTCAAATCTGGACAGACACTTACTGCCTGTGTGACCCTAGGCAAGTCACTTAACCCTGTTTGCTTCAGTTTTGTCACCTGTAAATTGAGCTGGAGAAGGAAATGGTAAACCATTCCAGTAGTATCTTTGCCAAGAAAACCCCAGATGGGGTCATGAAGAGTTGGACATGACTGAACAACAACAAAAATGAACTTGGATGGGAAAAATTAAATCTTTATTTTTATTTTCTAATTGAAATTCAGCATTTCTTTCAATTATCTTAAAACTTTATTCTGTGAAGGGGTCCACTGGTTTCATCAGAATGACAAAGGGGTCCTTAAGAAAACCTGGTCTAGATGTTAATCTCCAATTATGTGTCCTATTCTTCCTTATCTAGACGGGCTTGCTTCTATCTTTTCTACCCATTGTGAGTCTAATGAAAAGTAAGGCTGGGGATTAGAGAAGTGGATGGTGGAGAAAAGGCAAGTCTTCAACTCTTTCTCTGCTTTTCTTCCCATAGCTCATTCACTGGAGAGGAGGAAAGGTTAAGACAAGGACCCTTAGGTAACTAACTGGATGAATAAGTCTTTCATCAAGATGGGTAATTTACTACTCAGGGCAACAGGAAATAAGGTTTTTTTAAAATTATTTTTAAAGGTTTTTGGATTAAATGTGACGAAAGCACTAGAATCGACTGACCGAGTAAATGTGGCTAAATCAGGCATTGTACTGGACTTGGAATCAAGACATCTGGCTTTTATTCCCAATTCTGCCTCTAACTGTTGTTATGACTGTGGACATGTCATTTCTCCTCTCTGGCCTTCAGTTCCCTCATCTATAAAATGAGGAAGTTTGACTAATTGAGGTTTAAGGTCACTTCCACTTTGAAATGAATGTAACAAGATATTCAGCCTGCCCTGTCCCCCAGAGTAACAGGAGAGAACAGCTGGTAATCAGATAAATCTGATGATGGGGAAAGATACCAAATGACCAAAGGAATCATCAATAAATTGTCTTCCTCATTGTAGGGGCTTCAGGCACTGTTAGAAAAGCTATCCTGTTTCTCTTCCTCCTCTACCTCTCCCCCTCCCCCTTTTACTTAGTATTAGCCTCTAACCCAAGGAATTAAATATTCTGCTTTCACACACCATTGACCTTGATGAGGGCTTTAAACTTGCTAATGAAGCCAAGCAGCTACTGGGGGTAATGAGGCCCAGGGGGGCACCAAGCCATGATTAGATGCTACTGTGGCTGAGTCCCAGGCTGGAAGGTCTGGGGTGTGGATTTCCCAGTGTAAGAAGGGATATCTTCTGGGCATCCAGAGAGAATTCTTTCCCAGGTAGCCAGTCTATTCTAGGAGAGAAACCCACTAGGAGTGAAGCATATTATGATCCAAACTGTTTGGGGTAACTTTGTAAACCATAGCCCAATTTTCATATATCTGGAAAGCTAGAATTTGTGTGGGTGAGGGGTGTGGGTCAGAAAACAGGGGGTAATAGCCCAAAGATGGACAAGAAAAAAACTGAAGTAACTTCCTTCTCTGTTAAGAGGGAGACTAGCTGTAGTAATGTATATTAGGTAATCTTAGATATTCCTTTCAATTCTAAACTTCAGTGATTTGATTACTAAAGGTAGAATGGGAGATGGGGATGAATTCTGGAATAAGTGGAGGATAGAACATGATAGAACCATGAGTGAGTGTAGAGGCAGAAGCACCAAGCTATGTTTTTACTGAGCCCAGGCATCCATAGTACAAAGAGATCCAGAGAAAAGAAATCCCTGATGGCCAGGATCAGTCAGTAAACTCATGAGCCTGGTGCATAACTGTTCAGCGCAAAATGTAGTTAGGAGGCAAGAGCTGGAGGAGCCTAGCCTTCCAACCTCGGGCCAGAAAAGCAAACCCATGGACCAAGAGGGAGATAGAGAAAAGTGGGTGATGGGGAAAAAGTGCTACACTATGGACTAGAAGCAAATCAATTTGGGGAGAGACAGGCTTCTCTTCTAGCCTTCTTCTATCTCTTCCTTTTCACTACCCTAATCCGGGTCTTCATCACTTTGTGTCTGGACTGATGCAATGGCTTCCTTAGTGCTCTCCTTGTCTCCAGTCCTCCCACCCTTACCCCCATTGTCTGCCTCCCTTATTTTACTCCTTAACTACATATTATCTTTCATTATTACTTAACTGTTTTTTATGTGGAGGTCTTGTTTTCCCAGGTAGATTATATGGTTCTGGAAGGTAGGCACCAAGTTTCCCTTTGAGCTGTAACTAGGACTTGCCCCCCAAAGCAAAAACCAGATGATTTTTGTTTGTATACATGCTTACTTGCTTGTTTAATTTAAGAGCAGATATGATCATGTCAACTTTCCCTCCCCTCACCCACTCAATAAACTCCAACGGCTCCCTATTGCCTCTGAGATCAATACAAAATGCTTTGTTTGGCATTCAAAGACTGCATACCTAGCCACTTCCTACCTCCTGAGTCTTCTTACACCTTATTCTCCAACATGTATTTTTTCAATCCAGTAGCTTGGTGAAGAAATAAATGATTGATTGAAAGAATGAATGACTGGGAATAGGGAGAGGAAATGAGGATGATTGGGATGATTAGCATGTCTATGTACAATATCATGCATTTTCATTCAGTCATTTCCCCTTATACCAATACTTTCTCCCTCACTCCCATCTCCCATCTCCATTTTCTTTCTTATACAGCAAGTAACTGCCAAGAAGGTGAGCTCCTTTTTTTGGGTTAATCTCTTTTGAAATTTTGATTTATATGCTCCCCCCAAATACTTATTGCTCTGTTCACTTCTAAACAATTTATTTTGCTCAATATATACTGATGTGTTTTTTTTTAAAGTTCGATTCCCATTTTCCATTTTTTCTGTCTTTATGCCAGATTCCCAGGAGCCTCTGACTGGCAGGTGGGTCACAATATACATAACTGAGAGGCCCATCTGTCTTCCTTTCAGCCGCTTCTGCTCTTCTCCTGCATTTGTCACAAATGGTCCATTATGCAAACAATCACAGTCATATATGTGGGATAATATACAGATAACTGGGAATTACAAGACCATAAATAGGAGAAGGAGTTTTTGTGACATCGTAATAGACCACAAGAGCAAAGGGCAAGTTGTCTTTATTAGGTTTTCCTCTGGTTTATGATTTTTATTTTCTATAGTACTCTGTGTGTAGTACTAGAGACGCTACACTCTGTGTGTGTATGCATTTTAACAGAAAAAATATGGTCCTTTTTGGTCCTCATTTTTGAATCCTCATGATTTGTTGAATCCTTTCTTGGCTTTGACTGCCTACTGAGTGATGCTACCTCAAAACAAGCATCCTTCCTCCTTCTGAACACATTTTCTACCTCCTCAAAGCTGTTGATGAAATAGTGAAAATCAAATCTCTTTCAGTTTTCTTGTTTCTGGAGTGCACCCTGATGCTGCAACATTTCTGTGTGACGTTGAGGAAGTCATTTAACCACCGTGGGCCTAAGTTTCCTTATTTGTCCAAAAAAGAGGAAGGAATTGGGTAAAATAATCTCCAAATCTACTTCTAGTCTTAAATCTGTCACCTCTGACTGTCTGTGTACCAAAAGGTTCCTCATTCTTGTTCCCACCACAGTTCATCAATAAAGCATTTTAGCTCAGGGCAGTGGTTCCAAAGTGGTTTTGGCCATTGGACTAATTTTTCAGATTTTAATTTTCTCTCCTGGTACATAGTTTGCTTTTATAGCTTGTTCTTTCTCCCTAACCCTCTATGCCAAATAAAGTATCCAACGGCGTGGCTGCTAGACTTGCTGTCCCATGACTAGAGTCTCCTATTCACTTGATGTGGGACACTGGGCAATCCAATTAACCTAAGTCTTTGTTTTCTCATCTGTAAGATGGGGGCAGCACACCTTGGAATTAGAAAGACTAGACTATTTCAAGTCTTGCCTGACCCATACTAATTGAATGACCATGGGAAATTCTCTAAGTTATAGATGACTCACTAATATGCATCAGTAGAAGTAATTTCCACACAGGGAGTTCCTCACATGAATGAAATTGTAGGGCCGGGCCAAAAAACAAAACAAAACCCAAAACAAACCAAAAAGATAAGAACTAGGTACTTCACATCTCTTAAGCACCGTGCTAAGTAGTTTGCAAATAATAAAGGATAATTGAAATGTGAACAATTATATATTATTCCAAATAATAAAGCCACCAAGTTTCCTCTTTTCCATCTTTCATTCTTGCCTGTGGGCAAATTCTTTGACCCTTTTGACAGACATTTCTCTGTCAATTATAAAAGATATCCAATCATTTTTGGACTATATTTAGGAATCCCAGATTAGTGTTTAGAAGAGGTTGGATTCATGAATGCCTTGGTACTATTTCTCCTTCAATTACAGATTAATTTTTTTGCAAGCTTGGGAAAACAAGAAATTCTTTCTTTTTTCTTAATAAATTCATTACATATTTTAACATTTATTTTTTAATTTTTAAAATAATATTTTATTTTACCTCAACTGCATGTTAAAACAATTTTAACATTTTTTAAAGTTTGGATCTCTAAATTCTATCTCTCCTTTCTTTTCCTGAGATGGTAAGCAATCTGATATAGGTTAACATTCATTTAAAATTTTTGTGAGGGTCGGCCAGGTGGTACAGTGAATAGACCACCAGCCCTGGAGTCAGGAGGACCTGAGTTCAAATCCAACCTCAGACGCTTAACACAAAAACCAAGCCATGTGACCTTGGGCAAGTCACTTAACCCCAATTGCCCTCCAAAAAAAAAAGCAAAAAAAATTTTTTTGTGAGTTCTGAATTCTCTTCCTCTCTTTAGTCCCTCCCCCTAGGTTGTGAAGACAAAATATGATACCAATTATACATGTGAAATCATGTAAAACATATTTCCCTATTAGTCATGTTACAAAAAAGTAAGAAGAATAAGGAAAATGGGAAAAAAAATTATACTTCAATCTGTACTCAGTTCACCAGTTCTCTCTAAAGGTGGATAGTATTTATCATAATGCTTCCATCAGAATTATTTTGGATCATCATTTCAATCAGAGTATCAAAGTCTTTCATAGTTGATCATCCTACAATTTTGCTGCTCCTGTTCTGCTCACTTCACTTTGTATCAGTTTATGTAAGTCTTCCCAGTTTTTTCTGAAGCCATCCTGTTTGTCATTTCTTATAGCACAATAGTATTCTATCACACTCATATACCACATCTTGTTCAGACATTCCCCAGTTGATAGGCATCTCCTCAGTTTCCAGTTCTTTGCTGCCACAAAAAGCTGCTAAAATATTTTTACACCTATAGGTCCTTTTCATCTGGGGGATATAGACCTAGTAATGATATTTCTGGGTGAAAGGGTATGCACAGTTTTATAGTCCTTTGGGCATAGTTCCAAATTGCTCTCCAGAGTCTACCCTAGTCTCCTCAATCTGTTTCTCTTAACTGCAGACCCCTCCTTTTAAGGGTCCTAATATGGACCCTTAATGGAAAGGTGAAAAAATATTTATTAAACTCTTACTGTGTGCAAAGCTCTGTGCTAAGTGCTAGAGATACATGTAGAAATGTAAAGCAGGCCTTATTTTCAAGCAGCTCACATTCTAATAGAGGAAGACAACATATATAGGAAATTTTAGCTGCAAGTCAGATGGAAAGGCTCAGTGTACCTTGAGGTACAGGAATGAAACAGATGATAATACCTTATCTTTAATGTTATTTCCATTGATATCAATATCAGTTTATGAGGTAGAAATCATTTGACAGAGCCAAGGACTATGGTGGAGAGAACTTTCTTTTCCAGGTCTTCAGCAGCTGTGACTGCTGAGGAAGGGGTGGCTGGAGAACCTGCAAAGGCAGTTAACTGGCTTCATCTCTATAAGGGTTGTTTATTCTATCTTATGGCTATGAGAGAGTGAGGCAGGGTTGGGCTTGAGGCAGGACCAGTGGTTGGGGAGCACTACCATTCCTATTCCTGGGCCTCCCAGGTTCTGAGTCATGGCCTTGGGCTTTCTCCACCATGATCCAAAGGGACAGATAGTGGTTGAAATGGTGGCATTGTTTTGACCCACTTGACTCATGCTGCTTCCTACTTCTCCAGCAAGTTGCCATGAGGCTTCATCAATGGCAATTGACGGTGGTCAACATTTGCTTGAAGGGTACCAATACTAAACAAATGATCAAATGATTTCTTCCTGGCAACCATACCCAACCTCGGAGGAATACTTCTCTCCAGGAAATCAACTCAGCAGAAAGAAGAACTCCCTGAAAACTGAATGGGTCACCAAGGGAGGTGGTGACTTCTCTATCAAAAGAGATCTTCACACAAAAAGTCAATGCACACTTGTTGGAGCCACTGGAGAAAGGATTCTTGTTCAGGTAGGAGTATATCAAGGTACCTTCTGTGGTATCTTCCAGTTCTGAAATCTATGATTCTATGAAAATCAAAAGACTCTAATTGCTTTTCCCCAAATAATAGTTTCTTGAAAATTATGGGCTCCAAATTTGCGTGTAATAGTGAGTCTTCCAAATGGATGGGGAAAGGGAGTTAGCTCTTCTTAAACATATGGTCCAAGAAAGAAGTCAAGATGCAAAAAAAGAATCTGTAGTGAGTGTGTGTGTGTGTGTGTGTGTGTGTGTGTGTGTGTGTGAGATGACAACTCAGAGCTATACACACACACCTATGGTGGCATCAGAGAAATTAAGAACTTTTTCTTTTTTGTTTTTCCAGGTGAAAACCTGAATAATAATATGACAGCAGATCATATTTAGAATGTGAATTCCTAGACATTTATTGTCATGTGGTATAGAAACCAGGAAGAAAATAAAAGGAAAACTGAACGAGTTGCCCCACATTTTCTAGCTTACTTTTTTCCCGTTTTCTCCCCTAAACTCTGGCCTGTCTTTAACCTCTGGTAACCCTGACATTCTTTGCACTAAAGTGTCTGATATTAAAGCAGATTGCTTTCATGCCTACATAAGTAATATCATATGCTTCCCATCAGCCTTGCTCCAGATAGCTGAATTCCGACTCTCGCTGCCTGTGAATGGACGTCCATGCATACTAATGTTCGCATATCTGAACCAGATCGCCTTTCAACTTTTTGAAATGTAATTGTATTGGCCTTTTTGGATGTCTAGGACACAGAAACTATATTTTAACACATGGTGGTAATGTTGGGTGCCAGGATTTTGTTTTTATTATGTTGGCCAACATGTTCCAGAAGTACAAAACTGAAAAGATAAGCCCTCTGCAACTTTTAAAACAAGCTTATTCTTTCTGAAAGGATTTTGGGGGCGAGCGAGGGATGCTTATGAACTGGGGGGTTTATGGGGAATTCTATTTCTTTATGAGCAATTTACCGACCTTTTGTTGCATTTGAAGTTGTAGATATTAACAGGAAATCCATGAACAACTTGGACTTCTCGGCAATTGTACTTATCTTAACATGGAGATGATTTATGGCAAGTATTAGGAGGTCCTCAGCACTACATTAGGTTTTCCCCAGCGCTGATAATGTTTTCCTTTAGTTCTTTTACCATGAGGAAAATAAGAGTTATTCAAATCAGGTTATTTTTCACTCTGGTTTTATTATATCCGCTTTATTGAATTTCTTTCTCCACCTGCTATCCGCAAAAGAAACCATTTGGATTTAAGTTATTTCTCTTTCTGCTTTGTTTTTTTTTTAGTTACCATCGTCATTCTTAAATTTCTGCTTGACCAGTGATACTTCTGTGCTATAAGAAAGGATGGATATGAAGAGTCTGCAGAAGCATGAGAAGACTTATCAACTGATGCAAAGTGAAGTAAGAAGGACCAGGAACAGAATAAACAGTGACTGCAGTGGAGTAAACCAAAGGAACAATGAAGAAATGAAAACGGAATGATCTCAAATTATAATGTTTAAGCTTGGCCCCAAAGAAGAGATATGAGAGTATAACACCTTCCTCTCTTTGAAGAGGTGGATGGTGGATGGCGGAGCCAAGATGGCGGAGTAAAAGCAGAAGAGGTGGGTGGGAGACTGTGGGTGAGGAAAACTGTATATATAATTGGGGTTACTCTTTTTTATTCTTTGTTATAAGGCATGGCTTATAGGGGAAAAGGAAAGAGAAAAGATACATTGGGAAATGAAATTGACGTAAAAATAAAAGATGCTAATAAAAATAAATTTTAAATAAAATTTGTAAAAATATCTTTTGTTTATTCAATAGGAACAGTCACTTCGAGTTCTGGTACCATGTTTTCTTTTCTCTATTTGTACAGCCAGTATTGAGAACAGGGTCCTGAATGTCAATTGCTCAACATTCTCATCCATGTGAGTATTATGTTCAATGATGTAACAATAATAATAGTAGTTAATATGTATATAGTATTTTAAGTTTTGCAAAGTTATTTACACATATTGTGTCAGCTGATTCATTATTATTATTATACCTATTATACGGAAACTGAGACTGAGAGAGGTTAAGTGACTTCCCCATGATCACACAGATGCTAAGAGCCTAAGGCTGGTCCTTCTAATTCCAAATCTAACACTCTAACCATTTCGCCACAGTGGTAGCCCGATATAACGTAGATCACAACCTGTCCGTCTCTAGTCTCTATCCCTTCTGTGTGACTCTTGTCTTTGTCCTCCAGTAAATCCTTCATAATAGGCCCAACTACCATGCTAGTAGCCTCTTTCTAGATCTCTTGACATTGCATGAATACTAATGAAGCTCCAGAGCTGACTTTCACTTGCTCCTTTTGTTATGTGATTAGCCCACTTTCCTTTTTGGACATTCGTGTCTCTAATGCCATCCTTCGGATCAATGGTGTCAAAATCAAGTAAACCCTCAGGCCACACGTTGCCTTAGAAAACCACATATATTTGTACTGTAAGCTGATCTGGGCCACATTCAGGAGTGTTGTGGAGCACATGCTTGACACCTCTGCTTTAGATCTTCACTGGTAACATGCTGCAGTCTCCATCTATACCTATCACACTCCTCTCCATTGTGCTTTGGGCAATTCATGACTTTAATTCAATCCATGAAACAAAGTCTTATATTTAGTAGGCATCTAATAAATATTTGTTAAGATGACAGAAAAGGAAAAGGGTACCATAACATACCAGTGCTAACCTTTCTCAAAGAAGGGTCTTGACTTTCAAGCTTGCATGGACATGAGAGGTCATCTAGTTCAACCTTTTTTTGTTGCTGTTCAGTCATTTCAGTCATGTGTGACTCTTTTTGACCCCATTTGGGACTTTCTTGGCAAAAATACTAGAGTTATTTGCTATTTCCTTTCTTCAGTTCATTTTACAGATGAGGAAACTGAGGCAAAGAGGGTTAAGTGACTTGCCCAGGGTCATACAGCTAGTGTCTAAGGCCAGATTTGAACTTGGGAGGATAAGCTTGCCAGATTCCAGGTCTGGTACTCTATTCACTATCTATCTAGCTGTCCTAGTCCAGCCTTGCAGTTTACAAAGAAGAAAATTGTGATTCAAAGTTCAAAACTGTTCACTGTGTCCTGCTGTGACTGACAGTGGCAGACTACTTTGGGTATTTAAGGAAGGCAAGGGTACCTTCCTAGCAGTGTTATCATAATCAAATTGGAAGGAATGATGGTTCAGTGTTTCTGAGAATTAATCTGAGACTCCTTGTAGAACCTGTCACTGTATACACCTTTCACAATGCCATGTAGTTTAAAATACAAGTCTTGTTGACTGAAGGGCAGGTAGATGGGGCAGTGGATAGAATGCCAGGTCTGGAGCCACGCAGGCCAATCTTCCCACGTTCAAGTATGGCCTCCAACCCAAGCTGTGTGACCCTGGGCGAGTCACTTAATCCCGTTTATCTCAGTTTCTTCCTCTGTAAAATGAGCTGGAGAAGGAAATGGCAAACCATTCCAGTATCTCTGGCAGGAAAACCTCAAATATGATCACAAAGAGTTGAACATGACTGGCAAACAACTGACCAACAACAACAGCAACTTGACCAAAAATTGAAGTGAAGTCAGCTGAGGAAATAAGTGGTGGGAGAGAGGGGGAAGCATAGACTTTACAGGAAGTCAGGCAAAGGATTAGAATGAATTCAGTAGCCACTGAGTCCCTCAAAAACTAGGCCACGATTCCCCTCCTTCAAGAAGTCTCCTAAGATTAGGTGCCCTAGGTAAGCGCTCCTGGCCCTTGTACCCCTTCATTCTTCATCTATTCAGTTCATACTAATTCATTTCCAGTTGCTGATTCGTTCTTCAGTAAGTACATAGCTCAGCCATTTCGCTTGTCCCTTTTGCCCCTGTGCCTTGAACTTAATGAGCTCTTGATTCAGGTTTATTGAATCGTATTGATTTTTTCCGTTCCCCCCAAACCGATTACAAACCAGCTTGAAGGCAGGGCTTTGTTTAATTCTTTTATCAATCCACCACAGTAACTAAAATAGTACAGCTTTTATCCACTGAATTAGTGCCCCCCAGGTACCTTCTTTCCAAAAGAAGATCTCACCTCTAAAGGTGAGCTCAAGTCACACAAAATTCAGATAAACACTAAGTGTCAAAACATGATTGTCTCACTTTTCATCACTGCTCATCGAGCCCTGGTCTGTGCTGTTCTGGGCCATCATCTCTCCCTGATGCCAGGCTGTCCATTCAGGGGAAGTCACTGAATGACAGTCATCAGCTGTAAACTGGGATCCCCTGCCTTCCAAAGTGTCAGGATCAATGTCAGGATCAAATGACATAGTATTTGCAAAGCCCCTGGAGTATATTAGATACTTATAAATGCTTCTTTCCTTCCTTCCTCCTTCCTCCCAGTCTCAGGCTGCATACAATGCCCTGATGCTCACCATTCAGTGACTTACCTTTCTTACGTGAGTCAGGCGGTACAGCAGACAGATTTGGAATCAAGACCCGAGTTCAAGATCCTGCTTCAGTTTCCTCAGCTATAAAATGGGCATAATAATAGCACCATTTCACAGGGTTGTTAGAAGGATCAAATGAGTTCCCATGTGTAATGGGCTTTGCAAATCTTAAAATGCTCTGTCAGTGTTATTTTAGCTGCATTATAGGGGTGAGGTAATAACGTGCGAGTGCTTTACAAATTGTATGGGCCTCTATAAATGTTGGCTCTTAGTACTCTCTCCATCACTGTATTTCTGTTCTATCTCCTGCCCTCCCCTTTGCATTGGGCACAGAGTTGGGCATAGAGCAGGTGCTCAGTAGTTGTTTGTTAATTGATTGACAAATAAATGGTAGAGGGAGTAGATTTCTTTTTCTTTTTGGGTGGTAGGAGGGAAGGCAAGGCAATTGAGGTTAAGTGACTTGCCCAAGATCACACAGCTAGTAAGTTTGTCAAATGTCTGATGCTGAATTTGAACTCAGGTCCTCCTAATGCCAGGGCTGCCCCAGGGAGTAGATTTCTTTAGAAACAATCTTTAGAGCTGCTAAGAATTTCACTAGCTCTCAGGAAGTATTTTATAGAATTATGGAATCTTAGGAAGTTTTGCACAGTTAGTGGTTAGAGAATTGGTCTCAAAACCAGGAAAGGGAAAGGGAATTAGCGTTTATTAAGTGCCTACAGTGTTCTGGACACTGTGCTAAGCACTTAAGAATATTCTCCCATTGAATTCTCACAACTACCCTGGGAGATAGGTGTTGTTATGATTATATATTATTAAAATTCCCTTCACAATCCCTATTTTACAGTTGGGGAAATGGAAGCAAACAGATTAAGTGCCTTGTCCAAGGTCACTCAGCTGGGAAGTATCTAAAGTCACATTTGAAGTCAGAGTATCCTGACTCTTCGCCCTGCTGTGTAGCCACTAAAAGAAGACCTGGTTAGAGTCCTATCGGGACATATGCTCCCCATGTGACCCTAAGCAACTCAGTCAACCTCGAACTTAACTTCTTGCTTCTGGCAATTCTAATAATAAAAGCTGAACTTCTAGAAGGTGCCGATGTACAATGGGGGAGTCTCTTCACCTGGGAATTCTTGTTGCCAGTGAAATCACAGATCCAATCCACATTCCTATATCCCATTAAATGTCAAAACTGGAACAAACCTCAGAGGTCATCTGGGCCTATCTATTGGATGACAGTGAGATACCATAGGGCATGTGGGTAGGAGGAGATAAGCATTTATGTACCAGGTGCTTTGCAAATATATCATTTGATACTCAACCCTGGAAAGAAGGTATTATTATGATCCCTCCCACACCCACACACCCTTTACAGCTGAGGAAACTGAGGCAGACAGAGGCCAAGGTCACATAATTAGGGAGTATCTAAGGATGGATTTGAGGTCAGGTTTTCCTGACTCCAAGATGGGCATTTTTTCCACTGTACCACCTGGCTGTCTCACAGGGGAAGGAAGTTTCAATAATCCTGCTAAATTTCCTACTTATTAAGATGAAGGACAACTTCCTTTTATAAATCGGTAGGTCTTTACTGGGGAGAAAAACAAATAAACTACCAGGTCTTCTTCTTCAAAACTCCTTTAAACTTCTAAGGAGTCATTTCTTTGTTGTCTGTTTATGTATATTTATTAAAAAAAAAAGTCAGTTGAGAGGCAATGAAGTATAGTAGCTCCAGAACCATGAAGATTTGTGCGTAATGCCTTCTCTGAGATAACTGATTGTGAGATCTTGAGAAAGTCACTTAACTCTGCAGATTCCACAGGCAATTCTCCCAGACTATAAATTGCAGCAGAGTCTCTCCACACTGGGAGAAACTTTCAGTTGTCCGATTAATTTTTTTTTAAAGGGTGAGAGGGGCATCTAGGTGGTACAGTAGATACAGTACCACTCCTAGAGTCAGGAGGACCTGAAATTAAATGTGGCCTCAGACACTAGTTGTGTGACCCTGGGCAAGTCACTTAACTCCCTAAGACATGTCCCAAACTATAAACCTCATACTTCCTACCTTTAAGGAGCCTAAATAATGCCTGATTAAATATTTAAGCCACAGATAACTCCACTCTTCACCTTCTCCTCACTGTTGCTGTTAGTAGTTCAAGAAAGAGAACAGAGGCTAGGCCATAGGAAGGAAGTCAGAGTGAGTAGAAAGATCAGATTTCAAGGAGAAAAAGGAAAAGAAGAGTATTCTCCTCCCTCTCCCTTTTTATAAGTTTCAAGAAGGAAGGAGCCTTGGTATTACAAGTTTTGTGAGCCAACCAAAATTTGCCACAGACCAGAGCCAGGCCGCATCCCCTGTGTCCGGTTATTGGATATTTTAATGAGTCAAGGGGTGTTCAATGTGTCCTTTGAAGTGAACTGGAAATCTCCAACTCACAAAGCTAATTATCTAGTTTCAGTAATCATATGGTTCATGTAGAGAATTGGAACTGGAGTGAAGAGACCTCAAATTAAGTTCCGCCTCAACAACTTACTGGCCTTCTGACCTTGAGCAAGTTACTTTCCCTGCTCCCCATTGGTTCTGAGTTCCTTCATTTGTAAATGAACAGGACCCCAAAGGTCCCTCCTCATTTGAATATTCTAGGTTTCAATTGTTACCTTGGCCTTATTTTTCCATTACTCATCCATGGATTTAAAAAATATTTCCTTAATGCCTACTAAATAGAAGACATCGTAGAAGATTAAAAAGTCACAGAAAACAATATAGGAGACGTTACAAATTCTTCTCCTTTCTTTTGGTCATTTCACTGCACATTCTCATTTTACCAAAGAGTAGGCAAAATCTAGGAATGAAATGAAACTCAAATTATTTCATTTTGAGAGACAGCGTAATTTAGTGAACAGACTTGGAGTCAGGAAGACCTTAGTTCAAATTCCACCTCAGGTACTTACTAGCTGTGTGAGCCTGGGAAAATCACATTAGATTCTGGGTCTATTTCCTCATCTGAATTAATGAGTATTAACTTTTAGGTTTGGAAGAACCTATAGGAAACATTTACTCAAAATATTTCGAATTGCTGTGGTTCTTTGAAGTTGATACTTCTTTCTGGTTCTATTTTCCTTCCTTCCTTCCTTCCATCCTTCCTTCCTTCCTTCCTTCCTTCCATCCTTCCTTCCTTCCTACCTTCCTTCCTTCCTTCCTTCCTTCCTTCCTTCCTTCCTTCCTTCCTTCCTTAACAAAAGGCTCTCTAAGGCACTTTCCAGCTCTAAAATTCCCTTATTCTACCTGCCTATAATAGCTAACATTTCTATACCACTTACTTTGTTCCAGGCTTTGTACATTTAAGTGCCTTATGATTATTACCTTCTTTGACCCTCACAACAAACCTTAGAGGTAGGTATTATTATTATCACCTCCATTTTACAGATGGAAAAACAAACAAATAGAGATTAAGTGACTTTCCCAGGGTCACACAGCCAGTACGTCTGAGGATGGAATTCAACTCAGATCTTCCTGACTCCAGGTCCGGCACTCCATTCACTGCACCAGCTTCTTAGATTTCTTTTTGTCACTCAACAATGAGACAACTAGTTCTAAAAGAAAAGAAACATATGAAGCTATAATTATCTACATTTGCATTTTATAGAGAATGTACCATAACAGGATAGATTGAAGGAACTAGGGAATTTCAGCCTAGAGATGATAAGAAGTGGGAGGGATATGAAAACCGTCATCAGGTCTTTGATGGATTGTCATATGGAAATGGGACTAGACTTTTTCTGCTTGGCCCCAGAAGACAGTAGTAGGAGCAAGGGTGGAAATTGCTGATAAGCAGATGCATGAAGGAAACTCCCTAACAATTAAAGGCTGTCCAAAGTGGACTAGTCTGCCTCAGGTGGTAACGATATTCCCTTCATTGGAGGTAGAGTAGACAATTATTTTTTGGGATGGTCTAGGAGGAGTTCTTGGTCAGCTACAGGTTGGACTAGATGACTTTTTTGGTTCCAGTTATAAGTTTTTGTACCTTTTGAATTTTCTCCATGAACAGCTTTGCTGTTGTCTACAATTCTCTAAGTGAATTCTAAACATCTGCATGTATAACATGTATATACACACATATGTGTGTATATATAGTATGTGTATATATACACATATGTGTATGTGTGTGTATACACAAACACACATATAAACACACACATGTACATATATATTTATATATAATATATTATATATTTGTATATTATATATGTGCATATAGTTACATATATTTATATATTATATATAATGTAGCACATATATTATATATTTATATATTACATATGTACATATATATTTACATATATATATATATATATATATATGTAAAAACCTCCCTACTCTCTTTTAAGTGGTTTTCAGCATGAACCTTTACGTAGTACTGCAAAGGGGTTTTAAAAAAGCAAAGGCTGCTTATCAGAAAAGCTAATCTTTACACTTATGTGGGAAACTGTGGGAGTCTTACCTTTGATCAGAGGAAGATTACAATACCATGTCAGCAGCATATTCAGGCTCAGTGCAAGTGTGTTGTACTTTAAAAACGCTATTTCAACATATGTCACTAGTTCTGTGTTCCTACAGGCTTCGCAACAACCTGCACCCTGGTAACTACATGTTGATTGAAGCACCCTTATGAAAAAAAGATATAAATGTTTGTGGTTAAGGTGGGAGCCCTTTTGTTTTCTCTGTAATCCATCACAGGGTTTGTCAGCCCTGACAGCTCGAGTGGATTTTTTTTGAACACCTCTTTATCTGACAGCTTCATGCATCATAAAGTAGCAAATAGAATTAGATCAAAGTCTCCAAGTCACTGTAGGCTTGGTAAGGTATGCAATCCTGTTTGTATCTTTATCCAGGCTCTGACAGTTCATTTTAACTGGCAATAAGAGGGGGAGGGGTTGAGGTGGTAGAGAGGGGAGTGGGAGAGAGGGGAGCTAAGTTTCTTTGCCTTTTAAGAAGGTGTTCCATTTTTAAACGAATGCCACTTTTATGTAGTCTTCCTTTCAACATCCCGGGCTTGCTCTGTGTCTCAGCCTGTTTTCCCTGTTTTCAGGGACATTCAGTAGTAGTAGACATATTCTCTAAAAGAAAACTTTACAAGCACATGAGGTTATATAGACATAAGCCTGACTTTTGTTTAATATCAATAACCAAGATGGAGAAAACATCCTTTAAACAATGGGATATTGTCCATCTGGTACATGCCAGATTCTATGAATTACTGTGATGGATAACAGGTTTACCAACAGGCCGACCTCAGCTCAAGGGGCATTTCCAGTGTTCTCTTATTAAAGAAACAGAACATGAAAGAGGGAGAGAGAGACAGAGAGACAGAGAGAGAGAGAGAGAGACAGACAGAGAAACAGAGAGAGACAGAGAGAAACAGAGAGATGAGAGAGAGAGAGAGACAGAGAAACAGAGAGAGACAGAGAGAAACAGAGAGATGAGAGAGAGAGAGACAGAGACAGAGAAACAGAGAGATACAGAGAGAAGCAGAGAGACTAGAGAAAAAGAGAGAGAGAGAGAGAGAGAGAGAGAATTCTTAAGTTCCATTTTTAATAAACTTGGGGTGGGGGCCATTGTCAGAGGAGAAATCATTTTCCCAAATCTTTTGGTAACGAAATTAAATGGTTATTCTATCACTACAGTACTGGCAGGCAAACCCCTCCTGGCTCACTTGATCAGTTTCAGTGAATGTGCTGTCATTTGACACACATTATAATAGTTTATAAATATTTTTAGGCACCAGATATATAATAAAAATTTAATTGGTGCAAAAGTCATCCAAATTAATCAGTCTTTTAAAAGTTCTTCTCCGGTTTCAGACATTTTTTTTTCTTCTTCACTCTGAAGGTGAGTTTGACCTATTAGTTTGGCTATTGCACTGTGTGGTCGACCATCTCTCTGAGCATTTTAGAAATACAAATAGTTCCTAGAATACACAGAAAAAAAGAAGAAATTTGTGATTGCATTAATGTGGGGAATTCCTGCTGTGGGAACTCACTTTACCAAAACAGACTGAAATTCTGTTATGACTATTATCAGTCCTGGGGAGTTGCCTGAATTTACACAGATATTAAGTATCAGAGATAGGATTTGCATCTAGGTCTCCCTGACTCTGATTTGGTATTCATCCACTGTCCCAGGCTGCTTTTAGAATTTAGGAATAATAGTTCTCAAATTTTAAACTTAGTTCTTTTTTTTAAAAAGCCCCATACTTAAAAATAGGAAATGTTAGAATCATTTCAATATTAAAGATGTTTCACAAGATTCAGTATTCTTTCATTGGAAGAGAGGATGAAGACTGATGGAAATGCTGAGGTCAAGCAATGCAGAGGGCACACAGGGAGTCTGGCAAAGATAACCATGACTTGGCAACCAGAGAGGTTCAGAAATTAGGAGCAGTTGGGAAAGGGGGTGGGTGGCTTATTCACACAGTCTTCTTAGTAAAGGTGGAAGAAAGAAGAGTATGGATATAGACAAGGTAGAGTTAGGCAATAGAGAAGTATCAATTGAATGGAAACTTTGGGAGGCAGCTTTATCTATTGCATTGAATGCTTGACTTGGAATCTGGAAGATCTGAGTTCAAATGTCACCTCAGATATTCACTAGCTGTGTAACTCTGAATTAATCACTTAACACCTCTTAGCTCAACTGTAAAACAGGATTCTGATAGCATCCATCTACAGAACTGCTGGAAAAGAGATAATGTGTATAAGATGCTTTGCATACAGAGTGTTTTATTAGCTATTATTGTTCCACCAGGGGAGAAATATTCTTCCTTAATAGCTGTCTCTCTAACACCTAGACCAGCGTTTCTCAACCTATGGGTTATGTTCAATTTGTAACAATGAAAATACATCCTACATATCAGATAGATTCATAACAGTAGCAAAATTACAGTTATGAAGTAGCAACGAAAATAATTTTATGGTTGGGGGTCACCACAACATGAGGAACTATATTAAAGGGTCACAGCATTAGGAAGGTTGAGAACCACTGATCCTAGACCATTTTTGTGGCAAATGCCAAATTACTTAAAGAGAAACTCCTGATGTGAGTGGCATTTCAATTTTTATTTCTGAAGACTGTCCTCGGTACAGACTTTTTGAAATTTTCAGAGGCTAGACCAAGAATTTAGTATGTTCAAAAATCTTTTCTGATCAGCTGAGATACAAATGAGCTGTTTCCACAGGGAACCAAATAAAACAAATGCATTTCGCAGAAAGGTAACAGCTTTGTATTGTCTTCTCTCCAAGGTGTATGTAAAGAGCTCCATATGGGCAAAGAAGGTGCTGTGGGAGCATATGAAGATATATCTTCAGGATAGCTTTATAAGATGATGCTTTAACTTTAAAACTTCTTTGTCTGCTTTAGCTCCATCCAAAATAATCACCTTTCTGGATGTTCAACAGAGAAAGACTGATTGAAATACAGACATACAACCACCCACCTAATGCCCCCTCCCACACACCTACCTCCTTTTTTTCCACTCCCTCTTTATTTTTGGCAAATCTTTTTTTTTCCTTATTTCTTCACGTTAAAATGAAGAAACTCAGTAGTTCTTCACCTGCTACCTGGTACTTTTAACATTTGTATTTTTTGTTTAAAAGCCAGTACTTTTCTCTCTCTTTACACGTAAAGATTTGACTGCATCATGCCCTGTGCATTGACGTGATAATATACCTCTTAATTGGATGCTGTTTAATGCTCATTCTAGCTTATTAATAGCAAAGTTACAAGTGACTTTACTGTGAGCAAAGCCCTATTAAGAGCCCCACAGCTGTGACAATAATTCTGTTTTTTTCTTTTCTTTTTTTTAAGTAGTGTTCTTATCCTTTCTTCTTGGATGCTGGGCTCAGAAGTATTTACTCAACAGTAGGCTACTTTTTAACTTCTACTCGGCATGAAGAAAACACTCAAAAGTTAGTCTTGCAGATTTTTCAAAGTATACACAAACACACACAAAAGGGGAATACTTCTGACCTGTTCGTTTTCTCTAGGACCCTTGAGAGAAACAAAACTCCACCTCCCCCAGGGCCACCATCCAGGTGTGTAAAATAGTAAGAAGGAACATTTTGGCGTTTGCATACCAATTGGCAGATGATTTGCATGTGGTTGGCACATGGAGACTAGAGGAGTGAACTGAAGGCCAATTGTATAATAGTCGTCAGGCTAGAAAGGACTTTTACACCCAGAATTGTGACCAGCTGTTTTCCATCTCCTCTGAGCTTCAAACAAAAGGAAATGGACAGAAATTGTAGTAGGAAGGATTTAGGTTAGACATAAGGAAGGATTTCCTGACAGTGTGGGTTATTACGTACTGAAATGAGGGACCAGAAGAAATTGTGGAATCTGCTTCTCAGAAAGTCTTTAAAAATGAGATAGATTCTCGTCTGTCTAGGATGGTTTAGGTAGTTGTGGTCCAGTCTGAGGAGAGAGAAGGATGGACTCTGTTTTTCTAGGGAGTCAATTCTGGTGGAGTGAAATAGATGTTGGATTGGAAGTCAGAGGATATGTGCTCAGGTACATCTTTGTCACTTGCTCCCTAGGTGACCCTAAGCCAATCACTTGCTCTCTGTAGGCCTCAGATTCCTCATCCATAAAATAAGGGTATTGGACAAGGTGACTTCTAAATTCCCTTCCAACTCTAAATCTAAAAATCTACATCTCCTCAATTCTGTACCTGAAAAGACTCTTAAGACTTCTTGGGTAACAAAGTGTAAAGTTTATTTTTTCCCCTTCCTTAAGAGAATTTGAATTGTTCACTTTTCACAGTGTTTCTCTTTCACCCACTTTGTTAGGTGAAGGACCTTAGCTGGACCTTTGCTAGGAGTCATTAAGACAAGTCAGTCAGGATCAGGGCCTTATTACTTAGATGGGTCACAAAGAGAGCTCAGGATCAGGGCTGAAGCAAACACAGCACTTGATAAGTGTATTCAAGCACCCAACAGTGGGAAACAGAACCAGGACACCAAAGAAAAGTCAGGAATGCTAGAGGTCTGAATCACTAGGATAAAGGAAAACAAGGCAATTCAGTCTCAAAGTCTTAAACAGAATAGGGCCAGAGAGTTAGATTACCAGTAGAAAGGAGAGACACTGGGGGTTCAGGTTGAGAATGAGGCGTGGGGAGGTTAAATACTTGGAAGTTGTGATTACTTTTTTCTCCTTCACCTAGCCCTGTTAAATCATCATGGATCTCACTTTCATACCTAAGTCTGGTCTCAATGAGTACCTCTAGACTTCCTGGGAGTTTGGAAAATGCCAAACAGGAGAAAGGGTAACGTAAGATTATTAGACTTACCAGAAATTGTGACCAAGCTACTTATACCCATGGACAATAATTTCACTCTAATTTAAACAGAGACATTCAGAGTGCAACAGAGAAATTATAGCCCTCGATGTGCTCCTAACACATACTGTACCAATATTTCAATGATATTTTACCTTGTTATTTTTGTCATAGAACTTTTGTATCATGAGCATTAAGAGTTATGGGAAAAAGAAATCAATGGCGGTTTGTGTTTCCAAACCATGGATTAGTGCAAGAAATGTAGAAAACCACATCTTCCTGTGCCTCAGTTTCTTCTGGTTAGATGAAGGTTAATAGCATCTCATTCTTTACACATTCAGCAAACACTGAGGCACCATGGTATAGTGGAAAGACCCCTCAGTTTGGAACCTGTTGATATGGATTCATATCACAGCTCTGAAACTTGCTGCTCATGTGAGTTTGGGCAAATTACTTAACCTCTACGGACCTTTATTTCTTCAATCACAAAGTGAAGAGATTGGACTACTTTAGGAATTCTTAGCCTTTATCTGGCAATCTGTTGAATCCTATGGAGCCCTTCTCAAAGTAACCTTTTTAAATGCATAAAATAAAATGCTTAGGATTACAAGGAAAGCTAATTAATCTGAAATAGCATTAATACATTTTTTTTAGTTTATGAACCCTAGGTTAAGAAACGCTGGAGATGATCCCTAAGGCTCCTTCCAGCTCTCAATCTGTGATCTGTGCTAAATACCTGTGCTAGCTTAGCAATAAAACTTTATTTCTACTAACCACAAGTGGTCTATGTGTTTTTCTCCCCCAGAACCCTGGAACATATCAATGTTCATGCAAATGGCCTGAGGGCTATGACATATTTCTAACAGTGTAACCATATTTAAAGTATAACCATATTGTGTCTCGTGAAAACGAAAAAGCAATACGTTAGGACGACAGAATGGAATCACAGGATCACAGCTATGATTCCTTTCTGTTGCCTTAATGTATGGATTGTTTCTCATTTTTACCCAGAAACTGGAAGACTGCATAGCCATAATTTAGATAGGGAGTTGCCTGGTTTTAGCAATATTAAATATGGTTATGCTGTTGGAAATATGTTGCATGATTCAGGTCAGTTGTGTAGAGATGAATATTGTCATAGAAGAGAACTTACTTAGAGGTGATGTAGTTCAGTGCTCTCTTTTAAAATTTATGTTTAATTTTTAATTTATAGAATAAAGCAAGCATTTCTATACCATAGTACAATTTAAAACTACATGTACCTGAAACTACAAATCTACTGTGTATAACTTTCTGTTTCCTTCAAATATACACTGAAATCATTACATGAATTTTTCTTTTTTGCCTTCTTAATTTCCTTATTTTTCAGGTGAAGAAACTGAGGCCTGGTTAATTGATTTGCCCAAACTCGTACACGTAGGAAGTGGCAGAGACACTGGATCAGTTAATTAATTATTATTAATTATAATCAATTATTTATAATACTTAATTAATCAAATTAAGTTTATTTTACTACTTGAGACAAATGTAGGTGACACAAGAATCAACCAACAGAAAGGACAGAAATTTCGTATTTGCATTTGCCTTTTTAAAAATTCCCCCATTGAATGACATTTTCCTGCTTTATTATTGGAACTCGCACCAAGGGGAATGAAACAGACCAGGGATCTAGTCCATTAAACGCTTTTTGCCTTGCATTTCTATGTCATTTGACTTGGTCTGGTGAAGGGGAACACAAGATAGAGGTTCCTGAGCTATGGATTTGAATAGACATTGAACTGAATTTGGGCAAAACTTTCAAAGGGTCACATTGGGGCAAGCTATGCGTGTGAAGGCAGCATGATGCAGAGAAAAGATTTAGAGTCAGAGAACTTGGGTTCGATTGCTGGCTTTGTGTGACCTTGGGCAAGTTGCTAACTTTTCTGAATTTCAGTTCCCTCATCTAGAAAAAAATGAAGGATTAGAAATTGAAGTTGGACAAAGGAAACTCTTAAGATTCATCCTCCATAATGCTGTGTTTCAGAAATGGCTCTTATCCTCATGTTAAGATTTTAGATTTCATCTCTGACTGCTTAGCTCAGTTGCTTGAAACACAAAGGAATAAGGTCAAAGACAAGAATTGGATACTGTTGTTGACCCATCAGTTTTTCCTCAAGCCTATGGCCACAGTGAGCTTGAAAATATATCAAGCTTTGTTAGTAAGGGGATCATGATAAAATGTGTGTAGCTCAGTGTAAATTTCTTAGTACCAGAGGGGGGGAGAAAACCTTCAAGTGTCTAGGGGTGACTACTATTATCTTTAACGTCAAAGGACAGAACATCAACAGTGTTTGTAAAGGACTTGGAAATAGCTTCAAATGAGAGATAAATTTAAAGGAATCTTTTGATAAATAATACAGGCTAATGATTTGATTTGCAAGAATAAATAGGCTTTTTATATCTACTAATGAGTGTATGTGTATATAGAGATATCAGAGACAGTTTGAAATTTTGGTCTATGATTCATCAGTACAAATTTCTTGGTAAACTGGAAGTGGTAGCTCATGTCCATAAGCTCAGCTACTGGATAGGTTGATACTGGCATATCTCTTCAGCTTCAAGAAGGGTGGTATAAATGGGGGAGGTGATGAGAGGAGAGGAGTGTAGGTTCCGACAAAGCCAACTGTACCTACTTACAGCGTTGATGAAAGGTGCAAAGGAAATTTTACACATACTCAAACACACACACTCTCTCTCGCTCTCTCACACACACGTATATGTATATTTATGCACACACAAGACACATATACATACATACACATATACATATATATATATGTGGCACAGTGGATAGAGTACTAGGCCTGGAGTCAGGAAGACTCATCTTCCTGAAATCAAATCTGGCTTCAGGCACTTACTAGCTGTGTGACCTTGGGCAAGTCAGTTAAACCTGTTTGCCTCACTTTCCTCATTTGTAGAATGAGCTGGAGAAGGAAGTGACAAACTACTCCATTATCTTTCACCAAGAAAACCTCAAATGGGGTCATGAAGACTTGGACATGACTGAAAATGACTGAACAACAGTCCTTGCTCTTTGTGGCATCTAGCCACATAAGGCTAGAAGTAAAAAACAAAAAAAAAAAAATTAAGAAGAGAAAATTGAGAAGGAAAAATGGGCTTTATCTTGGAAATTATTCCAGTGGAACTTAGTTTAAGGGTTAATGTTGATGCATTGGAAAAGATCTTTCTGGATTAACGCTTTTATTTTCCTGTTTGAAAATTCAAGAGGACTTTATAGAAAGGTGTTAGTTTTCAATTAGAATGTTCTTTTGTTTTTTGAGTGTGACTTTATTTGAAATCTTCCTTTTTATAGAGTTGAGGAAATTTGAGCACTTCATGAATGGCTTTGTGCCCAAAGTTTTGCTAAGTAAATATTTCCAATCTCTATTCCCATAGATTATAAACTCATGAAAATGATGGACAATACCTTTCATATTTTATTTAGCATTGATATTCTACATTTTAGGGTTTCTCTCTCTCTCTCTGTGTGTGTGTGTGTGTGTGTGTGTGTGTGTGTGTGTAGGCAGACAGGGCAAGGGACATTTTCATTATCTCTTCTTACCATCCTCTTGATATACTTGTTACTCTACCCAAATCCTATTTCCAAGGCAAGCCTGGAAAAGATTATGAGTTAAGCCAAATTTGGCACCTGCCCCCACCCTGTATGTTTTCTGTACTCATTTCCACCTTCATGGCACTCTGTCCTCTGGTAATTAATGTCCATCTACTACCTTGGATGCTACAATACCCTCCCTCTGGAGGGTATACCACTGAGGTAGAGCTTTCTGGAGGAAATGTCCTGAGCTCTGCAATGACCAACCTTCCTTTTCCCTGCTGAATTCTGCTCTTGTCTTGTTACCAGGTTGGAAAAAGTTGTAGTAAATGAAATGTTACTAATAGGTTCCCAAAGTGGGTAATACTACCCCTTGGAGGGTGCTTGACCAATGGTGATGGGGCGCTAGTAGTCTCAGGTGCAATTAAGGGGCAATGAATAAAAATAAGGGGGCAGTGGAAGCATAAGGAAAGAAGAGAAGAAAAATTTGAAAAACCATATGTACATGTTTCATTTGTTGTGTAAACAGTTAAAGTTGTAGTGATTACATTGTTTTCCACAAAATGCAAGTTACAATCGATCAGTGGTCAAGTCTACCTACAGGTCTTAACAAGCAAGTGTTGACAGGCAAGTATGTCCCTCATTGTTGAGAAGTACAGCAGGCAGGAATATGTGCATGTAATGACATGTTTACAATATCATACTATATGATCACATGATGCAATATTTTGTCATCAAAATTTCAATGCAGGAAACCCCCCCACAAATTTACAACAAATTATTATATTTAAGATTAAATAAAAATAAAAATAAAATAAAATAAAATTTAAATTATAATAAATATTAAACTTATTAAAATTCATTTATTTTTAAAAATTGTATTTTTTTGAAATGATGCAAATTTCAAAAAAAAAACTGTTAAGGACAATAGATTTCCAGGCGGATGCTGAGTAATTTTTTTAAGGGGGTGGTGGGCCAAATAAATTTGGGAACCTCTGTACTAAGAAAATCCAAATGATTGCTAACAATGATTTGGTTAGCTCTTCCACAGATATTTATTTTTTAATAGATTTTTTTTTAACAAATGAATGAAATGCTTAAAATCCTCAGTAGTAAAAATTCAAGCATTAGTGGTAGGTCTTTAAGGATATTAACTCTTTAAAGGTATTTATTAACTTTATATTAGTAACTGATATCTAGAGCTAGAAGGGACCCCAGAAACTATCTGGTCCAAATTCTTCATTTTAAAGGCTAGGAAACTGAGGCCCAGGCATAGGACCTGGATCCACATACTGTGACTCCAGAACCAGTCATCAAATTTTCATTGTATCACTTCCTTCTCATTTCACATACTGAAATCTTCTAATCGCTCTTTTAGAATTTGCACCCCAGTGGCAAATCTTTGGCTGAAGAAAGTGCTTCAGATAAGGTCAAAATACATTAAATGACTATTAAAGTTTTATCTAATTAATACTGATCTATCTGATCATAGGGAGGATATGAATTATTGGTTAGGTCCCTTTTTTTTTGTCACGGTCACTGTAAACAAGCTGTTCATCGTATTCCCATAAGGCACCTGAGAGCAACTGGGAAATGCAGTGGATAGAATGCCAGGACTGGAGTCAGGAAGACTTATCTTCCTGAATTCAAATCTGGCCTCAGATACTTGATAACTGTGTGACCCTAGGCAAGTCATTTAACCCTGTTTAACCCAGTTTCCTCTTCTGTAAAACGAGCTAGAGAAGGAAATGGCAAACCACTCCAGTATCTCTGGCAAGAAAACCTCAGATAGGGTCACGAAGAGTTGAGCAAGGTTAAAAAAAACCCAACTGAACAACAGTAAGACACCTGACATTATCCTGAGAGATATAAACTGGGACTGTATATTTTAAAAGTCATCATTTAAGGACAGAGAGTTGGAAGGGGCTTTAGAGACGAACTAGTCCAACCTCACACCAAATGTAGGCCCAAACTAATTTCTCTGAATTAATGATCTCAAGCCACATTAAACTGAAATACTGTATAGTTTTGCGGATCACCCCATTTTGCAAAGAACAAATGGAACTGAGGTAAATGATTCCCAAAGCTGCAGAATCTAGAAAGCCATTCAGGTTATGACAGAATACAGGGCTATAGGGTGATGTGTATTGAGATGTAAACTCAGCTAGGTTTTGGCCTGGTTTTATTATCATCTTTTGCAAGGTTCTTTGAAGAGACCGTAAACAGCATGTTAATGGCATTCCCAGATGACAGGAGATTGCACAGTACTGCTAACACCAGCAAGGGCTGCCTGATCAAACTGAAGGGTTTTAAGAAGTTGGAAATACGGTCTGAAAAGATCATACTATGAACCAATTTGGGGAAAGGCTAATATACCTGGAAAGCTCATCCAAATCCCAGAGCATTACTGGCCAGGGACAATTTAGAAAGCGGCTCTACCAAAGGAGATGTAGGGTAAAAGGAGGCAGGGAGGGAGACATGGGATTTGTGGGGGCCTTTCAATCAGTGGCCCATTGCTCTTTGGGATTCCATTGAACAAGGAGCCATGTGGCAAAACGCAGAGGTGACAGCCACATGACTCAGGAGAGGCTGCACCTGCATGCTGTTTTCTGTTTGAGGTTCTTTAGGTCCCGTAAGGTGTTGACTAATTGGATGGACTTCAGAGAAGAACAACAAAAATCATTAAGGAGATAGAGGGATTGACTTATGAGGAAAGATGAAAGGAGTCTAATATGCATAGCTTGGCTAAGTGACTACTAGGGGGATCCTGTTAGCAGTCTATAAATACTTGAAAGGCATGAAGACCAAGGGGAGCAAAGAATTATTTAGCATAGCATAAGGGATTATAATTAGGAGTATTGGGATAAAAATGAAGAAAGAGAAAATTTGGGACTGAATATTAGGAAAATTTGCCTGGCAGAGTGAGCTAGTAGATTATGGAAACACATCTCAGGAGAAATGGTTGAAACTCCATCATCTGAAAGTTGACACGATGAAATATGGTATTATCTATTGTAAAGAGAAATTCTTCCTGAACTCATGTTTTGATTCTCTGATTTTTAAAAAAATTTCCAGTGACTGGAGCCATATAAATTCCTGCTAAGTTGCCTGATACTCTTTTGCTGCCATATGATCCATGATAGAACAGTATAACTAGACAGATAAATTAATTAGGCACTTTATTGTCTGTTCCATGTTGCACAACAGGAGGGACAACTGTAATTGTAGGCCAAAAAACCAGGATATAGGAATGAATCACATCTAATATGCTTTTGAAATATTCCCTATCCATCTATCTACTCTTATAGGAAAATAGAAAAACAAAGTTTTGTTCTTTTAAATAGTTTAAAACCATTTTTTTTTCAAAACTGTGGGTTTCTAAAATAGCATCTAAGCCACTTAGGAAGAAAGTATTCATCTATGTTATGGTAGAGAAAACCAGCTTGTAACAATATCATTTGGAAGAATGCTAAAATAGATGTTTTAACTCTGTCCAGGGTTACAGTGACCCAAAGGTCAATAGTTCACTGATGGTGTCATATGGACTAATCTACACTTTTTTGCATTTTTTTCCTGAAGAAGTAGAGGGAAAAGTCATCTCAGAAAATCCTACCTACAGATCCAGAAACATGTTAATTTACTAACTCAGTTTTAAAGAGGACACTTAATTCTAATTCTATCTCTGGTACTATAAAGAAAGGATTTTCAAGTGAAAGCTTCTGACTTCTACTTTAGATACTTGGGAATAAATGATTTTTGTGGTCATTTTTTGTAGTTTTGTTTAAGTTTAATTAGCTTAGCACTTAGGATCATAGCATCCATCATATCTAGATTAGAGTTGGAAGAAATCTCTGGGGCCAAAATCTTTATTTTACAAAGGAAAAAAAAAACTGAGGCCCAAGTAAGTTTTATCAGCATCAGCATCATTAGCATCATTGAATGAATTCTAGATTTAGCTAGTAGGCTTATTTCGAGGGGGGTTCACTTTTCCATATTTCCCTAGGATAACATCTATGGCTCTCAGATTGGTGTGTACTTGGGTACCGTGGCTCCATTCATTCTTTGATGGATCATCTTACTTTAATATTCCAAGGATGAGTAATTTCATTGGTGTGTATACTCCCTCCACCAACATGAATTCTAATCCCTCTCCAACTTAATTGATTCTCTTTAGTAGTTGCTGTGACTAAAAATTAAGTACTCTTTGGGATGAACTCTCTTCAGACTTAGCTTGAATACCAGACACACCAAGCTTATACTCAGAGTCTGGCAGACCCCATGAAGAGCTTATTTTCTGTTGGCACAGGTTTCAAGAAGCCAGGGTCAATTCCACGCCATAAAGAAATATTGGCACATTTTTGGGCAATAAATGTGTTGATTTTTCTCCCTTGACTAGCCATTTTTTTTTCAAGGGAGGACTTCACTTTAAGGGGGAGAAATATATGCATATGATTTACTGTAATAGTGATAGAGAATAGTAGTAAATAAGAAGATAATAGAAATAGGGCAATTCTACCTTTATCAAATTTAGCCTCTATTGATGATGATATATCCATCTGCTGCATAATGTTTTGTATCCAAATCACTAAGTGGGGCTAGACTTGGCATCATGAATTTATAGAGTGAGAAGGGGCCTTGGGGATCAGCTCATTCAACCCCTCTGTTATTCAGATCAGGAAACTGATGCCTAAAGGAGTGATGTGACTTATAAAAGACGATACAGGTAGTAAATGAAATATGATTGGAATCCTAGGTCCTTTGACTCCAAATATGAAATCCCATGAAGAAAAATTAGTGTTAACCTTCCACCAATCTTTCAACAGCTCAGTTCCTCATTTCTCCCACATATGAAAGGCATATCAATATTTTCTGTCTTCTCCTTCCCTCAGAAAAGTGCCATCAGAATAAATTGACCCCCAGGAAGTAACGTAACTCCTTATAGGAAAAAACGTGAACCATATAGAAGATAATGTCTTTCTCTCCAAAATTTTATATACAGAAATACATTATATATGTATACAAATACACATACATATTCCCTATGTCATTAGTGCCTTGGCTAAATTCAAGGCAGGGAAGGTATTTTCCCCAAAGATGAACTGCTTTGACCAAAGTTCTAAACTAGAAGTTCTGTAGCTAAAGGCTGTTATGAAGCAATGACTTACTTTTGTGTCTTACCCCATATTCTATAGATTTTTATGATGGCAGTGTTCCATCAATTTGGCAACTGAGTCAAAGATGTTGTTATTATGCTATATTTAGTTCTCAGGCCATATCCACACAACACCAAGCATCTAGATCAGTGGTTCTCAACCTGAGGGTTATGTTCAATTTTTAACAATGAAAATACATCCTGCATATCAGATATTTACATTATGATTCATAACAGTAGCAAAATTACAGTTATGAAGTAGCAATGAAAATAATTTTATGGTTGGAGGTCACCACAACATGAAGAACTGTATTAAAGGGTTGCAGCATTAGGAAGGTTGAGAACCACTGATCTAGATGAAAACAGAGAACTACAGTCAATCATTCAGGTGTTTTGCCTACCTGGTGCCTAAAATTTGGACATTCAAGAAAACTGAGCGGCATCTTGGCACAGGGGGAACCCAGAGGACTGGCCTTGGGAGTCAGGTAGACCTGACTTACCGAGATGCCTTTGGTATGTTCTGTGTGATCTTTGCTAGAAACTGAAGATGAACTGCTGCTCTGCATTGATAGAGGGAAGCTTTCATATCTAAATTTCCCTATGCCAATGAAGTTGCAGATTGAGATAAAAAAATTCAAAAAAAAATGAAGACAGCAAAGTAAAGCTGTCTTCTGATGATGACTGGTGATACATAGACATAGTCTCAATATGAGCCTTACTTCACATCACCATTAACTTCATGAATGGAAATAATTGTATTCCAATCTTCTTGATGACCCAGGAAATCTATTCTGCTCACCAAATTCACAAGCGGGGGAGCTTGTGGGGAGAAATCAAGCCCAGAGATTAAGTAAGAGCATAGCAGCACACTGCATTGACTCATTTCTTTCCAACAGGGCAGCTCCATTCTAATTATTTACATTTCATCAGGCATTTTTTTCCCCAAGAAATTAAGGTTTTTGTAACATGAGACTGAACTTTGGTATCCTGCTATTATAAATCTTTCTTGAGAAGGGTGAGGTAGCTGGAGGGATTTTCAGGGAGTATTAATGGGCCTGCAGGACATTGAAATGAAGCAGAAGAGGGGTCTACTGTACAAAGCAACTCCATATTTATAGCTCATGAATTTTGGAGCTAGCAAGGAGGGTGTAACAAAGAGGTCACCTCTAACGTAGAGTCTGCAGTAGGTTTCTATGTTGCTTCCCTTAAATTTATCTCCTGGTAAATGGAAACTAAACGAATTCTGTAAAACTAATATACTTGGTGCCAAGAAAATGAACAGGAGCCTCACAAGGCGCTGAAGAGTGGCACTAATTATGCCCGTGATTTGTAGTATCCTCTCCCAATAAAAGTATTGGAGATGAAAAGTGTTTAAAACACACACACACACACACACACACACACACACACACACACAATCACAACCTCCCACAATTTTAACAGGCAACTGAAATAGAAAAGAATGGAGCACTTCCACAAATATGTCCAAACCTTTTGGCATCCGTGCATCTTGGGCGGTGAACCCAGCCCCCAGCTCTGGCCCCAGTCGTCCTTGTGTCTGAGTCTTGGGAACCAACCGGAAGGGTTGGGCTGCCAGCGTATGCAGTCTTTTTCGATATGTTTTGCCAACAAGGCTTGCGGAATGCTTGTCTCGCTTTTTTACCTCCATGTTGCTTTTCTGGAGTTCCTGGGTGGACTGCTAGAACATTCTCTCTCTCTCTCTCTCTCTCTCTCTCTCTCTCTCTCTCTCTTTCTCTCTCTTTCTCTCTTTCTCTCTCTCTCTCTCCCTCTTTTTTTAGAGGCAACAAATAGTTTCCAACCAAAGCCCTTTGGGGTTAGCCAGACGTTATACTTCCAGCTCCTCCTTCCCAGAACCTCATTTTGGGGGTGATTTCCAATGGGCCTGGTGAAGAAACGGGTTGGTTCTTTTATGATTATCTATGCAATTTATAGAAATACATTTATTTCTATGTAATTTAACAAATAAGGAAAAATTGTATTGGTGGGAGGAGAGGAAGAGGAGCTAGAGTATATGCCGCTGAACCGCCTAGAACGGGATATTTTGGTTTTTTTTTTTTTAACCATTGGCTTGGATTAACAAGTAGAAAGCTACAGTACAAACACAAATCAAGATGTTAGCACCAACAGATCCAAGTCTGCTTTTCTCCCTGTTTTTTAAAATTTAAGATCGGAAGAAAGAAAATATGAAGGTGTGAGATGGTAGACCTCAGGAAAATTTTATAAACCAGAAATCCAAAACAAAAATGAAGTCATAAATAACATGGAGGCATGTGCTTTATTTGAAATTTCCCAAATGAATGTACACTTAGACAGGTTGACCTTACATAATGCCTTTGAGCTCTGGAGCTCACAGTTCTTTACTAGTAAATATAGTAATCTAAGATACAGCGTGATTATGTGATAATTAAAACCGTAAGTACCGTCAGCATAGGAGAAACATTACTGGTCTAAAGATGGCAATATTTCTGCCTTAAACGACCCCAAACACTCTCTCCAGTAGCTCATCGGTAGTGTGAATACCGAGAATCATTTTCAATTTAGCACTTATTCATGAGACAAACAGGAGATTTATCTGAGTACAACTGTCCAGGCTTGATGATATTGTGAAATCTTTTCATATGAGGTGGGGAGAAAGAAAAAAATGTTGTTTTTTTTTTAAAGCAAAAGGAGTAAGAGAAAATAAGGAATGGTAGAAAAAAAAGAAAGGGAGAGAAAATGTTTGTGAACTTTCAAGCTCTTAGAAATGAGGTTCAATACTAGTTTTGTTTGGTCAGTATTTTGGACAACCAGCTTTAGCAGACAAAATTAGTAAAAACTACCTGATACAGGCAATAACAACAACACTAATTATTATTATTATAACAACTTACATCGAAAGTTTCTTAAGTATTTCTTTTGCACAATAACCTTATAATGTGGCTTTTTGCCTGTAATATTTGCTCCATTCTGCAGATCAGAAAACTAAGATTTAGAAAATAAAGTTACTCACTCAAGGTCAAATAGCTAGTGAGTGGCTCACCCAATGTTTGAACTTAGGTATCTTGACTCCAAAGCTTTGCTGCATATACTCTGTATGAGGGTACCTCATTCAGACTAGTTGGTTCCTCTCCTACCCTGGACCTATTTTGTTGGTTGAGTTGTCAGCTGCCTTTGACATATGGAATGCTACAATCTCTGAAGAATTAAAAATGAGTATCACACAAAAGACAGGGTAGCAGAAAATGGGGAGTGAGTCCTCATAATCAATGAGCAACTTTAAAGAGTAACAGGAGTGAGAGATGTTGTGTGATAAGGAGAGAAGGGCTGCTCAGGTAAGGCAGCATCTACGACTTCATTTATTTGAAAGTTCTCTCCAGTGATGCAGCTCTCAACCCATCCATTTGTGTCTGTACCTGGGTAACTCTTGTCCATGCATTATTTACCCTAGGGATTCTACTCAAAGTGCGGAAGGTCATCCTTTTCTTCCTTTAACATCACAGTAGGGTACTAAAGCTGTTGTTGAGTCTGTTGTGTGGACGCCTGTGATGTACTTATGGCTAGATATGGACAAAGGTCATATAGGCATGGACAGGTGCCAATGAGTTGCAATCAGCATTGTCAGGGGGAAATTCTAAATCAATGAACTCATAGATTCATGTGAGTATTTAAATTTCTGTTATTTTCATAAATGCTCATTGTTGCTACTTTGGGGCATTTTCATTGATTGTTATCTATTCTTATACTGCAAGAGAGCATTTTCCTTAATTGTAAAGTTTATAATGTTTTAAGTTGAACAATAAAAATTACATAAAATAGCAGTTTAGAAGGCAAATAAATGAGAAAAAAACCGACTATATACCTCTGTACGTGTCTTCGAGACAGACACATCTTCTCCCATATGGACGGCTTTGCTCAGGCAGACTTTGGTTTCTCTCTCTGTCACCTGACAGCATCTGTAGAGCTGCCTAATCAAGGTTCTCATAGGCAGCTAGGTGGCACAGTGGATAGAGAATCTGGCCTGGAGTCAGGAAGTCTTCTCTTCCTGAGTTCAAATCCAACTTCAGACCCTAGCCGTGTGATCCTGGCAAGCTCTTTAACCCTGTTTGTCTCAGTTTCTCATCTGCAAAGTGAGCTGGAGAAGGAAATGGCAACCGCTCCAGTGTCTATATCAAGGAACTCCCAAATGAGGTCACAAAGAGTTGGACATGACCGAACAACAACCAGACAACAGAAAGCAAGGCTATTGACTGACTTCCCAAAGTAACCATGCAACTTGAGAATTACATACCAGTAACGATGAGAGTTCATTGAATGGTGACATTAGAGCAATGAGCATAAATAACTGAGGGCAGTGAGTCAGAATCAGAGAGTAGATTGAGGGCAAGCAAATCTTTAAGATGTTTATGAATGTGAAGATTATGTCTTCTAAGACTTTGTCTCTGTGTTCGATGGCAGAGTTATCCTAGAACTTTTTCTACTATGGTTTCTTCCTCCCTTCCTCTCTCCCTCCCTCCCTTCCTCGCTTCTTCCCTTCCTTCCTTCCTTCCTTCCTCCCTTCCTTCCTTCCTTCCTTCCTTCCTTCCTTCCTTCCTTCCTCCTTTCCTCCCTTCCTCCCTCCCTCCCTCCCTTCCTCCCTTCCTCCCTTCCTCCCTTCCTTCCTTCCCTCCTTCCTCCCTCTCTCCCTCCCTCCCTTCCTTGAAAGTCAGGGTTAAGTGACTTGCCCAAGGTCACACAGCTAGCATCTGAGGCCACATTTGAACTCACATCCTCTTGAGTCCAGGGCTGGTGGTCTATCCACTATGCCACCTAGCTGCCCCCTCTACTGTTGTTTCTAATTGAGTTCATTGGCTGTGGCTGTGGGACACTACAAATTCAGAAATAGCTGCTTCCCGATCTCTGTTGATCCAACAAGGGTGTTGAAGACTTTTCTATCACAGGAATGGAATGCTATGTCTGATTCTTTTCTATTTCCAGTTTTAGCACTGGATTTAGAGCTCGAAGGTATGCCAGACCCTTCCCCATTACCTCCAGAATCAGCTATAAAATCCTCCGTCTGGCTTTTAAGACCTTCACAAACTGGCTCCTTCTCATCTGTTCAGGCTTCTTTCACTCTACTTCCCTTCATGCATTTCATGATCTGGGGATGCTTGTTTTCCTGGTCGTTCCTTGTTCACAACACACCATTTCCCCACTCCAGTACATTCACTTTCTGTTCCTCTTGTTTGGAATGTTCTCCCTGTCACCTCTTCCTCTAGGTTTCTTCAGGTCTCGGCTCCTGTATATTCTTCCCTCAACATCACCTGTGTCTTCCCTCTTAGATTCCCTTACATCTGTTCTTTCTATATCTTATATTTTTTGTCGTTGTTGTTGTTTCCTAGAGTAGAATATAATCCCCTTGAGGACAGGGACTGTTTTTTTTTTGTTTATTTGTTCATCTTTACTTTTCTTTGTATCTTCAGCATTTAGCTTAGTGTCTGTCACAGAGTAAACACTCAAATCCTGGTTAGGTGATTGAATACAATCCAACTCCCACAATGTGTGTTTTTAAGTGTGTCCTCTTTACCCAGCACTGTGTTGGGTATTAGGGACATAAAGGCCAAAAACAAAACAAAAAAATGAAACTGTCCCTTGGAGAGGTTTATATTTTACTGGGGAGTTTTTGTTCAATAAATCTTATCCTTATTTTTTGGGACCACAGAGACCATCTGTCCAATCTCCTTATTCTGAAAGAGGAAACTGAAATCTAGAGATGTTAAGTGATTTATCCAAGGTCACGCAGATTAATCACCTTCATCCAAAATCCAGGATACCTTCTGTTGTACCACATCTGCCTTTTTCTACCTTACAGGACATTTGTAAACAGCTCTAGTATTTCAGTCATCACTATTATTGCTCTTAGCAAGAGTGATTTCTAGTAATAACACCTCCATTCCTAGCCTCATTTCCCTTGTCTTAAAATGAGGGGATCAAACACCCTAAGCTCTGTCATGCTTTCCCACTCCAAATCTTATGATCTTATAAGAATAAAACTGATTGAGTAAGAACCCACTGTGTATCCAGAGGTTTATAGGGTATCAAGAACAGAGTGCTGTTCTTACATAGTTTGCCTTCTCAAGGTGAGTAAACATAGAGTTCCAAAAATAAGTATTTTGTGGGTGGTGGTGTTTGTTCTGCTTCATTTGGGGGTGGTGAAAGTGTACTTGTGAACGGTGCCCCTCATCTTATGCACTGGTGGGGTTAATGTAGTTCAAGGTTTAAGCGTTAACAAGAATGTTTTAAGGAGAAAAATTACCTGAAAGCTGGGGAGTAGATGCATTGGAGAGAGCAGGGAAGCAGGATGCGAAAGAGAAACAAAGAAAGTGAAAATTATGTTGATTGAAGGGAACAGAGAGGAGATAAAGACATGTGGGTATTATCTGCCCTATGTCTCAAGTCTTTTTTTTTGTTTGTTTGTTTCCTGTGAAAACTGGCATCTAGAAAGGAATTCACTTAGGTGAGGGTGCTGCATGTGATTCTGAGTCCTGAGGCTCAGAAAGGGTTATGGAGCAAAAGGAAAACCAGGGAAGGTATTCATGGGCCAAGATTGACCAATGAGGGGGATGTAGTGAGTCTCTAAGAAAGGAGGGCTATATGAGGGTGAAGACTTTGAACAGAAAGAGAAACAAAGTCTAGAATGAAACTGTGCTGGGCATGGATGAGTTTGGCTCTAAATTTAGTGAGGTTGTTCTTGTTTGGCATTTTACTGCTGGGTCCAAAGTAGAAGAGTTTTCAACTTGGAAGGAATTGCCAAAGTTGAGACATTGATGATGTGACTTTTAAAAACCCAGGGTAACCTTTATATTACAATGAGGCATCATAGTAGGACTTTAGTAGAAAAACGTTTAGTAAAGAGCCCTTAAAATGCTTGAAAGCAGGGTTTCATGTTTATTTTAGTAATCAGATGGTAGATAAAGGCCTGTGACCACCTCTACAAACTAGAGTGAAACACAACCCGGAGAGGTGAGGTGATAACGGCTAGAAAAGCAGTGAGTTCTGGGGCCTAATTATGGCTAAGGGCAGAGACCCTTAGAAATAGTGGAAAGGATATTTGGTTTGGAGTCAATATACCTATGTTCAACTTTCTCTGAGACTCAGTTTCCCTCAATTCTAAAATGCGGGGACTGAATTTGGTGAATTCTAGGTGTTCTTCCTCCTCTGAAACTGTGATTGTATGATTCCATGAAGAAAATAACAGATGGCACCTGTAAGCTTAGGTCATTCAAAGGAGTTATATTTTGAAAAGTAGATTGACGTAGTAGATAGGTGTGGGATTTGGAGTCAGGAAAATGCAAATTCATCTCCTACAATGTACCAGGCACTGTACTAAGTGATTTACAAATCACGACAACCCTGTGATGTCTGTGCTATTATTATTCTCATTTTACAGTTGAAGAGAATGAGATTGACAGAAGTTAAGTGACTTCCCCAAGTCACAGAGCTAGTAGGTGTCTGAGGATAAAGATTTGAACTCAGATTTTCCTCACCCCACCCCCAGAGCCCTATCCACTGCGCCACTTAGATGCCTAATGTCCCTTTCAGTTATAAATTTTTGATACTATGTTTTTTTCAAAACAAAATTATCTACCCTTTCATATATGCATTCCTAAAGGAAAACCAGATATTTGCATCTTTGCGGTCATAACTGAGGCATCATTGTTGTCCTGGTGGCAGTACAAACTAATTGCAGGCAGAGTAACAAGAAAAGGGGAAGGGAAGAGAAGAAGCATTTATTAAGCACTTATTGTATGCCAGCAGGAGGCAGCTAGGTGGGTCAGTGGATAGAACACTGGGCCTAGAGTCTGGAAGACCTGAGTTCAAATGTGTCCTCAGTTACTTCCTAGCTGTATGACCCTGGGCAAGTCACTTAACTTCTGCTTGCCTTAATCCACTGGAGAATAAAATAGCAAACTGTTCTAGAATCTTTGCCGCAAAAACCCCATGGACAGTACTGGCATTCTATGGTCCACAGCGACTGAATAATAACACATATGCTAGGCGCCATGCTATGTACTTTACAAATATTGTCTCATTTGATTCTCACAAAAGCCCTGTGACATAGGTGCCATATTATTCCCATTTTATAATTGAGAAAACTGAGGCAGGAAAAAATTAGGTAACTTAACCAGGGTTATCTCAGGCACTAGAAAGTGTCTGTGGTTCAATCTGAACTCAGATCTCCTTTCCTTCAGGTCCAGTGTTTTATCTCCTATGCCACCAAAAAAATAATCAGTCCCTTGAAACTAGCTTTACAGAAAACTTGGCCTCATAGACTCAGGACTCTAAGGGACCTCACAGATCAGCTGGTTCAGCCCCCTCATTTTACACGGGAGGAGACTGAGGTCTAGAGAGATGAGATGCTTAAGCTTTCACAACAGGCATTTAAATACTAGGTCTTTTGATCTCACGTCTGCTGTTTTATTTTTTTTTGTGACTTCAGTGCTGCCTCTTGAACCTACACCTACAAAGTGCACATGAGCATTGCAGTTACCTTGAGTCAAAATGTCACTCAAGGCTGTACCTTAGGAAAAACTCAGTGCCAAGTACCCCGTGAAAGAGGAAGTTGGGGTGCTATATCCCTAAGTGTAGGCACTCAGGCACACTGCACTAAGGGAGGCATTCGTGTCCTCTGCGTGTTTCATAGACCCCTTTGGCAGTGTGCTAAAACTTAGGACTCTTCAGAATGATGTTTGTAAAGACACAAAATAAAGTATATAGGATTCCAAAGAAAACAAATTTATTTAAATGTAGTCGTAATTCTCTTAACAAAGGTCACAGAACCCAGATTACAAACCCCTGCACCAAGAGAAGTAATACTTTTCTTCTCTTGCCATTTATTTGCTTTCTGCTCCAGAGGAATAGGGAGGAAATATATTGCAATATGGCGACTGTTCTGTCCTCTATGATGGTACAGATGCTACTGAAATATTACACAGCGATTTGTACTCAACTCCTTGACACGGCTGTTGTAGCTCCTGCCCAAAAGCATGCATGGGGAGCACATTTCTCATGAAAAAGGTCAGAGAGTTTGTCCCATGTTAGCCAGGGCTGAGTGGAAATGTTTTATCAAGTTGAACTCCTTTTTAATCTTTCAGACTTCTGGATTCTGAAGGAACACCAGCCACTCCTAGGGCTGCATGCCAGACGTTTGTTAACCAAGTGCATCTTTTTTACTCAAAGATTAGAGAAATAACTGGGGCTTCCTGGAAATCAAATGCTTCTGACCAAACATTTTGGTGAGTTAAGTGTAAATGAATCATTCACATGTGGATTCAATTTCCTTCTCAACACATGGGTTTACAGGGCTCTAGTGAAAGGATTTTAGATTTTGCTGAACTAAAAACATTTAAGTACTGGCTAGAAATTTTGGGCTCAACACAAAAAGTTAGCAGGATCAGACCTGTCCTTCCAGCAAAGACCATCTATTGAGAAAATGCCCATGTTGTGGAATGATCTTGGTATGGTTGGAAACAAGATCTGTGTTGAGGCACTTTGGAGATAGGTATGAAAAAAAATCTCTGGAAGAACTGACTGGAGCAAAGGAGATTGCTCTGCAACATGGAGCATCAAAGAATACTGGTGGATCTAGGAACATAGATTTACAACCGGAAGGAAACTCAGAAGTCATTAAGCTCAGCCTTCTTCATTTTATAGGTTATCCAGAGGGGTTACATGATTTGTTCAAAGTAGTGTCAGAAGTGAGATTTGAACCTGGGTCTTCTTACTTTCGACATTTTTCTTTTCTGAGGAGAGGGTAAGTTGGGCTTATGGCAATGAGGTTGAGGTGAAACTGAACAAATTCAGCCACACCAATCAGAAACCTCAGCTGTTTTAGAAATCGCAAAGGAACCATCCGTTGCCATTTTGTTTTCTGACAGTAGCAAAGGAGGATAGCCAAGGACATATGAGGTCTGCCTTTTGGATTACCTACAACAAACTGTGGGGTAGTGAACTTCACTCCTCTAATTAACTTTTAGTGAATTGCTCACACAACTGAAAGTAGGCACAGGAAGGACTTCAGGAGGCAGGAGTTATCTGAGGTGAGGTCTCAGATGTACCCTGGAAAAACAGATTGACTCTGTGGCTACACTTAACACATCTCCATGTTTTCTTTCTGATGGGGGCTGTGAGGTCATCACTACATAATGAAAAGAAGATGAATAGCCAGAAAAATAAGATGTGTAACTAATTATATAAACATGTCATCTTTGTTTTTGTCCATTTGAGTTACTGGGAAACATATTTCCCTTGCTTAGTGTTGCCTTTTGGGTGATTATTTCAACCCAGCTAGGGGGTGAGGGAGGGACCCCCAAGGGGTGCCTTATATAGGACTGCCCTTGGCTAGTCTGTCTATCTTCAAAATGATTAGGTCTCATGAAGACAGCAGGGTGGAGGTGAAGATCTCTAGCAAGGCCTGTAATCACATTTGGCATCTGCTGTCATGAAGACAACTTTGGAACTGAATCTCAAGATTATTAGAAATGAAACATCAAATGTTTGACAACAAACAGGGTGCTTAATCTCTCATGAAAGGGAACATCAGCGGGAAAGTGGCCTTCAAGGCCTAGGTTACCTAACTGTCAGGGAGTTGCCAGATTTACCTGTCCTTGAGTCCAGCTCTGTTATTCCTTGCCTTTTTTTTTTTTTACCTCTTGTCTAAGGCATTGAATAGCTGTTTTCATGGGTGTGGATACTACTAAAGTAGCCTCAGAATTTCTGAGAAATCTGTATATGGAGGACTATGTACAAAGCCAGTGAAGAGTACAGTTAACAAAGGGCAAAAGGGCCAGAAAGGAAATTTTACATGAGGGACATTTTGGGAGTATGAAGTTAGAATATAATAAACTTTGAGCTGAGTGCACTGCTGCTCTAACCTTGGAAGGAAAGGAGGTGTATAAAGTGACCTGAACGAAGGCAGAAAGACCTGGTTTTGGATACTGCTTTAGATACTTACTCCCTGGACTGTATGAGGTGTTCAGAGAGGACTACCACTTTTGGTGTGAGGGTTTGCCAAGCAATTTTCAGGGCTGTTCACCTACCTTTGGTGTCTACCTGTCACCCAACTCTCACTTGTGGCTCAAAGAACTTTGGTGTAAGCATGCCCAGTGACCACACCCTGGTGAAACCATCTCAGCAGATGGGTTAAACCATGTTGAGGGTAACCAACAGGCTCAAACCCATTGGTGGGTTAAGGGGATGTCTACCCTAAACATATGAAGACTTATCTGGGTGGAACGGGCAGATGAGAAAAATTTGTTTTAATGGATATAAGGTAGCGGAAGCAGGTGCTGTAGAACACTTAGAGCTTGGTTAGGCATCAAAGATGCCAAGGTCATCAACTGTATCCCAGTAATCTCTAGTCCTCTTGATTTTTGTCCTGCCCCTGAACTTCAGTGATTTTACTGAGACTGATGACTGTGCACAACTCCACTTCACTCAAATGCAGTTCACAAGTTAGTCAAGACATTTTCCATGATCCTCTTGGAAAACAAAGAATAAACAATAACATTAACCTGTGTAATCCTGGGCAAGTCACTTAACTTCACAGAGCCTCAGTTTAATAATATGAGGGTGTTTGGACTCAATCTCAAAAGTTCATTCTACATATAAATCTATGATTAAGTGAGACTTCAACCTCAAAAGCAGGAATTTGGCTCAAGTGGACTTTAATAGAGCCTCTTCAGGTCCCTTCCATATTTATTTGTTTTTGTCATTTAGGGGATGAAATTCTCCTCTGTGTGTGTACACACACACACACACACACACACACACACACACACACACGTGTGTGTACACATATATGTATATATTATGTATGTATGTATATACACATACACACATATATGTATGTATACATATTCCAAATTCAAATTTCCTGAATATCCTGTGTGTAAGGCATTACATTGAGTATGGCAATGATGAAAACAAGAATAAGAGGCAGTCTTTTTTTAAAGATGAGACATAGAAAAATAGCTATAGTATAAGGTGTGGTGTAATTAATATTGTAAGAGATGTATAAACAAAGTTTCCAAGGAGGGGAGAGATAGGAGAGAACACACTGTTGGGTAAATCAAGAAAGACTTCTTGAAGGAGGTAGCATTTTAGCTGGAAAATATTTAAACAAGTAAAGATGTCAAGGGAGATGTTTTAGGCAAAAGGAATAGATAAAATTTCACTTTAGAAGTGAAAAAATACATAATATTTAGTTTGGGAAATGGACTAGGTTTTGCAATACTGATTTTTATCATATATAGTTCTGACCACATCACTCTCCTACTTAATAAATACCAGTGACTCCTAATAGCCCTCAGGATAAAATGTAAAATTTTTTTGCTTGGGTTTCAAAGCCCTTGACAACCTGGTCCCAATCTATCTTTCTAGGTTCATTACGTGAACTTTGTCTTGCCAATGGACTAGATGACTCTGGAGAAGAGAGCAAAACTGATGACTTTGTGAAACTCTGCCTGGCTTAAATCCAATTCACACATTACCCTTGTGATGTCACTGGTTCTCTTGGAGACTGAAGGACAAACAATAACAACAGGCAAAACTGTCCATCCTTCTGTTCCTCACACATGATACTCAATCTCTCATCTCCTTGCTTTTGTATTGTCTGTTCTCCATGCCTAGAATATGCTTTCCTTCTTTCTTTTGCCTCCTAGACAGCCTATTTTTTTTCCAAGACATCTTCAAGCACCATTTTCTACACAAAGGTTTTTGTCCTCCTCCAAAGTGCTAATGCCCTCCCCTTCTGTGTAATTATCTGGCATTTCTTTTGTGTTTATTCTCTGCATACCTTGAATCTACCCCAAAAGAATATAAGCACATTTAGAGTAGGATTGATCTATTCATTGGAGTTGTATCTCTAGGGATTACCAAAGTGCCTAGCACATAGTAGGCACTTAATAAATTCTTGCTGGTTGACTGATTGAAGGAAAAGTGGGGAATAAGTTTAGAAAGAGAGATGATACCATGTTTTAGAGAGCTTTAGCTCAATTCATCTACAACTCAATTAATTTAAAGCCAGTGTATTTAATATCAATTAATTCTGAAAACAAATAACCTAAAGCTAATTGGCCTAATAGCCAAATCATCAAATTAAATCTTTTCCCCAAATTTCAGATTTCTAGCATATTTTATACACACACACACACACACACACACACACACACACACACACACACACATATATAACAAATTATTTCATTTCATCTACTTTAGGATAGTTTTAATCCCTGTTTAGCTTTTTGTCTTCCTTTTGAACTTCTTTACCAACTTTTATGTTTTGTTGGTTTATTAAATACATTAACAAGAAAACTTCCCTCCAGCAATATATCATTTTTAGATGATAAAAAGGGTCAAGAGATGTGATGGTCATTTTAATTAAAGCCATACCAACCATAGACTGAACTTTTTCTTGGGCCACATTTGTTGTGGTTTCTGCAGTACAAGATATATCTTATTTCTTAGATGAAATGCCTAAAATATCTTTAAAGTGATACAAAATGGAGTTTTTCTTTTGATTTTTCAGTTCCAAATTCACCTCCTCCCTCAATTCCCCTCCCAAACCATTAAGAAGGAAAGTAATATAATATCCATTATATGTACAAAGTCATGCAAAACATATTTCCACATTAGCCATGTTATAGAAAAGAGAGCCAAATAATTAAAGAGAATAAAATACTCAAAGTCTATCAGTTCTTTTTTTCATTATGAGTCCTTTGGAATTGTTGTGGATCATTGTATTAATCAGAATCACTAAGTCTTTCACAGTTGATTATTGTTATATTTCTAATACTGTGTTCGGTGTTGTCATGGTTCTGCTCACTTTACTTTATATCAGTTCATATAACTCTTTGCAGGTTTTTCTTAGGCCATCCTTTTCATCATTTTTAATAGAACAATAGTATTCCATCATAATCATGCACCATAACTTGTTCAGCCATTCCCCAATTGATGGGCATCCCCTCAGTTTCCAATTATTTTCCAACACAAAAAGAGCTTTTATAAATGTTTTTGTGCATATGAACCCTTTTGCTTTTCTTTGGTCACTTCAGGGTACAGACCTAGTACCAGTATTGCTAGGTGAAAGGATATGCACAGTTCTATATTCCTTTGAGCATAGTTCTAAATTGTTCTCCAGAATGATGAGGTCATTTGGAAGCTTCACCATTAGTATGGCTATTTTTCCATATTCCTGCCAGCATTTGTCATTTTCCCTTTTTGTCATCTTAACTAATCTGATGGGTGTGAGATGGTATCTCAGAGTTGTTTTACTTTGCATTTCTCTACTCATTAATGATTTAGAGCATTTTTTCAAATTACTGTTGATAACTTTGATTTTTTTCTTCTGAAAACCACCTAAAACAAATAATTTTTTAAAACCTATAGTTGTAAACAAGTGAAGTGGAAGAGAATCTTGAACCAAAAAAAAAAAAGAGCTAAAAAGAGCATCAAAGTAATAATAAATGCCAAAAAGATATGCTTTTGTAAGACAACTCATGAGTTAGAGGGGAAAATTTTGTGCAGAATATTTATTTGAGGATCAGTAGGAGGAGACACAAAATAGATTATGTGATAAAATTATACTACAGTCTACCCTGCCAGGAGGAAATGATTGGTGAATTCTGGAAGCAGATCACAAAACTGGTGGAAAGGAGTGATTTAAGAGTGATCATATCTTAAACATCTCAAACACTGACTGGCCCTCTCTGCTTAAAGCAGAGTAGTTGACTTAATGTGATGGTAATTTCATTTTTCAAAATATAAAGAAAGGAGTTAGAGGAACTGAACTATACTACTTCTAACTAATAAGAGGAATGGTTGCCAAGGGGAAAATGGCAGGAACTTTTTGAGCAACAGACATTTGGGAAGAGGTATCTTTTGGGGTCTTTACCTGGAAGAGATCAAAGAAAAAGGAAAAGGATTTGTATGCACACACACAAAAATTATAGCAGTTCTTTGTTCCATTTTATTGTATATGGTAGATAAGAGGGGAAAAGCCACAAATCCTTTGATATGCTTTAGAAAGATAGTTTAATTTTAAGATTTCAGAGAATGTCAACTTTTAATTTTGCTTAAATTTTCTTAAGGAAAGGGAATGTTCTTCAGATTGAGTTTAGAAGAAACATACTTAAAATGGAACTGACACCCAAGATAAGGAAATGGTAAGAGAGTGTACTGCAAGAAATAGTAAATGTGATTGCTATATGGAATGGGAGGAGTACTTTAGGACTAAATACGTGAACATGCAAAATTAAAAAAAAACAGAAATAAAATAAATTCTTCAGATTATAGTTTCATGACCTTGTTTCCTACTCCTAATTGATTTAGAATGTTTTGTTATATATTTTTTGAGCACTTAGAAAAGAGAAAAGGAAATAAGATCACTAAGAGCCAGTATGGGTTCATCAAGAAATCCCTTCAGAATAAACCATGTTTCCTTTTTCTTTTTTAAATACAGCTACTAGGTTGATAGATCCGGGAAATGCAAACGACATAACATACCTGGATTTCAGCAAGGCATCTGACAAAATTTCTCATGATATCCTTGTTGACATGAAGGAGATGTGGGCTAGATGAAAGTAGAGTTAAATGCATTCAGAACTGGTTGAATGACAGGACTCAAAGTGGTAATTAATGGATCGTTGTCAGGCTGAAGGTACATCTCTAGTAAGGTGCCACATTTTTTTTCTCCTTGGCACTCTTCTGTTCAATTTTTTTTTTAGTCACTGACTTTGATGAAGGCTTCAGTGGCATGCTCATCCAATTTGCAGCTGTGAGGAATGGCTAATAAGGTGGATGACAGAACTGGGGCACAGAAAGATCCTGACATGCTCAAACCATGGGACAAATTTAATCAGCATAAATGTAAGGTCCTATCCTTGGGTTCAAATAATCACCAGCAAAAGTGGAGGATGGAGGAGATGTGCCAAGACAAAATTTCATATGAAAAATGCATGGAGAGTTTAGTGGAATGCAAACTCATGGGAGTTAGCAGCGTGACAAGACAATCCAAAAAAGTAACCTGATCTTAATTAAGCCAAGTGAATAGTGTAGAGAGCTGGTTTCCAAATATTTTTGTGTGTGTGTGTCATATCAGTTAAAAAAATAGCAGTCATCCCAAAATACATATATTTATTTATTTAGTAATTATATACATGTATTACCATAACAGTATGTTGGTACGGTATGAGCTCAGGTTCATCCTTTCTACATTTCTATTTTGGGTATGCTTTATAGTATACAAAATCTCTTAAGATGAAATAAATGTTTTTAAAATATTTGATTTCATTTACGAGTGGTACCCCAAACCTGTTTTATATCACCAGTATATTACTACTAATAATATATATGTCTCTATATGTATATATATTTAGTGAAAGGAAAGTCAATGAATTTCTCGCAGTGTGAATGAATGTGCTTTATTTAAAAAAAAATCCCTGTTATGTCCTGGGGGATAGAGTGGAATTGTAAACAATAATTGCACGTTAGTAATTAATTTTGCAATTCATTTGATCAATCTAGCTAGTCAGGCAACTGAATCTCTTTTTTTAAAGTTTTAAAATTGACGATGTACTCAAATCATTGGCCACAACAGTCAGTAAACAAACTATCTTCTCTATTTTTATTTTTTTAAATTCTGAAGTTAACAAACATCAAAAAGTGAACGTTTTCATATACAAAGTAGACCACACAAAGACAACTGCTTACGGAACTGTGAATCTTTACTCGTTACTGCTTGCTTTATATATATACATACATATATAGATATAGATATAGAGCCATTACTTTCAAAACTGTCCTGCTTGTCTCTGCTTCCTTCTGAATTTCCTCCTGTACTCCTTTGTACATTTGAAAAAATATTTCATTGACTTTCTTTATTAGTATTTTTTTTTTTGGAGGGCATTACCCTCACTTTTTTTTTTCCTAATCCCCTTTGGAAACTGAGGTCAAGAGAGGATAACTGCCTCGCCCAGGGTCCTATAGTTAGTAACTGCCTGGGGCTGGATTCAAATTCAGGTCTTCCTGACTCCAAGCATTTTACTATTGTGCCACTTAGTTGGCTCTAATTTCAAGGTTCTACATGGCGTGGAAGTTCCTTGCAGAGAACTCAGCCATCTTCCTATTTCTTGTTTTTCTCTCATCTCTTTTGGAAGCTACAAGAGCTGGATTGAAGATCTCTTTGATTTTTAGCTGAATGTTATGCTTGTGGGTCTCAACACTTTCTCCATCTTTTATCATACCAAGGCACAGATCAAAAGACAACCATAGCTCTAGTCCTAAAATCAGCTGACATGGAATAAAGCCGGTATCATCTTGGCAGCATTAAAAGTATGCACTAGAAAGGACACATGTGCTCTGCTTGAGCCTCAGGTTACCAGCAATGTGTGATGGACAGTTTATTGACTGCCCTCAGGCCCAATTCGTGGGGCCTGGAGTCTCATGGGAAACATATTTCTTAATCACATGGCCTTATTCTGGTCGCACTACCCATTGTGTAGACTTCCCTTTATCTGACCCCTGTTACACTTGAATCATTCATTATTTTTATGTATTTATGTCTACTCACCATGCTGGAGGCAACACAATCTTAAAAGCCTTAAGGGATTACTTCCCGTGATATCCCAAAGATATGAAAATACAAAATAACAGCAAAATACAGAAGATATTGCTACCCTCAAAAGGAATTCAAGATAGTATCAGTAGGTACCTACTCATATGCACCTTCTCATCCCTATAAAAGCTTTGTAAGAATGATTTCCATGAGTATCGAAGGGATCTACTATGGAAATATAAAAAGGAAATAGACATGTTTTATGGAAGACTATAGTCTTACTTTTTTAGATTTGAAATTTGTATACACTACAGGATCCTTCTGCATTTGTTATTTATTGAATACAAAAAATATTACTGGATACAGTTAACTGTAGCCTTACAACCTGTCTTGTTGGAGCCTGTCTCCCGCATATTTGAAGAACATGCAAGATTTTTTGGTAAATGCAGCCACAGAGAGAACTCCATTCAGCAACCTTGTGGTAGCTGAAGTCACATGAGACATAAAATGGGGAAATATATGCTCACCAAAGGTCTTGCCACAATCACAGAGGATGGTTCAAGGTACAAGGTACAAGGTTCAAATAGAAGTAGGTCCTTATAGATGGTAAGATCATCCAAGGCTCATACTTGCAGATGATATTATGCTGGCTGTATTAAATTAAAAATATTATAATAATTCTTCAATGAGATCCATGATTGTTTTAGAATATTAGCCTAGCAATTTATATAACAAAAACTAAATGGATTAAAAATATCTATTGTTCAAACTGCAACATACAGTTAGAGCATCAGTTCATTGAGTCAGTATATCTGCACATGTATCAGGACAGTGATTGAAATCGGATAATTAGTTTGGGGAGAATTGAAGAGGAGGTGAAACACACTGGTTTGTATTTGTAAAATGGCAATGTTTTTAATGATGTCAAACTGCTCCTTTATATGAGGATCCATCTTTTCCAACACCAAGTCTCCCAATGATGCTTTATGTTTATGAACTTTATTGTACTCTCGTAGAAATGAAAGTTCAGGTCACTCAAAAGGCCAAATGGACATATGTATTGTGTGTGCAAGTAGGCCATGGCATATTTCCAATGATGGTCTATATTCAGGCAGTCTCATAGGAGACTCATTGTGGAAATTTATGATCAGAAAAGGAAATGGGTTGTTTACTTGGTGAAAGTTAGAAATAGCAACTAGAAAATCCCTTTCCCCTCTCCCCCTAAATAGAAAGAGACCTGAAGGAAGCCCTCCACACTGGTGGGTAGACAATACATAGATGATTTATGGAAGAAAGTCGATTAAAAACTACACAGAATGGACAACCATTGATGGATTGTGAGTTGATGCAATGGAAGGAATCCTCACAATGATGAGATCACAGATGCGTTAAACTTGTGAAGTATATGATTGCTTTACTGCTAAAGGAAAGAGCCCACATACATGGACTTTATCCCAGTGCCTTGCACATAGTAGCTAAGCAACAAGCCTTTATTGATTAGTTGATGGATAAATTCCAAATCACCACTTTACAATACAGTGCACAGATAGCTACAGAGATAAGATTGTTTAGTAAACATGGAATTAGAAATAAGATCTGGTTTCCTGCCCTAGCTCAGAGAATTTGCAAATGACAGTTTTAAGTCCACAGGACTCTTTCCTGCTTTGGTTTCTTTACTGAGAAGGGGTAATAATAAAGATAATGGTGATCCTACCTCACATAGCCAGAATGTTGGGCAAATTAATGAACAATTTTCTTTTAAGCACAGAAATCATACCATCACAAGCGCCACATATTCCCATGTTGTTTTCCTTATTTGGGAGGTGCGTTAAAAACTCTGGTAGGGGGATTAATAAGTATATTCCATATTTTCCCCTTCTGCCCTCCGCTTCACAAAGGGCTCTGAGCTCACCTGGGTTTGAGTATGTTCTCTGTAGCTAATCCTCAGTGTTTCTTTTTTGACGACTTGTCCCTATCTGGAGTTAATCTGAGACCATCTCCAAAATAAACCTTAGGTTTGGCTTTTGTCTAGATTTCCTCAAAAGTAGGTAGCAGGTTCCTCATTCCTGCATAAATACTTACTGTGCACATGGGTATGGGGTATGGGACAGTTTTGATTTTACTTATTACAGAAAATGCGTAGAACAAAAGTAGTCACAGGAGCCATCAAATAAATATAGAAACATAAAGCATCCAAATAGCTCAGTAGATCTCCCTTGGAAAATTAAAAACAAACAACAACAAGACAACTTTTGGGAGCAGCTTAACTCCTCATTTACTTTCCCCTGCAGTCTGAGTAACATGCAGCAATATCAAGTTAGGTTGGCAAGGTCTAGATCCCTTGCCATCCGTGATTTGGCTTTAGTCTTTCATCTACAGACAGTCCTATTCCTTCCCCAAATTGTGTAGCCTATTGAGAAAATCTTCCTCCAAGAGGCCAGAGCCTAATGTTCAAACCTAGAAACTATTGACATCCTAGAAACTCTCAACTCACGATTACCCCATGTAGTAACTTCCAAAGCTAGTAATGTCCATTCTCAGTCTTTAATCTGTGCTCAAAAAAGGAAACAATAAGGTAGAAAAAGAAGACAGTCAATACGGGGAAGTCTAGGAATAGCCTTTCATGATTGCTACTCCCAATGCGATTCTCCTGCAAGTTTCCATTCTCTATTCTTCCCATTACTACGGTCAGAAAGTCCAAGGAAGAGAAAGAATAAATTTAACACAATGGCTGGCACAAAGTAGGCACTTAATACAGTGGTACCTTGACATACGAGTGCATCAACTTATGAGATTTCCGAGATATGAGTTGTCACTCTGTCAATTTTTTGCTTTGAACTGTGAGCCAAAATTTGAGGTATGAGCTGCTGCTAGGTAGTGCAGAGAACACCACAACCCAATGCCCACCCAGCATCCTGCACCTCACTTGTTCAGTCCATGTGTTTACCTCACCAGCGAAGAAAATTAAGTTAAGTGAAAGTAAAAAAGATATCATAGCAATTAAATTCAGGGATAAAGTGAATAAAAGTGACCGAAAGAGCATGAAACAAAACTCCTCTAACCTCTTCCATCTATCTCCTCTACCTTCCACCTCCACCTTTACATTCTCTTTTATTATGTTTTTATACAATATTTGTTATTTATAAATACTTTTTCTTATTTGAAAACATGTAACAAAAAATACTGGGGTGACATTTTGGGGACTGGAAGGGATTAATAGCATTTAAATTAATTTCAATGGGGAAAATTGATTTGCTATAAGAGCAAATTGAGTTATGAGCTCAGTAATGGAACTAGTTAAACTCATAAGTCAAGGTAGCACTGTAAACTTGTATTAATTGACTGACTGAACCACTTGACAGTGTCTCTCTGTCTGGGTCTGAGTCCACTGATGAGAATCCCCAGAGATGAACCTCAGCCACCAAGATGGAGCTCCATTCCCTGACACTCAATAAGTCAGGCATCAGTGTTGCTAGTCTGCTTTTATGGGAGGTGTTCTTCAGACGCCTGAGCCAAGACCCAAACCTTGTAACCTCATCAAGCTGGGTGAGAGGGAAGGATGAAGAGGAAAACCAACACGCAAACACGTAACTAATTGTTCAGGGTCTACTTTGACCAACCCACTAGTTTGTGTTTTTGGTTTATTTTTAGAGAAGACGTATTAAAATAAGCAGAGATCAAATCATATTATCGGAGTAAAGCGCCCCTTCCCCACTAAAAATGATTCATTGATGCCAAATAGAGACCTGGTACTGAAGGGTCTTTGACCTACAGGGCATGGGCTTTGGAACAGACTCTGATATTTAAATGGTGCACATCCATTGGCCAACTGATAGACTTCACTGTTTCCTTGTAGGGGCATTGCCTGCTGATCCAAGGGGGGAAATTGGGTGAGATAATGGGCCAGATTTAAAAATGCTTTTATTAAATTCTATTTCTGAATGAATAGATCAACTTGGCTTTATCATTTTAATTTCTTTAATTGCAAAGCCATTTTGCTGAATTTGGCATCTATCCTCTGCCCCTCCAGTTAGATTAATTATCTCCGTGTTCTGTGAATTTCTGCAGTCATTCCTCTTAATTTCATTGCCACACTTGAGAGGACATAGCTGCCTGCCCGCGGGCCCTTTTTATTTCTAAATTCTACTAATAAGCCATTCATAACTTCAGCAAATGTCTATGGAATGGGGAAACTCCTTGGATTAAATGCGCCTCCTCCTTTCATACAAGAGGAAGCTGTTTTCCTCCCATTGGCAGGGCCTGGGCAGATCAGTAAATTAATTATGTTCCTATCATTTATGTGTGAGATTTATTTACTGCTAACACAGAGGTTTCCATGGAGAGATGAAGTGATTAGCTCTCAGAACAAATTTCGGCTCTACCAGTTTATTTCTTCAGGGAAAGCAAATATGATTTTCCTGAGAGAACACACCTAGCCTACTTAAAATGACGAGCAAGGCAAGTGGACTTTTTTTTCCTCTCCAAGAAAAACCGCAGCACAGCCTAATACACATTTATGTTTAATTTGAATTTAAGCACAAGTTTAACACTTTTCAATATTAAAATCAATTAGCTAGTCAACAGCATGGATTGTGTGTCCTCTAGTTGCTGAGGATTGGGCAGGGTACTATGGAGAGATACAGAGCTTCTTGGAGGCGAAATCACTGCCCTCTAGGCTTTTACCACTTAATCAGGGATAAACAATATCTGCACAGGAAAAAGACTAGCAAACACTTACAAAGCAGTCCTTTAAGTGGGTAAATCATAGGCCT
>CM053580.1:201687449-201703870 GCA_028627135.1 Pseudochirops cupreus | reverse complement strand
TCTTCTTCTTCTTCTTTTTCTTCTATTATTTTTTGGACAGGGATAAGGTGGGAATTTGCTTTGCATGAATATGAGTATTTGTAATGGATTTTGTTTTTTCTTGTCTCCCTAATAGATGAGGGAAGAGGCCAAGTGAGAGAGAGAATTCAGAACGAAAATGAAATAAAATTGAATTTTAAAAAGTGCAGACGTGTCTCCTGGGAGCAGCTAGGTAGTGCAGTGGGTACAAAGCCAGGCCTGGAGTCAGGAGCACCTTTTAGGAGGTTATTATTTTTTCCTGAGCACTAATAAGAAGATGTATTTTTGTAAGAGGGGTGGGGCAGCTATGTGGTACACGGAACGGAGGACCAGGCCTGGAGTCACAAACACCCAAGTCCAAATCCAGGCTCAGACACATACTGTCAGTGTGACTCTGGGTAAGTCACCTAACCCTATTTGCCTCAGTTTCCTCATCTGTAGAAGGAACTGGAGAAGGAAATAGCAAACTACTCCAGTATCTTTGCTAAGAAAACCCCAAATGATGTCATGAAGAGTTGGACATGACTGAAATGACTGAATAATCACAAGAGGCGTGTCCAATGCTTATACCAATGAAATAATACTGAAAATGCGTGCTAAAAAGGGACAAGAAGAAATCATTACAGAAGTATTTAAATGTCCAAAGTAAAGTATTTAAAATTTGCAAAGAAATGCACATAAAAAAAGAGAAAGAAAGAAAAGAAAGAAAAAAAAAAATCCCAGGACAAGCTCCCACTTGGGGAGGGGGGTTAGCAGTGGGGCCGGGGATGATGTATTTTTGGCTAGATCACTCACTGCCTCTCTCTGGCCTCCACTCTCACGTGAATGATACCACTCATCCCCAACTTCTGCCTTAAGGCATCTCTATAGGTTTTACTTTTCCCTTGGTCAACCCTTATTACTCCAACCCTGAGAAGGGAGTGGGGATTACAAGGTCCGTTTAACCTGTAGAGAGAGAAAACCAGGGCTGCCTCAGAGAGGGCTCTTTCTCTAACTTGTATTTCCTAAGCTTCTTTCTATTATTTTAAACTACTTATTTGTGTTTCAGGCTTTTTCTAGGGTCATTGGTCTGGATTCACTTATTCCTTTCTGGTTTTGGAGATGGGTGGGGAGTTAAAAATATGTATTCAATAAGTTTCTTTGAAGAAATGCAGAATGGGATGTATTGGCTTCACATCAGAGAGTCAGAGTGCAGTAAAGCATGGGGATAAAAGTTCTACCTTTGGAATTCTTGGTAAAGCTGAAGCCTCGGGTCATGGAAGTTGAAGCTCTTGGGCATGGAAGCTGTGGCAGGAGGCCCCCAGAAGCAGCTTTTGTGCCCTCCCAGGGCATCTCACCATTCCATTCTGTGAGCTTTCATTTTCTCTACCTTTAAAATCATCCCCTATATCCTAGCTCATCCTGTTTCTCCCCTCACTCTTAAAGAGAGAAAGGACTGACTTTCCAGCATTAATCTCACACTTCTCCATAGAGGAATACATCTGTGAGGCCCCCTTACTCCTCTAATATTCACATAAGATCATAGGATGAAAGACTGAAAACTGGAAGAGACAAAGGCCATCTAGTCCAATCTCCTTATTTTGTAAATGAGGAAACCCAAACCTACAGAGCTTAAATGACTATTAGCCCAAGGTCACACAGGTAGTAAATGGCAGAAGCAGGATTTGAACTCAATACTTATTACTCTAGAGCAGCGGTTCTCAACCTGTGGGTTATGTTCAATTTGTAACAATGAAAATACATCCTGCACATCAGATATTTACATTACGATTCATAACAGTAGCAAAATTACAGTTATGAAGTAGCAATGAAAATAATTTTATGGTTGGGGGGGTCACCACAACATGAGGAACTGTATTAAAGGGTCGTGGCATTAGGAAGGTTGAGAACCACTGCTCTAGAGCCTGTATTCTTTCTCCTCCAATAGAATATAAACTCCCTGAGGGCAGAGACTTTGAATTTTGTCTTTGAATCTCCAGAACCTACAAGTGTCTGTCTTTTGTACGATGTTTAATAAATTTGTACGATGTTTAATAAATTTAATAAATTAATAAATAAATCTAATAATAAATAATAAATTCTTTAATAAAATAAATTAATAAATAAATTTGTACGATGTTGACTGATTGGTTGATTCAATTAATGGATTATTGTTTGCCAAATGAATAACTGTCCTCCTTTCCTTATTTTTGTTCCTCAGTTTTCTGTCTCTGAAATAAATTTAATTTCTCCTATTAATATTGATAGGGCAGCTAGGTCGTGCAGTGAATAGAGTGCTGGACCTAGAGTGTAGAAGACTTTTGTTTGTGAGTTCAAATCTGTCCTCAGACACTAACTAAGCTGTGTGACCCTGGGCAAGTCACTTAATCCTGTTTGTCTCAGTTTCCACATTTGCGAAATGAGCTGGGGAAGGAAATGGCAAACATTTAAGTACCTTGCTAAGAAAACCCAAGCAGTATCACTAAGAGGCTGACATAACCAAAAAATAACTGAACAACAAAGAACTTTGATCTTTTAAAAGTGTGGGTAGGATTTAACACCAGTGCTAATGTACTTAACGAATGCTAAAAATTGTTAGCAACATGCTAGATTCAAGTTTTAGGACTCTATTGCTGTCCAAGTGTGCTATGCCATTATATTACAATGACTTGCTAAATCCACTGTGGCATAGTTTGCATTTTGGCTGTAAAGAAGAGGCTATTACAGTAATGGGTCAAGCATTGGAGCAGTGCATTTCTTTATGGTGTTGTTGAAATCTCTTTGGAATAGGAAAAGCTCCATCATGGTGTTATACATATTAATGTGTGAAGGGTTGGGTTTTTTTTTCCTATTGTCCACACCTTTCAGATTAAGTCTGACTGACAGCCTTATCTATGACTTCCAAGCCTGGGCAAGACCTTATGTATAGACTGACCCTTTTGGATTTTTTTTAACTTAAAATAAATGTCTATTCTGAGAGTGTTTTATCACCAGAGTGGTCAGTTATTTTGAAAAGCCAAATTGATTGAAGGCTCCATAATCTAAACTCTGAAGCTGTTTAGATATGCAACTACTGTAAAAGTTTAGATTACATGGATGTAAAGGGATGTAAAGGAAGGAAGGAGAGTATTTGCTTCAACTTTCACCCTTTCTCCCATTCCGATATGTTCTTTTATATTTAGCTTCCTACAAACATCAGACTCAATTTGGAGCCAAAGGGACTGAGGATAGGGGGGGTGTTTCTTCCTCTCTTTCCAGTGTAGAAATTGAACTTCTTTCTTCATGAACAATGGCTACATATAATGCCTCAATTAAAAATCTCACAAAGCCGGAAAAAGCCAAAATGTCACAAGGACAGGTTTGGATATTTTCCTCCTCTTCAGTAACCTTGTTAGTAGCCACATTTATTTAAAGTCGCCTTGGGCCAAAAGTTATGTTTCTCATTAATATACATCAACCTATTTTTCAATGGCAACTGTTGTTGCTATTTCCACATTCTCCACAGTTTTCCCTCTCTTTTGTTCTTCAATATAGTCCTTATGAATCTAAGGAACAATTGTCACTTCTGATTAGGTGAACCAAATGTACAAGAATTGATGGGGCTTTCTACCTAATGTTGTTAGCCTGAACCTGGTTTGTTTATTTAATGAACAAAATGTCACAGTGTATCTTTGTCCTTTTGACGTCTGAAACAGTGGCAGCTGGTGGCAGATTTCCTGAAAACTGGGGTACAGAATTAACCAATTCAATTTGCATGTTATAAAAAAACTTAAAAAAAACTACAAACCTTTTTTTTGGAAAATGCTCTCTCTCTCTCTCTCTCTCTCTCTCTCTCTCTCTCTCTCTCTCTCTCTTTCTCTCTCAAAAACTAAAGGAAAATGTTTCTGAACACAGATGTCCTGAATGCTTTTGTATAATGGGGGTGGTGTTGATAGTTGAGCAGGGTGGCAGTTGTGTGTGTTTGTGTGGGAAACTGAGGCAAGAGAAGAAAACTTGCTTGCCTGATCTTAATGTAAACCTCTTTTCAGTATCCATGCAGAGCTGATCCTTATTCTGGGTGAAAAGATCCCACTAGGAGCTATTAGATTCCTGAAAGATAAACAATAACATCGGTACGTTTCAAATCAGAGGGCTGTAGTCCTTATGAATTTTCAAATTCAAGGGGAAAATAAATAGTGATTGGAGTCAGATGGGCATTTTGCAGAAGTGAAAAAAAAATATGTCACCATCTTGACTTTCAGAGCCACTGATAATAAACCATTTCTTAATTATAAGATGTCCAGATACTTTGAACAGTGGGACAGGTAATTGCTAATCATATGTGGAAGAAACACCTGGCTGTGTCAGCATATTCCAGGCAGAGTGGAAATGTAACGTGAGTATCTGCATGAGCGTGTGGACCTTCTCACTAGCATTTGTTTTCCAGGACAAAGTCATCCTCCCTCAGATTTGCTGACTTGCCTGGGCTTTGGGGAAAGATGATGCTGAGCTTCCCTGGGTTCCGATCAAAGGGAAGGAAAAGGCAATCGTGCTCAATCCTTGTTTAGGCTGCAGAGTGTATTCTTCATCACGACCAATACTACAGCCAACCTTCATGTGCAAAGAAAAGAAAACACAATCTTTGTGTATATGACATGACAGTCCAGGGCTCTGAACTACTTGGTAAAAGGCCCAGTTGTGAGTATGTCTGGCAATTAAAAATAATTGGGAAGCAGGTTTGCCACTAACTCTTCCAAGCATGCCAGTTATGATATAATGATGTTTCATTAGACATGCTGAACGCGGTGAGCGCCGTATGGCAGTGGCAATTAGGAAGGATCATAAAGGGAAAAAAAGAGAAACATTAAAAATACCCCAGCTAAGATTAGCATTGCATTTAATGGCCACTTCATTAGCTAATTGATTTCTTATTAGTTACAGGGAAAAGCCCGGTTAGGGGCTCTGCACATCTAATTAACAGCATTTACACAATTAGTCGGTTGCTCATTTTGTAACTAAACATTCTTGGAATCGACTGTGGCTGTGATGCTCTGGGCCATTTGACTCACTTTATTTTATTTTTTTGTTAATATTGGCTTAACCTTCAAATCAAAAATTTGCTCCCCCAGGGCCCCACCATATTTAATCACAATGTTAAGCACAGAGAAATGGGCTACGTCATCCAGTCTTAGCCCTGGATCCCTGGCTCCTTCCTTTATTCTTTATGTTTCTTCCTAAAACTTCTTTTATTGGCATCATAAAGTCAATAGCCTTCCCTTATGAAAATAGTCACCACATGATTTTTCCCCCAGCAAATATGATTATTATTATTATTATTTTTGCAATTGGCAAATGGAACAACTATAAGCTTGACCACATTTTTTTTTTTGCTTATGTATTGGGGAAAGTATGCAGGGGGTCTGGCTGAGATATTTAATTCTAATGTGGTTGTTTCCTTCTACTGCAAAGAAATTTATTTAATAGGAAACCAGCCATTTCAGAACAATTTTAAACTTAGCAAATATTTTCTTGAGGGTGCACAGGGGTGTTTTTAAATGAGTTTTGAGGCTTAGCAGGGGTGGGGCTGAGTTTTGGGGAGGCCACTTGCAGGCTTCACTGCCTATGATTTGAAAATTACCTTTTATTCTTTCTCTTCAGTTTCTTAGGGATCTTGGGAATCCCTGATCCCTCTTTTTAATACTGCTACACATGCGTCAGGCTCTTCGCTTGTGGAAGGTTGCTGTTCATGGAAATTTTAAAATCTCAAGGTACCCATTTCCATTTGAGCAGAGGTTTTGATGATTTTTTTTTTTTACAACTCGGGCTCTTCCTCTAGCAGCTCTCCTTGCACACAGAGCATGGCAATCAAGGAGATTATATCTTGTCATCTCCCTACACCCAGCCCTCTAAGGTTCTTGCATGAAGACTCAGCCCAGTTCAGGCACTGACCTTAGCACTGGGGTCCTCATTCTTTGTCTTTCAATCTTATACTCTCCTTGGATGTGGGACAATTGACCTTAGTCAGGGCATGTAAGGTACCAGGTGAGGCTTTTTTCACAAAGCAGGTTAAGACAATTCCCACAGTGACAGAGAGCATAAAGCAGAGTTTCAGGAGTTAAAGGCTATCCTCACCTCTTCCTTTTCCTCATTCGAAAAAAAGATGCAACATTCAGGTTGCCCCAGTGTTCTGTCCTCCCATCCAGCGATGGTCCAGTCTAAAGTAGTGTCCCCTCCATGTCCAGAAAAATAAACAGCTCGTCTCCTCTTGAGCATAAATGACATTAAAGAGCTTGTTACATTATATTATTACCTTATTCACTAACTTATATTGATCATTGCCATATGTGTATGTCAGAAGGCCTAACGGGCTAATGTCTCAACAGGGAAGATCAATTGGTTCTTTTATTAGGTCCTGTTTATACTTCTGTTGTCAACTCTAATCACTTGTTTGTTTGAATTAAAGTTTCCTGCTTTCATTTACAGTCATCAGTGTCTGTCAAGAAGTAATGGTGTGGTAGAATTTCTCAGCCTATGTTTAAATTTCAGGCAGCTCAGTAAATATTTTTACATACTCACATTTGTAATCAAGACATGTACCATGATTTAACAAATTATTATCCTTCAAAAGGATAATTAATGAATTGCTAATTATTCTGATATGGACGTTAGTCTTAGTTCAGTCTTGAGTCATAATATGTACTGTTAATAACACAAGTTGATTCCATCTGTTGTTATTATAAGAATACTAATTTCATCCCTGAGAAAATTGTGATACTACATCAACTTTGTTATTCCAAGAAATATATGGATTCAAAGTGCACAGGAACCTTAGAGGCCATCAAATCCAAATCTCTGATTTTATAAATGAGGAAACTGAGTCAGACAGTGGTCAAGAGACTTGTGCAGTGTTCACATAGACAGTAAGTTGCAGAGCTGTTATTCAAACTGTCTGCTGTGGATGAGATTCGCAAAGAATTTTGCCATGTAATGTTTCAATCGATCTGCATGATAACCTTGTTAGGTACAGTCATATGGTAAGCACTATAGTATTTTTATATCCATTTAAAGATGAAGAGGCTGAAATTCAGAAAAGTTAGGTAACTTTCCCATGGTCTGCTGAATTCAAACCCAGATCTCTCTAACTTCAAATCTGATACTCTGTTTACTACGGCATGCTGTTTCAACATAAATTTGGAAACAAACATTGTTTGCAAACAAGCATATTATTTCAGAACAGCATTCTGTTTTGATATAAACGTTGCGGGCTGTATACTCTTGATTAAAATGCTATGCTATAAATAATATATATATTACATTCTAGGACTTAGCACAGTAGACTGGCACATAGTAGGTACTTAACTCTTAACAAATGTTTGTTGACTTGTCAGCATGACATTAGTTTATTAATATTGTCATATTAAATTCCTTAATTCTTGCATATGGAATTATATATGTTATATGACATATTAAGAGCTCTTCTATCCATATATCAAGAGGCATATATCAGGAATACTGTTCATGTGAACTTAAAACTATATTTTCTATTTGTAAAAACTCTCCTGTTGGGAACACAAAGTAATTTACAAATATTTTACAACTGATAAGTATCAAGTGGCAGTACTAGACTTTCCACACTAAAGAAGGTCTGTCATTCAAACAAACCTGCTCTGAATGCTACTCTTTAAGGACTGAACATCTTCATCTCCATCATCCCCTTAGGCCAGAGCTCCTATCTGGTGCAGTAAACCATTTTCCTGGGCTTCCTAGAATCCAAACCTGAATGGTTGTAGTGAGAGGGCCAAAAGGTGGTAAGGATGGAGGGAATGGTCACTTGCCCTGCATCATCCTGGGTCTCAGATTTAATGCCCTCCATAGTTGAAGGGGGTCTGCATGTATCCAGGATCACTCTCACAGACAGTGTTTTTGATGCTGAGCCCTACCCTTACTTTCCTAATCCTTATCCTGGGCAGATCTGTAGAATAACAGGGCCCCCACTTGCATTCTATCTCTGGCCTGTGACTGGTTTACTCTTTTAAGAAATTGCCGGAGGTGGGGCCAGATTTATGCAAGAGTGTGGAGGCACAGTGGCTAGAGTACTAGACCTGAAGCCAGAGAGACTCATCTTTATGAGGTCAAATCCATCCTCAGACAGTAGCTGTGTGATCCTGGACAAGTCACTTAACCCTGTTTGCCTCAGTTTCCTCATCTGTAAAATGAGCTGGAGAAGAAAAAGGCAAACCACTCTAGTATCTTTGCCAAGAAAACCCCCAAATGGGGTCAAAAAGAGGTGGACATGACTGAACTGCCTGAATAACAAACTGCAAGTTAGTGATGGTTCAGTAGCTTAAGACCATCTGAGATGAGTAGGACCATGTCTTCCCAGCTTCCTGTTGACCTAGGTGGAAAGAGTTAATTGTCTCTCCCGACATAGAGGCTTACAGCTTTCCTTACTTTCATACTTGAATAAAGCCAGGCAGAAAAGACAGAAGCTCACTTTGGTCTGTTAACATGTTCAAAATATACCCCTTTCTAGCTCAGTAGTCTGTCAAAAGTCCATTTTTTTCACCACATGGTTAGTGGACTGGAAATTAGGAAGGCTAGCACCTCAGGTGTGAGGCCTTGCTAAGCCCTTTTTTGGGTTGTTCATCCACCTTTAGTGTCCACCAGACACTCAATTCTCACCTGTGGCTCCAAGAATCTGTGGCATGTGCAGTGGCCACACTCCAGTAAAACGTCGACAGACGGGCTAAATCAGGTTGAGGGTAACTGATGGGCCTCAAAACCATCAGCGAATTAGAAGAGTGAAGACTTCACTTTGTAGAATGGGTGGACAAGAATAATGTGTTCCAATGGCTGTGAAGGTGACTTGAAGCAGGTGCTGTGGAGCAGCTTGGTCAGACATCAGAGACACCAAGGTCATCCATTGCATCCCAGACATTCTTGACTTTTGTCTTTGGATGACTCTGGAAGGGAAAGTGAGGTTGATGACTTTGTACAGCCTTGCTTCACTTAAATTCAATTCATACACAAGTCAAGACATCACTCCATATTGTCACTGGTCCTCTTCAAAAACAAAGGACAAAAAATGGTGGACTGGCTGGAAACAGTCATAGGATAACTTCACATGTTCTAAAGTGAAGAACACATCCTTCTGTACATATCATCTCACTCTTCCAAAAGCAATCTCACCAACCAAATCACTTGGTGTGGTTTGGCAGCAGGTAGAAGACACAGTACACAGGGTAAGGATGATACTATCATTGGCCAGTCTCTCTTTACAATGTAAATGAATAGAAAGACATTCCTTAAGCACTTAATTTGTGTTTATCTGCTTATTAGGAGAGACGATGCCTGTGATATCCAGGGAAGGGAGTTTTGGTCTAGCAGTCATGGAGAGGATGAGTTGATTCAGAGTGCAGGTTATTGATATACTTTCCAGAAATAATGATAACATTGATTCCATTATTGTGGCTGGAGTAAGAGAGGGAAAGGTTGAAGAAATCATATCTACCTGTGCATAAGGCAGGCTGGGTAGATAGCTAGATGTGGTGTTTGAAAGCAGTAAGGAGCTTGTTATAGTGAGTAAATTTACACTCTTACTCATCTGTTAAGACCACTCAGTCAGAGTGGAAACTGCAAAATTAAGTGGATTAATTTCTCCAGGGATCAAGTGCATGATTTCTGGAGGCGGCATCATAATGAGTTTTATGGCTGTTTTTTTCTTCAAATTATACCTTTAAAAATGGAAAACAGACTTGTCATCCCATTATTTTTATTTATAAGGTTTTTAAAATTTTTATTTGTATTTTAAGATCAAAATATGAAAATATACATTTGTAATGTTCTTTGTTCATATTTTAGAAGTAACAAGGATTAATAAAGCTGTAAAAAGATAGAACCTAGAGCCTGGAGTCAGGAACACCTGAGTTCAAATATAGCCTCAGATGCTTACTAACTGTATGACCCTGGGGAAATCTTTTAATCTTTCCCTGCCTAAGTTTCCTTGGTTATCCTAAAGTGGGGATATAACACCTACATCCCATAGGAATTGTGAGGATCAAATGAAATATTTGTAAAGCACTTAGCACAGTGCCCAGCCCATAGCAGGAACTTAAATATGCTTACTATGCTTGTTCCTGCCCTCCCGTCCATAAGACTAACAAAGGAGGGTAAGAAGAATGGAAAGCAAAAACAGTATGTAGTATAGAAAACAATTACTTTATCAGGCTATAGTGGACAGTGTATAAAGTTGTAACACATTTGTCTTTTCTGTTCATCACAAATTAGCTGGAGGTGTATTCTTATAAAATTCTGTAAAAACATTAATTTGATGTATATGTTTTTTTATATTTGTCTTTCTTACCTACACAGAAAAGTTTTTAAGGTATTAGAAATATTTTTCTTCCTTTCTTTGGATCACCTATTATCTTATTAATTGCTAAATCCTGCAATAGTTTAAGCTTAAATATTGTTGAATCATTTCAGTTGTGTCCCAATCTTCATGAATCCAGTTAGAGTTTTCTTGGCTAAGATACTGGAATGGTTTCCAATTTCCTTCTCTAGTTCACTTTACAGATAAGGAAACTGAGGTAAACTGGGTTAAGTGACTTGCCCAGGGTCACACAGTTAGTATGTGTCTGAAACCAGATTTGAACTCAAGTCTTCTTGACATCAGCTTTGGTGCTCTATTCACTATGCCATTTAGCTGCCTGTTTAAGCTTAGGTATTCAAGTACTTAGCTCCTAAGCTACCCTAGGCTTTCATGAAGAGTTAAGACAATGCTTATAACATAGAGAGTAAACAATGAGTCAAGAGGGCTTCCAGAAACAAAGCCAGTTTCTTTCCATAAGTCATTAACAAAAGGACCTAATGTGACAATGATGATTTCAGGTCATTAAACACTTCCAATAAAGTTAGGGCAGAGTTGTAAAATACTGTTCAATAAAATCATCAGAATTTGCTCACTTGAGTACTTCAAATTGTCATTCAGGTTTTTCTATGAATGTCTACACACTGTGGTGTGGCCATGCAGTTTTCTATCTCTGTTCCTGCACCTACACTTGTGCTACTGTGGGACATGCCCACATATGTCATTCATACTGACTAAAGCACATAAATAACCTGTACTAGAAAATAGGGTTTCTGTAAATGGAAATTAGCTTGGCTTTCCTTGTGAACCATTTTGATTAATCTGCTAACCTTCGGAGTCCCTATAAGTAACAGGCCCCAAGGCATATGCCTAGCATTACTATTGGGTAATCTATATCTGGTTCTGAGCTCCTTTTAATCTGATTTTCCTGTTTTGTATTCATTTAAGCTCATCCTGATGCTTTGTTCTTTTTAGACTTGGTCCCCATACTCAGTTATAGTTCTGTTTATTCCAATTTTCTTTAATCTTAGACTCAATGAATATAGAGCTGGAAGGATATTTGGGCATCATCTATTCTAACTCCTTCATTTTACAGATGAGGACAAGGAGCATGATGGGACAGGAAGCAACTTGCCCCCAATCCTATTTTTGATCCTTTATTGGCTAGTGTCACAACTCTTGCCCATCCTATCATTGTCTGAACCTCAGTTGCACATTTAATATTAATAAGAGGTAACACTTATATGGCATTTGTTATGTTCCTGGCACTGTGCCAAGCACCATACAATGATTATCTCATTTGATACTCACAACCTGAGAGATAGGTACTATTAAATTATCCCAGTTTTATAGATGAGAAGACTGACAGGGGTCAAAGTGACTTGTCCAGGGTCATATTGCTAGTAATTGTTAGACGTTGGATTTAAACTTAGCTCTTCCTGACTCCAGGTTCAGCCCTCTTTCCACTGTGCCTTCTTCTTTATGGGTAACCTCTCCTTCCTATTTGAAATTGCCTAGAGCCCAGCCCTTTAATTAGTCATTGCTTGGTTGGTGCTGACATATTGGATATGATATATACAGTGGAAGGAAGACATTTTCTAGCTATTGCTGTTTCCTGGCTTGGGACTATACTCCAACTGAGTGATCTGACTGTTAGAGTCAAAACAGAGTGTGATTAATGAAATGGGAAGACACTGTAGGACTAACTTAAAAACAGGGAAAAGATTGGAGTATTAAATGTATTTCCCAAAATGACTCGAAAAGACAGTTCTGGAAAACAGGCATGATGTGATAAGACAAAAAAAATTGGTTGTCCTAGTCATCACACAGTTCATGAAGACTGATATGTGATTGACAGATCCTGGTACTTACTGGGGCTCTACTATTTGTCGAGACATGAGTTAGCACCATGAAGATGGCATCTGAATCAGACCCACAGAATTTTCAAGTCACATGATGTTATGCCATGGACCTGAAGATCTTGTTCCCAAAGGTCTGTATATGAGCTTTTGAACCACAATATGCAAAGCCCTAAAAGAGAGAAGCCTAGGGAAGGGATGGAGTGGCACAGAGCTGGGGCCGTGTCTCAATAGATGCCCTAGTCAGCACTGCCATCTTCCCTAGTGAGACAAGAATGCAACACAAATAAATATCATTCACTGGACCTTTTATATTGCCTTGGTTCTATCCCCTCAAGCCCAAGACTTGATGGACTAAATGGACTGTATCCCAAAGATTAGTGCTTTTCTTGAGCTTTAGATCAGGAAAGGTAATGAGATCCTTGGTCATACACCTCCATACAGAAAATTGTTTGCTAATTCAGAGACATCCTCTTAGGCTGATTAATAGATCAATCAGTCAACAAGTATTTATTGACCACGTTACAATGTGCAAGTGACTATGCTTGGTGCTGTCAATAATTGGTCTAATTGTTTTAAACAAAGCATTCATGCAAAAAATTAAGAAAATCCAAAGGTATTATATGACAAGTATAATGATTAGTATTGACAGGGGATGTTTTAGAAGTTGAGAGGAAGGAAAGCTCATTATGACATGGAAGGATCACAGAAAGTTTGATGCAAATAAATATGGCCCCTGGAGAAAGTTTCACGGAAGAGATTAGGCATTGTGATACTGTAATAAAGTGCTGTATTTGGAGTCAGACAATCTAGGTTAGAATCTTGACTCTATTACTTAGTGCCTTTGTAACCTTGGGTAAGTCACTTGACCACTGGAGGCCATAGTTTTGTTATGAGGGTGTTGGACTAAAAGGCCTCTTTGGTCCCTTCCAGCTTGAAATTTATTGTTCTGTAATATTGACATCATTTTCACCACGAAATATAGGTAGAATTTGGAAGGGCAAATCGGAGGCAGGGGACATTCCAGATAAGAGGAATGATATGAATAAAAGTCTCAGAAATGGATGACATTTCAAGGAATAATGAACATGGATGTGTATGTGTTCAGATTTGGTCTTGGTGAATAGTGGGAAATAAGTTCAGAAAGGTAGGTAGGGACTAGGTATTGTAGAGAACTTGAATGCTACTAGCTTTGACAACTCAGCTGGTAGCCTATTGCTAAAGAGTGCAATTCGATAGATATTTAGTTATTTCACGTGTTAAATCATGCTCCTGAAGACTTAATCCTCTCAATTTTGAAACTGTGACTTATGGTCCTGTTGCCCTGGTTGGGCATTGCTGCTATCACTCATTACACATAGGCCCAAGCTCTGCAATGCTTTATTTCACTTCTTAGCCATCTTCTTAACAACTGTCTTGCTGCTTTCAACAACTCTTCTTACAATTTTCGGAATCATAATTAAATTATCTGTCATTGCAATATACTTTCCTTTATTCTCTATTTACTGTCCCTCTACTTTCTAAAAAAAAAAAACCTTCACTTGTTACCATACCCTTTTTTTTATCATTGGTAATCCATGAAAGAGCAATTTATTTTTTTAAATAAGTTTTTATTAATATACTTCATTTTATATATCACCTACATTTCTTAATGTATCCTACCCTTCCTGTCTCAGAGAATCATCCCTTATAATAAGACTCTATTCTTTATATTCCTCATGCAATTGAAACTTTCAAAGTATCCATTTTAGGCTCTCCACTCCAGGCAGTTTCTGCCACTGCATTCTAGATCTTGGTCCTTGGATTCTCCTTCTTTGTTGTGCTTCTCAATCAGAAGAATGTCAATATAGGTGTCAAAGAGGACACCACCACATGGTAGACCCCACCCAGCTTTGATTATGTAGACCACCACTTATCTATACCCTCCTTGGGTTACCTTTTTATCTCTATTTGCCTCAAAGTGTCCTCCTTGGGTCTGTACTCTTTCTTTCCACTTGCTAGTTGCTTCCAGGAGTTCCAAACTCCCTCTGTCCTAAGGTAGGATGACTGAACTTTTCAAGCACCAAATCCCCTAGACTACACCCAGCACAAGGTTTCCGTCTTCCTTTGCAAAATATCTCTCTTCATACATAGGAGCATATATTGGTGGGACCTCCTCCCACCATCAAGACTACTTCCTTTATTTCTCCTCCTTTTTAATCCTTTCCCCCTCCATTTTCTTTCCCTTTTGGTTAAACTCATATTTATCAGGTAGGCTGCCCTGGGTTGCGTTTGCTCTTGGGTACACAGTATTTCATTTTCTCCTATATTTTATTGTGTCTACAGAAGTCTTGTGTTACTCAAATTTCTTTCCTTTGTATTTGAAGGGCTTTTTCTGGATAGTTTACACAACTTGTTTCTGAATCAAAACTGTTAAATTTAACCACTAAGTCACCTTAAAGTTTGCAGTCTTGGATTTTTCTTTCTTAGAGGCAACCTATTTGTGTTCTTTCAATTGGTGTTTCATTTTCTGTATTACTTTTTGCCTTATGATGTTCAAGTTTTTCATATTTCATGTTCTTCTGAGAACCTCTGATCTTCAAATTGTTTCTCCTATCCTTCCAATCTGTCAGTACTCATACTTATAATTTAACAATTCACCTAAGACCTAGCAACCCCACCCCCCACCTCATCCACCCAACACATAGCAATTGGAGGTGAGAGAATCTGAGAGTGTTAATGAGGAAATTAACTTTTTCTCAGAGCCTGAGAAAGATTTATTTTCAGGGTGAAAACAGAGAAACCTTTGTTTACTGAGTCACCAACTTTGAACACATATACATATACATCTATTTAATCACTTATGTATTTGTTTGAATCAAGAGGCAGTGCGGTGTAGTAGATAGAGAACTCTCCACAGACCCAGGAAAACTCACCAAGAAAACTCCCTCATGTCCCACCTCACACACACACACACACACACACACACACACACACAATTTGTGTGATGCTGGGTGAGTTACTAAGCTTCTCAGATCTCTAGGCAATTCTCTAAATCTATAAAGTGAAAAGCACATCTGTAATGGCAAGCAGAGTGGGATTGTTTTTGCTATTATTCTGTTTCTCAGCCTCAGTCTTACATGTCTATGCACTGAGGCAACCAGACATGTGCAAGTAGACTCTAACCAGTCAGATACATACATGTGGGCTCTAGCCAATCAGATATTGAGTAGAATTGTATATAAAGAGGCAGCACTAAGGGAGTCAACACTGAGAGAATTACACAGTGCTCAGAGAGAAAAGCAGCTTGAGTGGGCAAAGAGAGGAGACCTCTAAGAGCTGAGAGGAGAATCAGGCTCTGAGAGCAGAGAGGAGACCTCTGAGAGCTGGAAGGAGGTCTCTGAGAGCTGGGAGGAGACCTCTGAGAGCAGAGAGGAAACCTCTGAGAGCTGGGAGGAGACCTCTGAGAGCAGAGAGGAGACCTCCGAGAGCTGGAAGGAGACCTCTGAGAGTAGAGAGGAAACCTCTGAGAGCAGAGAGGAGACCTCTGAGAGCTGGAAGGAGACCTCTGAGAGTAGAGAGGAGACCTCTGAGAACTGGGAGGAGACCTCTGAGAGCTAGGAGAAGATCTCTGAGAGCTGGAAGGAGACCTCTGAGAGCAGAGAGGAGAACTCTGAGAGCTGGAAGGAGACCTCTGAGAGTAGAGAAGAGACCTCTGAGAGCAGAGAGGAGACCTCTGAGAGCTGGAAGGAGACCTCTGAGAGCTGGGAGAAGATCTCTGAGAGCTGGAAGGAGACCTCTGAGAGCAGAGAGGAGACCTCTGAGAGCTGGGAGAAGATCTCTGAGAGCTGGAAGGAGACCTCTGAGAGTAAGGTTGACTCTTTCCCTTTTGCCTTCCTCTTTTCCCCCTCTATTGTAACAATTATCTCTTGCCTCTTCCATGCTCAACCCCATTCTGACTCTCCCTGTTTCCTCTCAATCTAATCCTCTCTCTCCTCACAATTTCACCATTTGGAATATTATCCCTTCCTATTCAATTGATCTTATGCCCTCTATGGATTCATTTATACATATACTCAGGTATGTGCTTGTTTGCATATGTAAACCCTCTTACATAAATTTATGTGTATGTATATGTATATATATACATTTGTATTCCCTTGCCCTATCCTCATACTGAAAAAAGTTTCAACAGTTACAATTGTCACTTTTCCATGTTGTCATGTAAATAGTTCATC
>CM053580.1:201662486-201686949 GCA_028627135.1 Pseudochirops cupreus | reverse complement strand
TAAGTAGCATGTATATATGTATGTATGTATCTATATGTATATATATTCAAATAACATAATAAGTAGTATGTATCTAAATCAAGAACTAGTGACACATGTAATATACTAGAGACTTTCCAATAATACCAGGGGAAAAGCTAGGATGTCTATTATCATCACTGGATATAGTACTAGAAATAATAACTATAGGATAAGACAAGAAAAAAAATTGAGAGATAAATACAGACATAGAGATAACAAAAGTATCAATTTTTGCAGATGATATGATGCTTTATTTAAAGAACCTTATAGAATTAACTAAAAAATTAATTAAAACAGTAACTTCAGCAAAGGTGCAGGAAACAAAGTAAGGCCACATGAGTTACCAACATTTTTGTACATTGCCAACAAAACCCAGCAGGAAGAGGTAGAAGGAAAAATTTCATTTAAAAAATCTACAGGATGTACAAAATACTTGAGCATCTACCTGAGAAACCATACATAAGAACTGTATGAATTCAGCTACAAATGATTCTTCTTGCAAATAGAGATCTAAAGAATTAGAGAAATATTAACAGCTCATAGATAGATTAATCCAAAATAATAAAAATGACAATGCTACCCAAGTGAATTTACATATTTAATGCCTTGCCAACGAAACTACCTAAGAATTACTTTACAAAATTAGGGAAAAAAATTAAATTTGTCTGAAACAATGAAAGGCCAAGAATCTCAAGGGAAATGTGAAAAAAAGTGGGAAAGAAATGAGCCTAGCAGTACAAGATCCGAAACTATACCAGGAAAGCAATACTTTGTCCCAGGAAGCTCATTACTGGGAAAGCCTCATCATCCTGCAAGAGTATATAAACCAGGTTTTCTACTTCATCACTACTTTCTATCCCTCTGATTTAAGGGTATAACCATGAACTCCCAAACCTCCATTTAAGAAGGGAGCTCAGCTCAGAAATTCTTAGTTCTGACCTGGCTGCCCTGGTTTGGAGTCTCTCTGACTTTTCCACTATGCCTCTGCATTAGGTTGCTCCACAGCGCTTGCTCCACTGCTTTTCAGCTTCTCTTCTTGTAAGCTTTTTGTAGAGCAGGGACTAGATTTCTTTGTTTTGTTTTGTTTTTTTCATTTTTGCATCTTCAAAACTTAGCATAATACTTGGCATATAGCAAGACACATATATAATGTTCTTTGACTATTGATAAAAACTTGATTATATAAACATTGAAATGTATTTGTACAAACAAAACCAATGTAGTCAAATTAGAAGGGAAGGAGGTAACTGGAAAAAAAACTTTACAGAAAGTTTCTCTGATACAGATTTAATTTTCAAGATATATAAAGAACAGATTCACATTTATAAGAATATGAGTAATTCCTCAATTGATAAATGTTCAGAAGACACAAATATAATTTTCAGAGCATGAAATCCAGGTTATCAATAGTCATATTAAAAATGTTCCAAATACTAGTCATTAGAGAGACTCAAATTAAAACAGCTCTGAGATTCTACCTCAAATTTAGGAGACAGACAAAGTTGATTAAAAAAGGAAAATTATTAGTGCTAAATGGGTTGTAGGAAAAAATGGGTACATTAATGCACTGTTGGTAAGGCTGTGTGCTGGTTCAGCCATTCTGAAAAGTAATTTGAATTTATGCCACCCCCCAATAATTATTAAACTATTCATACCCTTAGACTAAAAAAAAAACATTAATAAGCTTATACTTGAAAGAGATCAAAGACAGGTAAATATGATTTACGTGCACAAAAATAGTTTTTGAATCTTTTTTGTGGTGGCAAAGAGCTAGAAATTAAGTGGGTATCCATTAATTAGGGAACAGCCAGACAAATTAGAGTATGTGAATGTAGAGGAGTACTATTGTACTGAAAGAAATGATGAAGAGGATGACTCTCAAAGAAATCAGGGAAGATTTGTATGAATTGATGCAGGAGAATCAAATAAGCAGAACCACCATGATTTATACAATAATAACGATACAAAATCAAATGACTTTGAAAGACTTAAGAGTTCTGATCAACGCAACGATCCGCCACAATGCTGAGGACTCGTGATGAAACCTGACACCTATTTCCTCACCCACTCACTTTACGCCTAGGATGCAGATTGAGACAAAAATTTCTTGGACGTGGACGAACGGCAAATTTGTTTGACTTAACTATGTGTGTTTGTTATAAGTTTGTGTGCCCCCTCCCAGGGGTGGGGAGTGGGGAGGACAGACAGAGGAGAAAGAGAATGTAGAATATTTTTAATTGGAAAATATTTTTTAAGTATAGAGCTATAGATTTATAGCTGAAAGGACCTGAGTTACCATGTAGCTCAATTCCCCCATTTTCTTAAGCATCACAAGCAGAATTCAAACCCAGGTTGCTCTAGAGCCAGCGGATGCCCCTTCCACTGTTTTATGCTGTTCCACTCAACCATTGCATGATAAGCTGGTAGAGACTAGTAGTCATCAACATGGTGCTTTTCCCAAGTTTAACTGGATCTTTAACGTGATACAATGCTTTAACCATATGCAATGTAACTAGTCGTAGAATGACAGGCACTCAGGCATCTGAAGAACAGGATACATTTTCCCCCTCACATAAAGAGGATACAGTTTTAGTGTTGTCACTATTCATAACAAAAACTTTCTTTGTGATTACCCATGGTTATCTTCCCCTTGTGTCTGAAGTGCTTTATCACCAGAGAGTGCTTGGAAATGTTCTCTTTGGTCCACAGATCCTGGTAATAGTATATATACGTGCTTAAAGATAAAAATGTGCTTCAAATCAAAGCTTGCTCCTTTGAGAGTGTGGGGAGAGGGAGTGGTTAAAAGTCACTCCATCTATGGAACTTATTAGAGAACTGTTCACTGTTTTGAAGCTGGAAGGAGAGCCTTTGATAGGGCTTGGTTGGTTCTTGATTCTTGCCACAGAAATGGAGTCAAGCATCAGGAGACACTAAGCAGGTGTCCCAGAGGGCAGAAAAAGAGAGCTTCCATCCATCCAAACAGCAAGCTAAGCAGCTGCATTTGTCGGTGTGAACTTTTCTAACCTTATGACCTAAAAAAAGAGATGTTTTTACTATGAGGTCGTCTGTGAGATGACACAGCACTTGGCTCTGTGAGTCAAACCTTCAGCTGCAGCCTGTGAATACTTTCTCTTTCCGACTCAGTTGGAACCTTGCTGGAAGCACAAGGGTAATTCTGCCCCCTTTTCTCTATTACTGTGGTTCAGATCTTTCCAGCAATTTTTATTCACTTATGTAATGTATAAAATGAGTGAATAATTATTTTTGCAACATCTGGGAGGGGAGGGGGAATATAAATATGCCAGATTACTGAAGCAACATAGCCATATGAATGAAATCATCTTGCTAACCCCTCTGAAAGTTACTAATACTTAACTTGATGGGCCATTTTCTGCATATTTGGAATTCATTTACTGATTTTTTTTTTCATGCATCATTTTCACTTTTTTTTAGAGACTGTAATTTAGTGTTAAATTAATCTTTGCTTTTCCAGTAACATTTTAAAAAAGTATCCAGCTGTCAGAAGCAGTGTGGTGTAGCAAAAAGGAATTGTAGATGAATTCAGAAGGCCTGGGTTCGAATCTCAATTCTGTTGCTTGCTCCTTTTGTGACTTTCCACAAGTCACAACTTCTGGGAGTCTGTTTTGAGCAAGTTGGGGATAGATAATTTCTAAATTCTCTTCTAGCTCTAGCTCTTGCAGTAAAAGGCATTGTTTGATATTACAAAGATCAGTAAATCAATTAGTGTTTATTAATTTCTTTCCTTAGCACTGTGCTAAATGCTGGGGATACAAAAAAGGCAAAAAATACTCCCTGCCCTCAAGGAGCTCACAATCGAATGAGAAAGACACCATATAAACAACTATATAAAAATTAGCTATGTCCAGGATAAATAGAAAATAATTAACACAGGAAAGCATTAGAATTAAGAGGGACTGGGAAAGACTTCCGGGGGAAGGTAGGATTATAGCTGAGGCTTGAAGGAAGCCAGGGAAGCCAGAAGGCAGAGAAGAAGAAGAAGAGTGTTCCAAGCATGGGGGATAGCCAGAGCAAATGCCTGGAGTTGAGAGGTGGAGTCTCTTGTTGGTGGAACTACAGTGAAGCCAGTATCCCTGGATTGATATGAAGGGCTTTGAATGTCAAACAGAAGATTTTGATCCAGGAGTAACAGAGAGCCACTGGAGTTTATTGAGTAAGGGAGTCACATAGTTGGACCAGAGCTTTAGGAAAATCCCTTTAGTGGAGTAGTGAACTGTTTCAACCCTTCTGGAGAACAATTTGGAACTATGCTCAAAGGGCTATAAAAAAGTGCATACCGGTAAGAGCACCACAGAATGACCTAGCACAGAATCGTAACAGACTTGCTCTGGCCCACTTGCCCAATGCAAGTGTCACAGATACCTAGGCCCCTTAAGAGTCTACCCAATATGGCAAACTTTTAATGAACTTTCAGTAAATTTTTCTTTTCTTTGGCTGAGAGAAGACGAGTCAAATTCTTTCCATAGGACCCTGTGTGTTGGTATTTTGGGGTCTCCAGAGCAACCCTAACCCTAACCACATCATTTTTATGGTTCCCTGATATTGGAAACACTGCTAATCTCAAGCTCTTCTCCAGCTGGGACTGGCAGGTTCATGGTTGACGAGCAAGATGTTTGTTTTATCAGTTTGAAAGCAGTCCTAAAAGGAATCACAACTGAATATGGGCATAGTATTTGCAGGCCTTGTCTCAGGGAAAAAACCTCCCCACCTTTATGTTGTCCTACATGCTGGGAATTCTCTCAGTTGAGAACTCTTCAGGCTGACATTGCCATGCATCCTGAAGGACAAGGCATGTGTGAGTTGCACAGGGAAGACCAGAGGCTGTTCTGTGAGACTGAAGAGACCCTACTGTGTGTGACCTGCTCTAAATCAGAGGGTCATGAAGTCCACCTTCAGTGGCCCATTGCAGTGGCTGCTCTGAGCTACAGGAAGAAGATCCAGGCTCATCTGGAAATGTTGCATGGAACTGTGAGCAAAGTTGAGGAACATCTGCTCAAAGAGAAGGAGCAACCCTTTGCATGGGGTGTGGCATGGGCTGACCATAAAGATATATCCACAAAAAATTTTGTGGCAAAACTGCAGGTAATATGGGAATATCTGAAGAAGAATGAGAATACTGAGAGAGAAGAAGTAGAGGAACTCATAATAGCGACAGGCAACAAGGAGTTAATCCAGTACTGGAAACTGTCCAGCAATACAACATAATGTTACAAAAGAAGGAGTGGGAGGTCCTGATGTTCTGACAAAGCAGATTTCTAAGAGACAAAATAAGAGAATTTGATGAAAAGGGCCAGAAATCGAATGTGGAACTTCTACAGGTCATAAGAGATACATTTGAAAGGATTTAACATAAAAATAAATTTGAAACCTTTCATTCCTCTTATGAATCCTTTTTATATCAATTTGGCAATGAAATTTCTAAGACTCTTTCATACTTCTGGACTGCCACAGACCTGTAATTCTTACAACTTTTCTAAAAAAAAAAAGGAGCACTATCACTTTTGTACCTGACTCCTCAGGAAAGACATATCCTGTTTACACTATTGGCAATCTTCAAGCTGACTCTGTTAGAGTGAGAGTATACTTACCTATGACTTCACTTCAGGATAGAAGTCTTGAAGAAAGAAAATGTCCAAGAACAATCCCCACTTTCTGGGATCTCATTTTTGAGTGATAAATCATCTTCCAATCCTCTTTGCTTCAATTAGAAACGCAGTTCAAGCAAATGCCAGTCAACACAGGTTGGAGTATTTCTGGATGGTTCTGAAAACATTTTATTTCATAATCTTTGCATCTTGCCAAATCCTCATGTTTATCTCATCCATATTTGGTCAGTCATAGAATGAAAAACCTAGAGCAAGAGATCTTTAATCTTGCATGTATAGATACCCCCCTGTACACCTCCCACAATAGTTCACTGTGTAAATATTAAATCTGTAAACCTGAAAAATAAAAAAATAGCATTTTAATTTCAAAATTAAAAAAAGTGCATACCCTTTGACTCAGCAATACCACTTCTAGGGCTGTATCCTAAAGAGATAATACAAATGGAAGACCCATTTGCACAAAAATATTTATAGCAATTCTTTTTGTGGTAGTAAAGAATTGGAAATCAAGGGGATGCCCATCAATTGGGGAATGGCTAAACAAGTTGTGGTATATGAATGTAATGGAATACTATTGTGCTGTAAGAAATGAGGAGCAGATGGACTTCATAATATCCTGGAGAGACTTAGATGATGTGATGTGAAGTAAGGAGAGCAGAACCAGGAGAACTTTGTACACAATTACAGACACATAGTATCTGTGACAATTAACTTTGATAGACTGGGCTCCTCTCAGCAAAGCAAGATTATAAGACAACTCCAAAAGACCCATGATGGAAAAGATATCCACATCCAGAGAAAAGAACTATGGAGTTTGAATTCAAATCGAAGCAAACTACTTGCTCTCTCTCTTTTGTGTTGTGTTTTGTTTCATTCCTTCTTTCTCATTGTTCACTCCATTGGCTATAACTCTTCTTTACAACCTGATTAATACTTAATGTGAAGGTATTTGTAGAGCCTATATCAGATTGCATGCTGCCATGGAGAGGGAAAGAGGGGAGTAGATGGAGGGGAAGAGAATTTGGAACTCAAGGGATTGTAGAACTGAATGCTGAAAATTAAAAGTAGATAAACAAATTTAATAAAATAAAATTTTAAAAAATGGAAAATCCCTTTAGTGGCTGAATGGAGATTGAACTGTAGTGGAATGACATGTGTGATAGGCAGACAAACCAGCAGGTCATTATTGTAGTAGTGCAGATGTGAGGAGATGAAGGTGTGCACCAGGGTGGTAGCAGTATCAGGAAACAAAGGGGGCATATTCGAGAGATGTTACAAAGGTGAAATCAGTAGTTCTTGGCAACAGTTTGAATGTGAGAGGTGAGAGATAAGTGAGGAATTGATGATGATACCTAGGTTGAGAGCCTGGGGAACTGAGAGGGTGCCAACATTGGAAAGTAGCAGAGAAGTTTGGAAGCAGAGAGAGGGTTTAGGGGAAAAGATAAAGAGTTCAGATTGGGAATGATGTACATTCACTTTGAGATGTCTGAGAGGCAGTTGGGGTTGTGAAACCGGAGGTCAACAGAGAGGTTAGGGTAGAATTGGGAATCATCAGTGTCAAGATGAAAATTAAATCCATGAGATAACTAAGAAAAATGTAGAGAGCAGGAAGAGAAGAAAACTCCAGAGAGAATCCTGTGGGATGCCCATGGTGATTGAGGGGATGCTGAGCCACTGCACAAAGGACTCAATCCCACTCAGCAAGCATTTATAAGGTACCTATGTTGTGCACACTACTGTGCTAGTTTCTGGGGATACAACACAACAAAAACAAAGGATATTCTCTGCCCTCAAAGAGCTTCCATTTTCCTAGGAGTATATATAAAGAAAAATTTGCATACATGACAATTTAAGTAGCTCAAGATCAAGAAAGGCTTCTTCCAGGTCACACATGTGCTGAATAGAGGTGAATTGAGGGAACATTCTAGGCATGGGGGACAGCCTGACAAAAGTATGGAAGCAGAAGATGTAATGCTAATCTTGGGGATGTCTGGAGCATAGAATGCTCCAATAACCTTGGAATAAGTCTGAGGTAATTTTTATTTTATTCTAGCAGTAACTGGGGGCGGTACTAGAGATTCTTAAGCAGGATACTGGTCTGGTCAGACTTATGTTTTTGGCAAATTTATGGTTTGGAGAGTGGAGATACTGCATGCTGAGAATCCAAATGAGAGGTTCTAATGATGGATTATGAGGAAGGAGATAAGGGTCTGAAGTAGAACAATAGTTGCATGAGTAGAGAGATGTGTTGTGGCTATACAACTTGAAAATAATTCATGGAGAAAGTGAGGGAGAGAAAGAAGGCAGGGTGGGTAGAACATTGGGTTTAAGAGTCAGACTTTCTCCCCACAGAAATAATAATTGCTGACCTTTATATATTGCTATAAGGTTTATAAAGCAGTATTTATATTATCTCACATGGTAGCCCTTGTGATATTGGTCTAGAAGTAATGAAACTGAATCTCTGAGGAGCCAAATGAGTGCCCATGATTATGAAGCTAGTAAGTATTAAGTTAGAACTTGAACCCAGATCTCTCCTAACTTCAAATCCAATGCTCTTTCCTTACACCATTCTGCCTTCAACACCGACTAGCTGTGTGACCTTGGGCAAGTTGCTTACTCTCTGCGAGTCTCAGTCTATTTGTTGCTGTTGTTCCGTCCTTTCAGTCATGTCTGACTTTCTGTGATCCCATTTACCTTTTCTTGGCAAAGTGGCTTGCCATTTCCTTCTCCGGCTCCTTTTACAGATGAGGAAACTGAGGCAAACAGGGTTAAGTGACTTGCCTGAGGTCACACAGCTCATGTGTTTCTGAGGTCAGATTTGAACTCATGAAGATGAATGTTCCTGATTCCAAACCCAGTTATCTATTCATTGCACCACCTAGATGCCCACAAGTTTATTCAGTCATTTCCATTGTATCCAACCCTTTGTAAGCCCATTTGGGGTTTTCTTGGCATCTGATACTGAAGTGCTCTCCTATTTCCTTCTCCAGCTCATTTTAGGAAACTGAGGTAAACAGGGTTAAGGGACTTTACCACAGTTACACAGCTAGTAAGTATCTGACCAGATTTGAACTCAGGAAGATGAGTCTTCCTGGTTCAAACCTAAGGGCTGTATCCACTGGGCCACCTATTTATCTAGTGATATTGTTAGTCATGTAGAGGCATCTAGATGATGTGGTGAGTAGACTTGTGGCCCTGTAGTCAGGAAGACTGTAGCTCAAATTTGGCTTCAGTCACAAGCTGTGTGACCCTAGGCAAGTCACTCAACTTCTATTTTCTTTAGTTTCCTCAACTGTAAAATGCAAATAATAACAGCATTTACTTCCCAAGATTGTAAGGATCATATGAGATAATATTTGAAAAGCACTTAGTACGGTGTCAGGCACATAATAGGTGCTTTATAAATGCTAGCTATTTGATGATGATGATGATGATGGTGGTGGCAATGATGATGATGCTGGCGACATTCTACCTAATTTACAAGGATGTCTAGTAGAGTAATTCTAAAATCTCAAAAGTCAATATCATCGTTAACAATAGATTCAATCTATTCTGAAATTATGAAAAACTACACAAATATTCATTTTCTTATGTATTTGCCAGGAAAGATTTCTTTTCTTTTTCTTCCTCCTTCCTTCCGTCCTTCCTTCCTTCCTTCCTCCTTTCTTTCTTTCTTTCTTTCTTTCTTTCTTTCTTTCTTTCTTTCTTCCTTCCTTCCTTTCTCCCTTCCTCCCTTTCTCCCTCCCTCCCTCCTTTCTTTCTTTTTTTCTTTCTTTCTTCCTTCTTTTCTTTCTCTAGGCCTGTGATTTCATTGCTTTGGGAAGCTCTTGGTAAGGTAACTGTCTCTCCTAATACAGAATAGTACCTCCTTTGAAACTTACAATCTTGGAACATTTCCTGAGTCATTGAGAGTCTGTGACTTGTCTAAGATTCCCTAGTCAGCATGTGTAATATATGGGACTTGAATCCAGTTTTTCCTAACTCTGAGAATAACTTTTCATCTGTTCTATACATTGTCTCTCACCAGGGCTAAGATAAGATCTAAATTAAATGAGCAAGAAAAGGTGAACAAGCTAGGCTGCCCTTGGAAAATCACACAGTTATTTAAATGACCCCAAGCTTCTCCCTGAAATAGAGATCATCTTTTTAACACCAACATTTTTCTAGTAGTGTGGCATAATTGTTAGGAGCACTGTAGTCTTGAAAAGTGATGCTGAAGCTCAGTTGAAAGGCAAATGGAGAGGCTCTTGATGGTCATGAATAGATTATGATAAATTCCAAATGAGGACTATTACTGGAGAAGTGAAATGAAGAATGTCATCACAGATGACAACTAAGAAAATAGATGATCTCATCATGGAGTAAAAGCAATCAATAACCAATGGGGTCCCTCCCCTTTTGATCCACATGTATCCATGAAATATCAAAAGATCTTGAGGAAGGTGCCCAATACATTCGGCAGAACTAATGTAGTGGATGTAGTGGTAGACATGGACAACACTGGCACAAAATGAACAGGCATAGATAGGTGATGATATGCATTGTTGGAGAAATTACCCACATTGAAAGGGCTGTAGATTCATTAAAGTGTTGACTAGATGTGAGATATGGTGAGTGAAAGCCAAGATGGCTGCTCTATGTAAGGAAGAGGTAAAAGCAGCATCAATCCCAGGGATGATTGGAAAGAGAGTATAGAGTGAACAGCATATCTCAAAGTTGGAACTAAAAACTGCAAAGCCTGAAACATTTTCCCCCTCTTCAGATGTTGGAAAGAAGATAGATACAGGCCATGAAGAGGAAAGAAAATATGAAAAAGTTTTTGAGTGAGTTATGGAAAATTCAACAATAGGGAAGGTTCAACAAAAGGAGGTATGTGGAGTCTGTTTCCTCTGAAGTCCCAAGTGGTGCAAAGAACAGCTGGCATTTAAAAAAAAAAGACTCTTGTGCCATGTCTCTATGAGGAAAAAAGGATGCATCCTAAGGCCAAGAATGAATCATCATCAGGAAAAGATACAAAGCAATCAGTAAATGTCCACTAGGAATGAAGTTGTGGGAATCTTGATTATAGAGAGTCACTGGGGAGGACTCCAAGAAACATTTTTGTAGTGATTCAGATGCCAAGGATAAAAGAGGATAAATATTGGCTTTTGAAGAGGCAATTTATGATTTTATCATTATTTTCTCTTATAAAGTCCCAGAAGGAAAATTCCATTCTGTTCAACAAGAATATAGTGAGTGTTTAATATGTTTTGTCCTATGTCAAGAACCCTAGGGAACAGAAAACAAAATGTATGACCTCAAGTTGCTTGCAGTTTTGGGAGAGGGGATGGGGAGGAATAGAAAAAACACATACAGCACTGTTGGATAAATGGTCCTCATAGTCCCTACTATCCAATTCATTGCTCAGGGAAAAGCCTTGAGCATGATAGGGTGTTGGGACTCTGAGACAGACAGGGTCACATATGATAGTGTTTGGCAATCTTTGAGTTGGAAATAAGCAGTAAGGAAATATTATTATTACAGTGTAAGTTTGAGATAGAATTAGGAGCACTTTGAACCATCTTGAAGAGGAATCTTCTCCAGCCAAGAAGTACTTCACCTCAATGGTCCTGCAAAATTAACGTGGACTATCTCTTTTTCTATGGACAATTACAAGTGGGCAATGACAGGTCCTTACAGTCTTTTCTTTTTTAGATATATTTTTATTTATGTCGGCATTTCCCAATTACAAGTAAAGAAAATCATTTTTAAAAAAACATTTCGAGTTCTAAATTCTCTTCCATCCTCTCTCCTTTCTATTTGAGAAGCTAAGCAATTCAATATTGATTTTACACATGACATCCTGTAAAACATATTAGTCATGTTGCAAAAGAAAACTCAAACAAAAAATGAGAAAATGAAAAAAGGAATGCTTCAGTTGACATCCAGAATTCACCAGTTCTCTCTGTCTGGAGATGGATAGCATTTTTCAACCTGGGTTCTTTGGAATTATCTTGTATCAGTGTCTTTATCAGAATAGATAAGTCTTTCACAGTTGATAATTTTCACAATATTGCTGTTACTGTGTACAATGTTCTTCTAATTCTGCTCACTTCATTTTGTATCAGTTCACATAACTCTTTCCAGGTTTTTCTGAAATCATCCTGCTTATCATTGCTTATAGGACAATAGTACTCCATCACGATCATAGAGCATAACTTGTTCAGCCATTCCTTAATTGATGGGCATCCACTCAATTTCTAATTCTTTAGCACCACAAAAAGAGCTGCTATAAATGTTGCATTGCTGAGAAGAGCCAGGTCTATCAAAGTTAGTCATCACACAATGGGGCTGTAACTGTGTACTATGTTCTCCTGGTTCTGCTCCCTTCACTCATCATCAGTTCGTATACATCTCTCCAGGTTTTTCTGAAGTCTGCCTGTTCATCATTTCTCATAGTACAATAGTATTCCATTACATTCATATACCACAACTTGTTCAGTCATTCCTTACTTGATGGGCATCCACTCAATTTCGAATTCTTTACCACCACAAAAAGAGCTGTGATATTTTTGTACAGATTGGTTCATTTCTCATTTCTTTCATCTCTTCGAAATATGGCCCCAGTACTAGTAGTGCTGGATCAAAGGGTATGCATGGAGTTTTATAGCCCTTTGGGCATAATTCCAAGTTGTTCTCCAGAATGATTGGAAAAGTTCACAACTCCACCAACAGTGCATTGATATCCCAATTTTTCACGTCCCCTATAGCATTTGTCATTTTCCTTTTCTGTCATGTTAGTCAATCTGATATATTATTAAAGCAATCTAAAAGTTGTTTTAATTTTCATTTCTTTGATCAGTAGTGATTTAGAGCATTTATATGTGACTACTGAGAGCTTCGATTTCTTCTTCTGAAAACTGCCTCTTTATATTCCTTGACCATTTATGAGCCAAAGTATGGCTCTTATTCCTATAAATTTGGGTCAGTTGCCTACATATTTGAGAAATAAGGCCTTTATCAGAAAAACTTCTTATAAAAAGTTAACTTTCCCTTTAAGAATTTGTATGCAATTTCATTTGGTATGTATGTGTTTAGTATTGATATTACTTCATTGTCCATGGTGTCTTTTATCTAAATGTAATTTCTCTACTTATTCCTTTTTACTTTTGCTTTGTTTGAGATCGTGATTGCTATCCCTGTCTTTTTTTTACATCAACTGAAGCGCAATATAATCTGCTCCAGTCCCTTACTTTAACTGTTTGTATTTCTCTGTTTCAAGTGTGTTCCTTGTAAATAATATATTACAGGATTCTGCTTTCTAATCCATTCTGGTATCTGCTTCCGTTGTATGGGTGAGTTCATGTCATTTACATTCACAGTTATGATGACTAATTATGCTTTTCTGCTCATCATATTTTCTTCTGTTTATCCTTTTATTTCTCTTTTTATACTACCCCCCCTTTTAAGTCTGTTTTGCTTCTGACTACTGCCTTATTTTATCTGCCCTCTCTTTTATCATCCCCCCTTTTCTCTTTACCATTTTCCCTTCTACTTCCCTATTGGATAAGGTAGATTTCTATTACAAATTAAGAAAATGTATGTGTGTATATGTATATATGTGTGTACATACATAGGTATACGCATATGTATATGTATATACACATGCATATATACACATACACATGCATATATCTGAACACATGTATGTATGTGTGCATGTATATGCACACACATACACACATATTTTCCCCTCTTTGAACCAAATTAAATTGTGAAGTTTAAGCATTGTCCCCATCCCATTTTCCCCTGCATTATAGAAATTTTTCCTTTTGTTTACTTGAGATAGTTTTTCTCATTCTTCCTCTCCTTTCCTGCTTTTCCAGAGCATCACTCTTTCTCATCTATCCATTCTTTAAAAATTGAATATTATGTATTGCCTTATATTGGGGAAAGCAAAATATACCTTTTTCTTTTTTCTTTTCTTTTTAATTTATGGAATTAAACAAGCATTTTCATCATGAAGTACAATTTTAAAAGGTTATTGTACATGAGGCTACAAATCTACTATGTAAATTTGCTATTCCTTTCAAATTTATAACAAAATTGTCATGAAAATTTCTTTTTTTTTCTTCCCTCTCTTCTGCTCCCCCTTCTCAACGTAGCTATCATTAGACACAAACATGCATGCATGTGTGTGCGTGTGCGTATGTGTGTAAAATTATTGTATACATACTTCTATCTATTAGTTCTTTCTCTGGATGCAAATAGCATCTTTCTTCATATGTCTTTTATAGTTAATTTGGATATTTATATAGAATCAACTAACTCCTGTTCCCTTGTTCTATGAAAAATCCTTTTAACTGCCCTAATGATAAAGTTTAAGAAATTACTTATGTCATCTTCCCATATAGAAAGGTGAACAGTTTAACCTTATTGAGTCTTTTATAATTTCTCTTTCATGTTTACCTTTTTGTGCTTCTCTTGAGTCTTGTATTTGAAAGTCACATTTTCTATTCAACTCAGGTCTTTCCATCAGGAATGCTTGGAAGTCCTCTATTTCATTAAATATTTATTTTTTTTCTCTTGAAAGATTGTACTCAGTTCTGTTGGTTAGGTTATTCTTGGTTATAATCCCAGCTTTTTTGCTTTCTGGGACATCATATTTCAAGCCCTCCACTCCTTTTAAAGTAGTAGCTGCTAAATCTAGTGGGATCCTGACTGTGGTGCCATGGTATTTGAATGGTTTCTTTCCAGTGGCTTGAAGTATTTTCTCTTTTACTGGTGACCTCTGGAATCTGACTATAATATTCCTGGGAGTTTTCATTTTGAGGTCTCTTTCAGGTGATGATTGGAAAATTTTCACTTTCTATTTTATCCTCTAGTTCTATGATATCAGACCAATTTTCCTTTCTAATTTCTTTAAACATGATATCTAGGCTCTTTCTTTGATTGTGGCTTTTGGATAATCCAAGAATCCTTAAATAAACTCTCCTAGATCTATTTTCCAGGTCAGTTTTTTGATGATATATTTCACATTTTCTTCTATTTTTTTATTTTTAAAAATTGTTTCTTGATGTCTCGTGGAGTTTTTAGTTTCCATTTATCTAATTTTAATCCTTAGGACATCATTTTCATCAGTGAGATTTTTTTGGCCAATTCTGCTTTTAACAGAAGTATTTTCATCAGTGAATCTTGTACCTTTCCCCCCATTTGGTCAATTATTTTTTTTTGAGGTGTTATTTATTTTCTTCAGTATAGTTTTTGTGCCTGTTTTTACCAAATTGTTAGTTGTCTTTTCATATTTTTCTTCTTTTGTCTTCATTTCTTTACCCAATTTTTCCTCTGCCACTCTCATTTAATTTTGAAAATCATTTTCTAGTTTTTCCAGGAATTTTTTTTGAGCTTGTGTCCAATTCATATTTTTCTTTCAGGCTTTGCTTGTGGCTATTTTGACATCCTTATCTTCTTAGTTTGTTTCTTGATCATCTCTGTCACCATGTTGTGGTCAGGTTTTTGTTGTTGTTTGTTGTTTGTTGTTGTTTTTCTTCCTATTTGCTGATTTTGAGCTTTATTTTAAAGTTGGACTCTGTTCCCAGCATGGTCAGCAAGGGCAAGGCCATCTCTCAAGCTTTAAACTTTTTCCATAATGCCGTTTTCAGAACCAATTCTGAGAGTTTGGAAGTTTTCAGTCCTTCCAAGATGATGTGATCTGGGCAGAGGTGTGGTCACTGCTCTCCTAGTAGTCATGTAGTCCTTACCCAGGAAGCATCCTTGATTCTTTGGGATTGCAATTTTGATACCATTCTTCAGGGTCCCTGTTTCCTTGGGACTGGAAATGATACTGTTCTTCAAGGTACCCATTCTCTCCTGACCAAAAGTGCTCCTGTCCATTCTTGAACTATGACTGAAAAATGGGGATGGGCAACGGAGTTGCCAAATAGTTTCTGGTCTTGCATCCAGTGCTAGCATAGGGGCTACCTGTAAACTCTTTCTGGCAAGTTCCCTTTACCATCTCTGGCTTGAGCATCTCCCAAAGCAGCTGCTGCTTTCATCAACATCACCATGCTCCCACCAGTGTTGTTTCATTGTGGGCTCTGGGCTCAGGATCAACCTCTACCCCTTTGTCACAGATCTCTCTTGCTGATCTCCTAAGTTTTCTTGAATTGGAAGAATGTCTTTTTCTAGCCTTTGGTTGGTTCTACTACTCTAGAATTGGATTTGAAGCATTATTCGAAAGCTATTTGGAGGGGAATGTTGGGAGAACTAGGCTGAGTGCTTCTCTGCTTCTGTCTTGGCTCCATTTTACAATCTTTTCAACAGCATAATCAATCCCAGGCCACTAGGCATTGATTTTTAGACAATGTTTGTGTGACAGCAGTTCTGAGTGGTACCACGTGGCACAAATTACCTGATGGGCATCTTCTGGAATGACACTATTTCCTCAAAAAAGAAATTTTTTCTGGTCAGATAATTCCAGAAATTGATGACCTATAAACGAATTCCTTAAGCACTTTTTATACTGACACCCCCTCCACACATTTAAAAACACTAACCAATCTGGGATCCCATATGTTTGATTATGTTATTCAATCGATCTAAGAAGCTATTTCAATGAGATATTTAAACATCAAAACTTCCAGTGGAGATGGCACCTAATAAATGATGGTAGCAAATTGCTCAGGGCAGCATTTGGTCTTGCTCTTCCAGACCTACATATAAGCATGTAGCCATAATCAATGAACAAAAAGACTAGAGCATCGCATGTAATTATGTAAAAAAGGTATGTGTATTTCTAAACAACAACAACAAAATTGTGCCCAGAGCAGCTTATGATAAATATGTATTGAGAAGACATAGCTAAGTGAATATCTATGAAACTTCTTGACCCCCATGACAACAACAGAGATTTCCTTGTCAAGTTGTGTGTAGTTCTTATTTTGAGTCATGTTGTTCTTGAGCCATCAATCAATCATTTCCTTTATTAAATGCCTACTATATGCCAGGTGCCATGTTTTATGCTGAGAATATGAGAATAAAATCAAACGGTCACTAACCTTTAAGGAGTATGGCATAGTCTGTCAGGGAAACAACATGTGTACATATAAATTAAACACACGCACACATACATATACATACACACACAATGTAGCGACAAAATTTCAGTGGAATAGTCACTACATCTAAAGAATATTGAGAAAGGCCTTCTATAGGAAGTAACTTTTGAGGTACGTTTTGAAGAAGAGTAAGAATTCTAAAACATGGTGACATGGGAACAGCCCATGCAAAGGCAAAGGGATAGGAGGTAGAGTACCTCTTCAGTGGAATAGAAAGTAGGCTAGTTTGGCTGGCTCTTACAGCACGTGAAGGGAGTATATTGTGTAATAAACCCAGTAAGTTGGATAAAGAGTGAATAGTGAGAAATTGGTACCTTGGTGCCATTTTATGGCCAAACTCAACTCCCATACCATGAGTTAAAGGGCCAGGGGTGAGAAGCAGTGGTTTTCTTTATTGTAATGTATTAGCCCAGACATAAAAAGTCAGTCCCTACTTAACACTTCTAAAAGTATTCTTGGTGTTGTTAAGACCAACTCCACCCCCCAAAAAATTCCTAGCAGATAAGAAAATATCTCCAGAGTGTCTTCTCATTTTGAAGGGGAAAAGTGGCTAAAGGAATAAATAGATAAAAGTAAAAACTAAGGAGTACTAGAAAGACATGGAGTCCTTGCTTAATGTTCTTTAATAGGAATGTTGTGCTTTGCATAGACTTTATCTTGGGCAAAGTGAATACTTACCAACGGCATTGATGTGACAGCCTAAGAAAGAGATACTAGGGGAGCATACTTTCCCATTTTTTAAAAACAAGACCTTACTGAATCACAATAGGCTTTCCTGAAGTATTCTCAGCTTAGCCTTGGTTAACTCTGTGATTAAAAAAAAGATGGTAATCTTTGGAGAACTCATAAAGCATTAGAAAACTTTAGCCAAGAACGAAAGCAATTCCAGATTTAAGCTGTTTTCTTTGAAGTGCTCCTTGGTGAGGAATGATTGTTTGATTGTCTCCAGCAATGATAATAATAATAAATAATAACTAGCATTTGTACAGCACTTTATGATTGGCCAAGTGCTTTTTATGTGTTATCTCATTTGCTCCTCACAAGGACCATGGAAAGTAAGTGCTATTATTATCCCCCTTAAAAAAAGTATTTATTTTATTCTTAAACTTAAGAAATAAAACAGTCATTTCCACAAAACATTAGAAAAAAAAGATGATTGCCCATGAAACTGCAAATTTATTATGTACGATTTGCTATTCCTTTTAAATATATAAGAAAGTTATCATGTAACTTTCATTTACCCCCTTTTTTCTTCCCTTCCTCCCCATCTTCCTACCCTAGAGATGGCTACCATCACACACACACACACACACATAAAACCATGAGGAAACTAGGATAGAAGAGGTTAACTAATGTACCCAGGGTCACACAGCTAGTTAAAAATTGAGGTAGGGTTTAAAGTCAGGTGTTCCTGACTCTCAAGTCCACAATGATCAGCTTCTGAATTTATATGTGTGTGTGTGTGTGTGTATACATATATACATACACAGGGATGTGTGTGCGCACACACATACCTTATAAAAGATCAAGTTTTGGATGTGTTAATCCTTAATTTTCCCTAATGAAAAGTAGGAATGAAAGATAGTTACTCTCATGGATAGACAGCCAGTATTATAATCAATAATACCTGAGTTCATTTCCTGACTCTAGTATATTAATAATGTGGCCATGGGCAAATAACTTAAGTTCTTGGTGCCTTGGACATCATTTATCTAAAACTGTAAGTCAAAGACAAGTTGCTGACATGCATTGGTGCAAAGAGTTCCCAAACTAGGAGTTCTTCCACACCGATAAAATAACAGGTTCAGATGCCCTCCTTATCTCCTCCCCACCCCATATCAAAAAGTAGAGATAATACCGGTATTACCTTCTAAAACTGTTAAAAGCAAGTGCCTTGAATTCCTTAAGAAAACCAAGACCACAAGGAAGTAACTTATTATTTATAGACAGTGGTTATATTAGATACCTAAATAAATAAACCACACCGCTGTCCACATATACTCTCACTTCACCATTAGACTTGAATACTGGTACAAATGATACACTCCAGTGATTTGATGAGATTTTTATGTAAGCTCTTCTATAGATTAAGAGCAAAAAGTATATGCCTATCCTCCTAGCGAATTGGGCAAGAATTGGATGCAGATGGGAATGACAACAGTTTCCCTTTTGTAATCACCTGGCTTCCTGGCTAACTTGCTGACCTGCTTCTGTAACCAGGTTATTTTAATGGTATGATTGTCAAGGACACTGATTCCAGATGTCTTGAGCCAATTTCTTCCCAACAGGTTTTTGCCATGCCCTCTTGAAATACTGGGTTGAAGTGTTTCCATGCAAGAAGGTACCATGTGGTAACTTTATAACAGAGGTATAATGTTGGGCTGGTGAGCAAGGCAGAGAATCCCTTTTACTCCACCCTGGTGGGGCTGCATTACTCCTCTCACTCTTCCTGACTTTCCAGGCATTACTTTGCCTCTTCACCTCTGGAGAGATGAATTTCCTTTCAAATATGAGCACAGTAAAAAAAAAAAAAATAAGGATATCTGCTTAGCTACACACGCGCACACACACACACACACACACACACACACACACACACCCACACACCCACACACTAGGCCCTTGACTGATGACTCATTCATTGCCTAGAGAGGTTCCAGTTTAAGTCTTCTTCAGTTCTGGAAAGTTGTTATTTAAAAAGAAAGGAAGGAAGAAGGAAGTTGTTATTTTGAAAGAAAGAGAGATAGAAAGAAAGGAAGGAATCAAGGAAGAAAGAGATAAAGAAAGACAGGAAGAAGAAAAAGAAAGGAAAAAGAGAGGAAGAAAGGAGAAAGGAAAAAGGAAGGAAACAGATACAAAAAAGAGAAAGGAAAAGAAGAGAAAACAAAAGAAAAAAAGGAATCAATAATTGTCTTACTTTCAACTTTAAGATCCTATCCAGAGAACTTCTCTGGGAAAATACTACAGTTATAAATGTCTCTCCTCTGGTAGTTACTCCTTTATGGGAGTATTTTGACAAAGATTCACATTGTGACAAATACACATAGATACCCAATGAAATGGCTGACCATGTCTATTGGACTTAAGAGGCAAAGTGAATAGAGAAATAAGAAAACTTTTAAGAAAGAGTGAGAACTCACTTGGAAAAAAAGGAAAAAAATAGAGGGATCACTGCTTTGCCTTCTGTAGTGACTGGAATGGGAATTCATTGACATGGGATCCATGCAACTACACTTCATATATGATTTTCCCACATAGTTCTAATCCTGTAGTCCCTCTTAATTACTTCTAATTTATCCTGTGTATAGTTTGTCTTACAAAGTTATATTCAATATCATCTTGCCCATTGGATTGCGGTCTCCTTGAGAGCAAGGACTATATTTTGCCTTTTTTTGTACCTCTAGTGCTTAGCACAGTACCTGACACATAGTAGGCACTTGTTTTTCAGTTGTGTCTGATTCTTATTGACTTCTTTTGGGGTTTTCTTGGCAAAGATACTGGAGTGATTTGCCATTTCCTTCTGCAGTTCATTTTACAGATGAGGAAGCTGAGGCAAATAGGATGACGTGACTTGCCAAGGATCACATAGCTAGTAAGTGTTTGAGGTCAGATAAGTCTTCCTTGCCTCTAGGCCTGGTACTCTATCCATTGCACCACCTAACTGCCCTTATATAGTAGGCACCTAATATTTATGGACTGACTGAACTGACAGTGTTGAATATCTCATGATGGCACTGTTTCTCTGTATTTTTTTCTCTGTCTCCTGCTCCATCACTTGTCATAGCTTCTTCCCTTTGTCCTTTCCCCACTTCTCCATGCTGCTTTTGTGCTCCTGCTCTCTCTCTCTCTCCACTCTTGAATGCCTTCAGCTGCCCATAGTTCCTCAAGCTGGGAGGACAGGTACTATGGGTCACTTCAACCCCCTTCTTCCAGTCCAAAAAATTCCCTGAGGGGATCAAGGAAGAGTGAAACAGGGGGAGACCCCTGCTCCCAAACCAGCATCCTAATCTCCTTGGCAACACCAAGGTAGTGCTTCACACTCATAGCTTAACTTCTATCAGGATCAAATAGCTGATGATTGTAAACTTGAAGAATTCTAACAGCTTTTTTGGAAATATGTTGTGGAAGATCAATAAAGTACTAGATAGGCATCATCCTCCATCTTTCATTCATGATTATTAAGTGTCTTACAAATATCATGGCATCTTTGTAAATGTCAGTGGCAAACCTGATTATTCATCTTTTGAATATGATTTAACTCTGGCATTTACTGTTATGTTAATAAGTAAGAGCATATGATACTACCCTCCTTTCAGCTCCATGTTAATATGATTCTATGCTTCTTTTGTTCAAGATGCTGTATGAACTGATCTCACAGTTTCTAAGCTCCACCCTGATAGATTCCGAATGGCAGACCTTCTCAAGGTGGATTTTCTTCTTATTTAATTGCACAGTGTCAGTAAAGCCCTTTACAACTTGAGTAAGGGTTATGTTGTTGGAACTGATCTCTAGATATCATGAAACATGAATGTTCTCTCTTCTACTGACACTGTTGGCAAAAACTCTTAGCTTGTGTGTAATGGGTTACATTTATTTTAGAAGCTGTTCCTTTAATTTCTGTGGCATGTAGTGATTCAGTATCACTGGCTAGGGATTTGCCTGGGGCCATTATAAATGTCAAATTTGTTTCAGTCAAGAAGTGCCATTGGAGGGCTTCACCATATACTTCATATACAGAACGATCCTACAATATGTCATTTAAGAAATTCCCCAAATTGCAATGTGCAGACAGATGGTACAGCTCTGCAGTCTAAGCAGCAATACCCTCACCAGGCTGTTGATTACATTTGTTAACTTTAAGTCTCTAAATAATGACTGATGGTGCAAGTGAGAAGTATGCTTTCAATAACCCCTAAAGTTCATCACATATATTTCTCTTAGGTGAAGTAGGGACAGTGACTGATCTTATTACAGCGAATGTTTGGGTCCTGATGACTCTCAGGAGTGAAGTCCAAACACTACTATTTTTGTCAGTGGCACCACATTTACTCAGTCTGCTAGGCTTGAAACCTTGGAGTCGTCTATGATTCTTCCCTTTTCCTCACCTCTAATACCCAATCAGTTGTCCAATCCCACCCTTATACCCCTGAAGTTATTTCATCTCTTTTCTCATACTGGCCACTGTAGTTCTATTCTGTTCAACTGTTTCAGTCATGTCCGACTCTGTAACTCCATTTGGGGTTTTCTTGGCAAAGATACTGGAGTGGTTTGCCATTTCCTTCTGCAGCTCATTTTACAGATGAGGAAACTGAGGTAAGTAGGGTGAAGTGATTTGTCCAGGGTCACACGTCAAGGCTGGATTTGGACTCAGAAAGATGAGTTTTTTTGAGTCCAGGCCTGGCACTCTATTCACCACACCACACAGCTGCTGCGCCACTCTTAGAGAAATACATCCTCTTACTCATTCCCACTAAAAAAAAAATAATAACCTTATGGCAGAGTAGAAGCACAAACTTGGCATGAGCTCCTGCTCCAGTTACTTCCAATACATGTAAAAAAATGACTATGAACAAACTTTAGAGCTGCAGAACTCACAAAGTGACAGGCAGAAAAAAATCTCCCACTGAAGACAGCCTGGCAACCCAATAGGAAAGGGCTATCACAGCACGCTGGGAGCCGAGCACAGTCCCCTGTGAGTCAAGCCATAGTTCTGGCCCCAGGCTGGCCCCAACTAGCAGCAGCCAGAGCAGACTTCAGGAGGGTGAATCACCAGCAGCTGTGGCAGCTTCCAGACTTCTCAAACCATAAACACCAAAGACAAAGTAAAAGGTCAATGTGGAACTCTGTTGGAACAGGGGCAGGGACAGAAAAGTGTGGTCAAGCCCCTGCCCCATGGGTGAAAAGTGGGGGAGGTGGCTATGTAGCCCCTGCCCTGTGGCTGGTTCTGGAGCTCCTGACCTGCAGATTATAGGGGGACCAAGCAACCATTCAGAGGGTAATTGCTTTTGCTTTAACTTGTTTGGATCTGGATTGTGGTCTCGGGAAGTAGTCCTGGGGTGTGTGGCCAGTGATCCAGAGCTTGGGGTGGGGGGGGGCTGTAGAGAGGGCACCGTCCTAACATCTCCAGCAGCTGCAAAACCCCCAGCAATTTGGGACAAAGCTGTCTCCATTCTGGAAGCAGAGTTCTACCATGGCAAACAGCTCAAAAGTCCATGAATTGGCTGGCAATATGAGCAAGCAGAGGAAGCACAAACAGACCATAGAATCCTGTTTTGGGGACAAAAAGGATCAAGACATGGAGCAGGAGGAAGACAGTGAAGTCAGAACTCCTGCATCAAAAGCCTCCAAGAAAAATATGAATTGATTACAGACCATGGAGGAGCTCAAGAAGGATTTTGAAAATCAAGTAAGATAAGTGGAGGAAAAGTTGGGAAGAGAAATGAGAATGATACAAGGAAATCATGAAAAGGGAGTCAACAGCTTGCTAAAGGAGACCCAAAAATACATTGAAGAAAATAGCACCTTAAAAACTAGACTAACTCAAATGGTAAAAGATGCCCAAAAAGCCAGTGAGGAGAAGAATGCCTTAAAAAGCCAAATTTGCCAGATGGAAAAAAAATTTTAAAAACTCATTGAAGAGAATAACTTCTTCAAAATTAGATTGGAGCAAATGGAAGCTTATGACTTTATGAGAAATCAAGATACTATAAAACAGATTGAAACAAATGAAAAAAATAGAAGGCAATGTGAAATATCTCATTGGAAAATCCACTGGCCTGGAAAATAGATCCAGGGGAGATAATTTAAAAATTATTGGAATACCCGAAAACCATGATAAAAAAAAAGAGCCTAGACACCATATTTCAAGGAATTTTCAAGCAAAATTGCCCTGATATTCTAGAACCAGAGGGAAAAAAAGAAACTGAAAGAATTCACCAATCACCTCTTGAAAAAGACCCCCAAAAGAAAACTCTGAAGCATATTATAGCCAAATTCCAGAGTTCCCAGGTCAAGGAGAAAATACTGCAAGCAGTCAGGAAGAAACAATTTGAATATTGTGGAAACACAATCAGGATAACACAAGACCTAGCAGCTTCTACATTAAGGGACCAAAGGGCTTAGAATATGATATTCTGGAGGTCAAAGGAACTAGGACAAAAACGAAGAATCACCTACCCAGCAAAACTGAGTATAATGCTAGAGGGGAAAATATGGTCATTCAATAAAATAGAGGATTTTATTTGTTCTTGTTGTTCTGATTCTTCTTCTTTTTTTAAAAAATTAACTTGTGGGGGCGGAGCCAAGATGGTGGTGTAGCAGCAGCAACATATCGCAGCTCTCACATAGCCACCCCAAAATACCCATAAAACAGGACTCTAAACCAATCCTAGAACTCCAAAACGCACACAAAGACACTTCCCACTAAAGTCAGCTTGGCTACGAGGAACCATATCAGTACTGCGAACCCGAAACCAGCCTGCCCTGAAGCCAAGGCTGTGCCCCGGGGGCGACTGGACGGGAGGAGTGGAGGAGCCTCTCAGGTGAGCGGATTAGCAGCAGCTGCGAGTGGGATTTGTGAAAGGGGGAGATAAACAGTCCTGTGAAAGGCCTCCAGAGCAGAAAAGCGAAAGGCAGAGGTTTTGCACCTGCCTCTGCTTTGTAGCTTCCCACCCGCGGCCTGCATACAGCAGGGGGACT
>CM053580.1:201650924-201661986 GCA_028627135.1 Pseudochirops cupreus | reverse complement strand
ACATTCACTTCAACTATCCTCATACTGAGAAAAGTTTCATAAGTTACACTGATTGTTTTTCTATATAGGCATGTAAATAATTCAACTTTGATAAGTTCCTTATGATTTCTTTTCCCTGTTTACCTTCTCATGCTTCTTGTATTTGAATGTCAAATTTTCTATTCAGTTCTGGTTTTTTCATCAAGAATGCTTGAAAATCCTCCACCTAATTGAATGACCATATTTTCCCCTGAGACATTACACTCAGTTTTGCTGGGTAGGTGATTCTTGGTTTTAATTCTAATTCCTTTGATCTCTGGAATATCCTATTCCAGATTGTGTTTCCACAATATTCAAATTGTTTCTTCTTGGCTGCATGTAATATTTTCTCTATGGTCTGGGAACTCTGGAACCTGGCTATAATATTCCTAGGAGTTTTCTTTTTGGGATCTTTTTAAAGAGGTGATTGGTGAATTCTTTCAATTTCTATTTTGCACTCTGGTTCTAAAATATCAGGGTAATTTTCCTTGAGAATTTCTTGAAGGATGCTTTCTGGGTTCTTTTTTTTGATCATGGCTTTCAGGTAGTCCAATAATTTTAAATGATCTCTCCTGGGTCTATTTTCCAGGTCAGTGGATTTTCCAATGAGATATTTCACATTGCCTTCTATTTTTTGATTTGTTTGGATCTGTTTAATACTATCTTGATTTCTCATAAAGTCATTTGCTTCCATTTGCTCCACTCTAATTCTGAAGGAATTATTCTCTTCAGTGAGCCTTTGAGATTCTTTTTCCATCTGGCAAATTTGGCTTTTTAAGGCATTCTTCTCCTCATTGGCTTTTTGGGCCTCTTTTACTGTTTGAGTTGGTCTATTTTTTAAGGTGTTATCTTCTTCAGTCAGGTTATTGACTCTCTTTTCTTGATTTTCTTGCATCCTTCTCATTTCTCTTCCCAATTTTTCCTCCACTTCTCTTATTTGATTTTCAAAATCCTTTTTGAACTCCTCCATGGCCTGTAACCAGTTTATATTTTTCTTGGAAGCCTTTGGTGTGGGAGTTCTGACTGTGTTGTCTTCCTCCCATTCCCTGCTCTGATTGTTTTTGTCCCCCAAAAAGGAATCTAAAGTTAGATGGTTATGCTTGCTTTGCTTCCTTTGCTTGCTCATGTTACCACTCAATTACTTGATTTTTTAGCTCTTTGCCACAGTAGATCTCTGCTTCCAAAGGGGAGAGCTTTGTCCCAAATCGCTGGAGTTTTTGTAGCTGCTAGAGCTATTAGGAGGATACCATCTCTACAGTCCCTATCAGCTTTGGCTCACTGGTCACACACCTCAGGACCACCACCCAAGACTGTGATCCCGATTCAGGCAGGTTAAGGCAAGAGCACTTAGCCTCTGAATGGTCACTTGGCCTCCCTATGACCTGGAGCTCTAAGGCAGCCATGTGGAGGTGGCTGCAGGGCCACTGCACCTCTGCCACTTCACATTCCAGGGGCAGAGGCTGGACCACACTCTGTCCCCCCCCCTCCCCTGAGATTTAGCAGAGTTCCACTGACCTTTTACTTTGTCTTTGGCATTTATGGGTTTATAATTCTGGAAACTGCCACAGCTGCTGGTGGTCCACTCTCCCGAATGCTCCAGCCACGGCTAGTCTGGGCCACCCTGGGGCTAAATCTGCAGGCTCACATGGGGCTGTGCTCAGCTCCTAGCACCCTGTGATGGACCCTTCCTGTCCACCTGCTGGGCTGCCTTCAGTGGGAGATTTGTTTCTCTCTGTCACTTTGTGGGTTCTATAGCTCTAAAATTTGTTAGAGTCATATTTTATATGTATTTGAGGTGGTTATGTGGGGAGCCACAGAGTTTTCCTGCTTCTACACCACCATATTGACTCCCGAAATAGAGGATTTTCAAGGATTCTTGATGAAAAAAACAGAGCTGAACAGAAAATTTGACTTTCAAATACAAGAAGCAAGAGAAGTATGAGAAGGTGAACAGGAAAAAGAAATCATAAGGAACTTATTAAAGTTGAACTATTTACATTCCTACATGGAAAAATGATAATTGTAACTCATAAGACTATTATTCTCAGTATGAGGATAGTTCAAGGGAATATATATGTGTGTATAGGAGGGTGTATGTGTATATAAATATATATGTGAGTGTGGGCATATGTATGTTCATGTATACATAAACAGAGGGCACAGAATCAGTTGAATATGAAGAGATGATATCTAAAAAATAAAATAAAGAGGCAAGGGAGGAATTTATTGGGATAATGAGAAAGGGAGAGATAGATTAGGGTAAATTATCTCATATAAAAGAGGCAAGAGAAAACTGTTACAGTGGAGGGGAAGGTGAAAGGGAATGGGACAACCTCATTCTCATTGAATTTGGTTTAAGGAGGGAATAACATACACACTCAGTTGGGTGGAGAGCAGATTGAGGGAGAGGGTAGTTAGAAGCAAAAATTTTTGAAAAGGGATAGGATCAAAGCAGAAAATAGAATAAGTGGGGGGTGGGATAGGATGGAGGGAAATATAGTTAGTCTTTCCCAATATGGCTACTATGGACATGATTTGAGTAACTACACATGTACAACCTATGTTGAATTGCTTATCTTCTCAGTAGGGGTGAATGAGTAGGGAAGAATGGAAAAAATCTGGAAATCAAAGTTTTAAAAACAAATATTTTTTTAAAAATTGTTTCTTACATGCAACTGGGAAATAAGATATACAGGCACTGGGGTATAGAAATACATCTTTCCCTACTAGAAAGTTAGGGGGGTCATGAACAGATTGGGGTGAGGGGTATTCAGTAGGATTGCTATTTTGGAGTGGTGGGTAGGGGAAATATGGGGAGAAAAAATTGTAACTCAAAATCTTGTGGAAATGCATGTTGAAAACTAAGAATAAATAACTAAATTTCAAAATATGAAATAAATAAACAAATATACAATAAAACAGATACTATTAAATAATAATAATAATAATAATAACCTCCTAACAGGTTTTCCTGTTTTAACTCTCATATATTTCCAATGCATCCTTAGCAAGTCCTGCTAAATTAATCTTGTTGCACAGATCTATTCGTGTTGCCTTATACTCAAAACCCTTCAATGACTCTTTGTTGGCCACTGAGTAAAGTTTAAACTCCCTGGTCTGGCATTCAAGGCCTTCCATAATGTGCTGGCACATCACCTTTTTACTTGTGTCATGCCACTCCCACCCATGTTCTAGACCATGCTAGACACACCAGTACTTTCTTACCTCTGTAGTTTAAGCTGTAATGCATCCATCTCTTTTGCCTATTAAATTCTCACGGCCCCTCCTCTTGCCCACCTTCTCCAAGAATTTTCCCAATCTGTAATGATCTTTCCTCCCTCAGAATTCACATGGCCGTTTGCTTATACCGCTCTTAATTACTTAAGGTAACAATATTTTTATGATATTTATTTTGTTGTTGCTGTTCAGTCATTTTTAGTCATGTCTGACTCTTCGTGACCCCATTTGAGGTTTTCTTGGCAAAGATACTGGAGTGGTTTGCCATTTCCTTCTCTAGTTCATTTTACAGATGAGGAAACTGAGGTAAACAGGGTTAAGTGACTTAAGTGTCTGAGGCTGGATTTGAACTCATGAAGATGAATCTTCTTGACTTCAGACCTGGTGCTCTATCTACTGTACCACCTAGCTGCCCCATGTTTATTGTATAAGCACCATGAAAGAAAGCATCTAGTTTGGGTGCTCTGAACATTGGGATGGGACTGAATTTGTGATTATAATGGGATAAGGAAGCCCCGATAATGGAGCTACTATTCAGGTTCAAACAGATAATGTGTGTTGGAGATAGGACTTGAAGCCAAGTCTACCTGACTCTAAGGCAAGTGACTGTCTATCATGTGCAACAAGTTGACCTTTACTCTACTTACTGGGCACTTAATAAAAAAATCAATGAATTGAATTGCTTTGGTCAGCTTCAAGTGAGAGAGAGAGAGAGAGAGAGACAGAGAGAGACAGAGAGACAGAGAGAGACAGAGAGACAGAGACAAAGAGACAGAGACAGAGAGAGAGAGACAGAGAGAGAGAGACAGACAGACAGAGAGAATGAGAGAGAGAAACAAAGAGACACAAAGAGAAAGAAACAGAGACAGAGAGATAGAGAGACAGAGACAGAGAGACAAAGAGAGAGAGAGAAACAGAGAGAGTGAGAGAGAGAGAGAAACAGAGAGAGAGAGAGAGAGAGAGAGAGAGAAACAGAGAGAGAGAGACAGAGAGAGAGAGAGAGAGAGAGAGAAACACAGAGAGTGAGAGAGAGAGAGAGAAACAGAGAGAGAGAGAGAGAGAGAGAGAGAGAGAGAGAAACAGAGAGAGAGAGAGATTCAAGACCAAAGACTGTTGGCAGTAATAATAGAAAAAAAGGAGCGATGGAAGGTTGTTGAACAGAGGAATGACATGAACAGACACATGCAATAAAGAAGATGAATTTGGTAGTAGTGCCGATGATACTTTCTATACCACTTTAAGTTTTACAAAGTACTTTCATTAAAACAATTTTCTGATATGGAGGTAGTGTATGTATTATTATCATCTCTATTTCACAGATGAGGAAAAGGAGATTCAGAGACATAGAGCGATTTTCTCTGGGTCATTAAATATGATGGAATGAGAATTTGATCTTAGTTCACTCCTGATTCTAAATCCAGTGCCTTTGCTTTTACAATTCTGTTATGTATTTTAAAATGAGTTTTATTATTTTGGGCCAGTGTTCAGAATATTTTTGTTATTGTTATAGGCATAATAATATCTATATGTGCAGATATTTATACATGTCGATAAATGTACATGCATATATGTATACATACACATGTATATATAAGATGCCTATATGTACATATATAATTTAAGAATAAAAATAATTTGTTCTCTAAATTTGCCTTATTGTACATATTCTTCAGCCCCTGGGAACAATGAAAAGTACAATGTTACACACTGATTGGTCTAAGATAAGTAATATCAAGAATATAGTCAGAGGGAGGGAAAAATCTATATTGATAGCATTAAGGCATGAAAGGTAAGGGCTTTGAAAGAAGAAAAGTTAGTCATAATCCTCCTGGAAAGTGGCCTAAGCACAGTGAGGATTCTCCTTGGCACCAAAGGGACTAACTGAGCAGGCTTTCTCCATGCAACTTTTTATAGGAGGAAGGTAAGAAGAAAATGATCTTTGTATTTATTTTAAATGATTTAAATAATTGAAATATTTCCTATTCTCAGAAAAAAAGAGAAAACTATCAGGAAAGTTGCCTCTAAGTCTTCAGAAGAGTACCCTAAAAATGTATGGGGCTAGTGGTAGTAACATTATCTATAATTGCACCATGTTAAAGAATCAGCTAGAGTGCAGAATGCCTATTTGCAAGGTTAAGGCCATTTTGTTGCTTTTTTATATCATAAGTCAAAGGAACAATAGTCAACAGTTTTTTTTAGAGCTTCTATACTATATTATGTCTATTACAGGATATCATGTAAATTCTTTTTTTTTATCCCTTTAACAACAAAATATATCAGGTTCCTTCCTTACATAAAGTATGACTTTATATGTGAGGAATGATATATGTGTAGTTTTTTAACTTTCTGAAAATACTTTATGATAACATTCATATGACACCCAAGTCAAACATAACCCAGGTGCCTCACGTGACCTACCTTCTTCTCCAAACCTTCCCACATCCACATGGGCAAGTCTGCCAGTTATCCTCACCTATTTCTCAGCCCACAGGCCTAATGTACTCCAGTCCCAGCTGTGTGATCTTCCCCTTATTTCCATCCTATCTGCCCCCAGGCAGAATCTTAAGTGTTTCTTCCATTTCCCCTCTCCCTCCTCTTTCATTGGTCTGAACATGCGGTTTGCTCCGAACTCTCACATTAAGGGTCACCTTTATATTCTGTGAGGTTTCCATGATAAGAAGGCCTGTGCATTCCAAGGGCTGTGACTCATCCTCTAAAGTTACATCTGTGTAACTTTGTCTTGAATTTTTCTTGGAGCTGATGCTATAATTGGAGGGCATGCACCTGGACTCTGCATGTTGGGGTTCACCCTCTGCCTCCTCATTTCCCCCCCAAAGAGATCCCTTGTCTCCTGCTATTAGTTATTCCAGTGCTCACTGATTGAACTTTTCTGAAGCCTTTAAACAGAGAAAGCCCTTACTTTCCAGAGATGGACAGTGTCTCTTTGCTTTTTGATTTACTCATGCCTTTGGATCTGACCCCCTTTTGGAATGCTGATTTATGGATCATGGGGACAATTTTACCCCAGATACAATTTTCTTTGACTTCAAGAATATACTTGAATAGAAATAAATTGTTTTAATACAGTTAATAAGATCCATGCCTGTGAAAGTAAATAAAAGCCCCCATTAAAAAAAAGAATCTAGAAAATTTTCCTTGTGCATTCTTTTCTACTCTTCCCACAGTTATATTTATTCAATGCAATTCACCTAAAAAGGTATTAATTTAGTTGCTACTATGTGCCTAGCACTGTGGCATTCTTAAAAAATAAAACTAATAGAATACCTTCTCCTATTTATCTATGAACCACCCCAGTACACTTTTATTTAATCATTGCCTCAATTTTCTCCATCACACAATTTTATTTCATGACTGTTCTACAAAAGATAGAATACGTTGAACACATCTTAACTAAGGTGATACCTGACATAACTTTGTGGTATGGAAATTTTCTTCCACTTGTAGGTTTGCTTAATGCAGACAATGTTTGAGTTTCTTTATTTGAAGAATTTCAATTGAGGTAGAGTATTTCTTCAGGGCCTTTCACACTGATAGTGAGCTTAGTCTCATAGTATAAGGAAAGATAATAATTTGGCGTTTGGCGTTTGGCACAGTAATTTGGCACATAATAAGGACTTAATAAATGTTTATTGACTTGATTTGAACTTAGAGCCAGAGTACTTGGTGCAGTGGGTAGAGCACCAACCCTGGAGTCAGGAAGACTCATCTTTGTGAGTTCAAATCCAGCCTCAGAAACTTAATACCTGTGTTGACTCTGGCAAGGCACTTAACTGTGTTTGTCTCAGTTTCTTCATCTGAAAAATGAGCAGGAGAAGGAAATGGAGAATCACTCTTTGCCAAGAAAACCCCAGAGAGGGTCATGAAGAGTCAGACATGACTGAAAAATGACCGAACAGCAGCAACTGGGAAGCTTTGATTGCTTATTTGCAACGAAGGGGGGAATTTATATGGATCACAGAAAATGATATCCAATGTGGCATAGGAAAATAGATAAAAATAGCCCATCCATAAATGGAGCAACTGGAATTTGTGAGGCGGGGCCTCAGTCAGGCAGGTCTCAGCTCTCATTTACTCATGGATGTGGGAATAAGAATTAGGGAATTTGGGAGGGAATTCAAAACTTTTAGGTTAGAAGTAAGGTTATGGAATAGGAATCTGAATGAGCATAGGATTTTCAGCCTAGTAGAAGACAAGGCCCTACATACAGTGCTAATGGTAAGCATGATAGGTACAAAGGAGAAGTCCAGGAAAAGAGAAATCTGAGTACAGAGAGAATACTTTCTTTGGGTGATGGGATGCATTAAAGATTTCATGGGAGAGGTGGCATTTGAGTTTGGTCTTGAACAGAAAAAAATGAGGAATATTCATTTGAGGCATGGGGCATAAGCAAAAAAAGCAAAGAAAGAAAGGCAGTTCTAGCATTACTAGAGTCATCAGTTCAGTTTGTTTGGAATGTAGAGTTCTTAAAGAAAGAGTATTAGATGAAATTGAACAGGTAGGTTGGATCCAGATTCTGGAAGGCTTTGATTTTTTGAGTTAGGAATTATTATTTATTTGAGTAGGCAATACTTAACTAATGAAAGTTTTTGAGTAGAGTATTGACATGATCATAAGGATTCACTAGGAAGATTATCACATTTGTACCTTACAACATTATAAATTAAGTACTAGCAATCCAGTTTTACAGATGAGGAAACTGAGTCTGAGGACTTAAGGACTAGTTCATAGTCCTACAATAAGTGTCACTAATGGAATTTGTATCTACAAAGTTGTACTGTTTAAAAATTCATTACACTACAGCAATTGAAAGAGTATTGAACTTATAGCCAGAGATCCTAGATTCAAACCATATTCTGCTACTTATCCCCATGGTCCAGTTATGAACCTTCCTAGTTCTCAGTTTCTCCACTTGTAAAATCTAAGGGACTGAGGTCCCTTAGATCTCTATGTCTATAATTCTGTGGTTTATTTGTGAGGATAACTTTTGGAATCTGTCTTTGGTGTCTTGTAGATATATCGAGTACTAACCTTCTAAAAAGGTGGACATTGAATTTTCTGAAAAGAGCAGGAAAAAAAAAATGATAGAAAACAGAGGAAAACAGCTTGAGATAGTTCTGAAGACCTGAGAGAAAATAGTCCCTCAGATGACTATACAGAGAAGACTTGTCTGAAAGTATGTCAGAGGCAAACTCACTGACTGACAGTAGAGATGACTGCACTGCATTGTTTCCTAGCAGTTACTTTGAATATGACTGTTTTCAGGATTTTGAGTTTATGCTTGTGTAGCTGCAACAAAGAACTGTTTGGGGACTATGAGGCTATTGTAAAATAACTATTTATGCTGTGCCTGATATAAATATGGATATAAGGTTTTTCATCCCAAGGCAGAGGTGAGTCACTTCACCCCAGGAAGCAGTGCTAGGAAGCAGGAGGATAGTAGAAGCTGATGAGAACAGAAGTCTGGGAATAGAAGACAAAAGTGGCAGACAGAAGAAAGAAGCACAGAAGCCAGAATAAACCAAGCAGATGCTGAGGCACAGAAAGAAAAGAACAGCTGAATTGAGAGCCGAGAAAAGAACTTGAGAGCTTACACCTCTCACCTACTGAATTGCAGGGCACAGGGAGAAGATGGCTTTGCTAAGTAAAGAAAAGCTCTTCTGGAAGCTGATTGGCCAAAGAGGGAATCCTCTGCTGGGGTGAAGAGCTGGCTGCTGTTGTTTGCTTTCCTCTTTAGTACCATCTACAGTTTAAGAACCAACTGAAGATAGGATCTGCAGCTTCTCTGGGAACTGATTAGATTGGAAGAGAGCTGTGATGTTGGGAGCTGATTGATAGGAAACAATCCCTCTGTGCTTTGGAGAGCTGAGTGGACTTATATGCGTTGCTCTTCAGCACCATCTACAGGGGGAACTCCTAAGAGACTTGACTGCACGGTCCTTGACTACTCTCTCTGGCTGGGGAGGGACAAACTCCTCTTAGCCCAGAGAGATGACCTGCATAGCTCTGCAAATTCCAAGTGAAGGAAGAAAAGAGGAAAGAAGGAAGGAGAGAAGGAAGGAAATAACCTACTATATACCAGAGAGATGACTTGCATAGTTCTGCAAAGTCCAGGTGAAGAAAAGAAATAAGGAAGGAAGGAAATACACATTTATGAAACATACTATGTGCTAGGCATTATGCTAAGTGCTTTACAAATCTCTCACTTGATCCACATAACAAACTTGTGGGGAATGTGTTAATATTGCCCTCATTTTACAGTTCAGGACACTGAGACAGAAAACATTTAAGCTAATTACTCAGGATCATATAGATAGTAAATGACTGAGGCTCAATTTGAAGAGAACTGCTTCTCACTGAAGACTATAACACTGTTGAATTTAAAAAACATTGCTCAACCCTGTTTTTAAGGCTCAAGAGTAGCAGAGAAATGTCTTCATCTACCAGGACAGTGCAGAGGCTTGAGAGAGGAGTACTCTCAGCCAGGATGTGACATGTTGCATCCAGGAATGGGGAACCTGAGGCCTTCTAGGTCCTTGGGTGCAGCCTTTTGACTGAGTTTAAGTTTTACATAACAAATCCTTTTATTAAGGGGATTTGTTCTGTTAAGTTTGGAATCTGTCAAAGGGCCACACTTGAGGACCTAGAGGGCCACATGTGGCCTTGAGGCTGCAGGTTCCCCATCCCTGGATAGACTATTCCCCCAAAATATTAAGGACATCAAATCCTACATTTCAAAGTTATGAGTTGCCTCAGGTATATGGATTTCCCTATTCACTTGCCTCCCAGCTAGCTTTCTGTAAGTTTATGTGCTCCTCTTATTCCAATACTGGGTGTTTTGATGGAAGAGTATATCCCAGATTTATGGGGTGGACTTTCTGATTAGTGTCAATTTTGCCCTCTATTGAATAAATCTTATGTTATGATCATTCATGGTTTTGCCTTCTCATATTGAGTAAATGTTTCATGTTTAAGAGTCAATGATGTCATTGTGTCTGATTTGTACAAATATGAAACACACTGGTTGTGTCTCTGGAGCTACTGTAGTGAGCTGTAGGAGGATATCTCCTTATACCAAGGTTACCATTCTGAGACTTGAGAAATAGCAGTATGGCAGCTATGCCTCCCAACCTTTATTGGAGAGACCACCTTAACCTCCTAGAGTGAGTGAAATTTGGATGAGCAAGTTAGCCCCAACTCAGAGATAGAGATGTGGTTTCCATATTGTGCCAGTGCTGTGCCTCCACTATATATAATGTGATATGATTCTTTAGAAAGTTCTTGGGGGTTAGGTAAGATGGAAGAAAAAGGTATTTCTCCAAGAGGTGCACTTCACTTCTGGGGAACAAGAATGTGATGCAATCCTTTTAATTTGAAAGTTCTATCAATACTCCTCATCCTTGAAAGAAAAGCTCAAGAAGACATTTCAGGAAGCAAAAATATTAAAGCAAGAATAAGGATAGTCACTTAAATATAAGGGACCACAACAAAAATAAATACTTTCCTCTATAGTCCCTAGTTTAAACTGTTCTGTTGCTTTAATGGGATTTGCATTCATAGGTTTTGCCATATTCTGAAATATGTTCTAGAATTGTCAAATAGAAATCGACTCATTTAATGTCTATGTTCTTTTTTTTCTTTATTTTCTTTCTTTCTTTAATCAATTATTTATTAAATTTTTTTTTGAGTTACATATTTTCTCCCCGTCTTTCCCCCGCCCACCGCCCCAAAACAGCCATCCCAGTGTTTCCCCCCTCCCCCAGTCTATTCTCTCCTATGTCACTTTTTG
>CM053580.1:201642030-201650824 GCA_028627135.1 Pseudochirops cupreus | reverse complement strand
CTATTTTATGGGTATTTTGGGGTGGCTATGTGAGAGCTGCGATATGTTGCTGCTGCTATGCCGCCATCTTGGCTCCGCCCCCTGTGTTCTTTATTATAAATTATGATTTAACTTAATACAATTTTTTTCTTTGAATAGATTTGTTTCTTTGTAAGGCATATATTTAACTAGTCTTTGGTAGTAAAATATTCCAAAGCACTATTCCCTGAACTAATCTACTCTTGAGAGGATAATTACTTTAAAGCTGAGGCTCTTTACCTTTTTTTTATGTCATGGAACCCTTGGGCAGCCTGGTAAAGCCTATGGTCCCCTTTTTAGAATAATGTTTTTAAATATTGAAGAAAATGCTAAGTTTCAGTTAGAGATTAGTGAAAACAAAAATGTAATACATTTTCTATTCAATTTTGAGGGCCACCTGAAATCTATCTCTGAAACCCTTGAGGCCTTGTGAATCCCACGTTAAGAACCTCTGCCTTAAAAGGATACTTCTGAAGCTCAGGAGCAAAAATGGGACCTGTCTTCATACTATTTTAAATGACATATGAGTTCAAAGTAGATGTGAGCTTTGAAAAAAAAGATGTCCATTGTACTTCACTAGGAATGTCCAGAATTAAATAAAAAATTATCTTTTTGGCATTCAAAGCCCTTTATAACCTACTCTTCCTCTTACCTTTCCAGTCTTCTTACACCTTACTCACCACTATGGACCCCTTAATCCAGTGATACTGGCCTCCTGGCTATTTCAGGAATAAACCATTCTATCTCTCAGCTCCAGACAATTTCTCTGAGTATCTCCTATGCCTGGAATGCTCTTGCTCCTTAACTCCACATACTGACTTTCTTGGCTTCCTTTAAGTCCTGATTAAAGTCTCATCTTTTACTAGAAACCTTCTCCAATGGCTCTTAATTCTAGTGTCTTTCCTATATTAATTATTTCCTATTTACCCTGTATATAGTTTGCATATATATATATATATGTACATGTATATATATATGTATATGTATATGTGTGTGTATATATGTGCACACACATATATATATATATATACATATATATATATATGTTTGAACTCCGTCCCACCCATTGGACTGTAAACTCCTTTAGGGCATTGAGGGATTATTTTTTGCCTTTTTTTGAATCCTTAGAGCTTAGCCCAGTGCTTGGCACATAGTAGGTGCTGAAGAAATGTTTATCTGTTGATTGATTATTGGGACTTATTTGACCTAAACTAATTGATATTCCAAAGATCAATTTATCAACAGACTGCAAAGAACTTACACTTCCCTACTTTGCCTCCTCCCTCTTTCCAATCTATCTTTATCCTACCAAGTACAGAGGAAGCTGGAGGCATCTAATGTAACTACTTATTTTATTGATGAAAAGGAGGAAACCTGACCAATGTCAAACTCTCGGGTTGTTTAGGAGGATGTAAAGCTCTAGCTTCTATCCAGTTTGCAGTTTTTGTTACAAGACAATGTCACTACCCAAGCATGAACAATGACCTGGATAGTTTCCAAGTCCCTGTAACTCACAGTTTGGCACAGGGCTACACTATGCACTAACTATTAAACTGTTCTTGTGATATGTTGCAGTATAGTTTCCTGAGGGGATGTTGAGAAGAATTTCTTGGAGACCAAATGTTATTTTTTCATCTCTCTCCAAAATTGTGTTAATAATTTTCCTGCTTTCCCCTGAGATGTGGGTGGGGGGAGGGAACCCCCTGACATGGTTATATGGTCATTTTCAGGACATAGTATCACTCAGTGATTGAAAGTGGCAGCAAGTTTCATTCTGGAAGGTTTTGCTGATTTTCCCAGGAAGATAGTCTAGCTTAGTTCATACAGTCAATTTCAGATATGATGAGATATTGATTGAACCAAATAGCTAAGGCCTTGGGAGTTTCATCCAGAGCAGAGTGAGTGCCCATATACCTTTATAGCCTCAAACTTTATGGATAGTACACTTTCTATATGTTCTCTGAAATCCGCACCAGCTTTATATATGTGCCTAGACTCAGTGCATACACTTTCAGAAGTCATGGAAGGTGAGGGTTTGAACTGACATTCCTAGTTCTGTTTTTCTGGTTGTGGTGTTAATATCTAAGGGATCTTAAGTTGGACATTTTTTTATAGCAGATGTATGCTTACTATATTGGTCTGAAACAATGTGACTTTGTATGCAAATAGATCATGTAAAATATTTTTTGTTTCTTTCCTCCCCTCCCTCCCTCCCTTCCTCCTTCCCTTCCTTCCTTCCTTCCTTCTTTCCTTCCTTCCTTCCTTCCTTCTTTTCCTTCTTTTCCTTTTTCCTTTTGCATTGGACTAGTAACTTTATTGTTATAGGAAATTCCTGATAAGGAAACTCCTTCAGAAATGTGGATTAACATCTGCTATACGATTTACAGTCTTAGAGAGTTGTCTCTGGCACTAAGACATTAATTAATTTGTGAGTATCACACGTGTGTCAGAGGCTGCATTTGGACTCAGTTTTCCTGATTTCAAAGCAATCTTTCTACATCTCCTGCTTTATGCTGTTTCTGATGGTGTTATTTACAAATGAACCAGAGTTTGTACAGATATTAATGTATGAACATAGCATAGTAGAAAAAATCAGTAGAATGGATGTAAAAAATACATGAATTGTAGTTCCACTTCTGCCATTTACTATTAGTTCCCTACAACAAGACACTTATTAAGTTCCTATCATGTTTTCAGTCACTGTGATAGTTCTCAGGATAAGAAAGATAAAACATCCCCTTCCCTCAAGAAGTTTACTATCTACTGGGGAATTACAATACATACACAGAGAAATCAAAACAAATATAGTGACACTCTGGACTCACTCTCCTAGAGTAAGGCTAGCTACATCTCTCCCTGAGGACTCTAAGGGTATCTCAAGGGGTAACATTATGGGTGGCGTTCTCTTATGCTTTGGACCTGAATCCTCATTCTGGTGTATCCCTCTCATTGTTACCACCAGTGGTAAGTATTACAGTTCTATTTAACCAATTAATATCAATTAGCTTTAACAAAAGGATATTTACTCCATGGATATAGAAAGAATCAAATTACAAGCATTTTCTCCCCAAACTTCTAGGGAACACACTTTTTCCTTTACCATCTCAATTACTAGTTTGGACTTTAAAGCAGCTTCTAAGTTTCTACACAGCATTTGCCTCACTAAATTCACTTCAAAGTATAGCATAGTGCTTGGTTGAGTCTTTGTCTCAGACTCACTGTAGTGGGTCCCTCAGGTCATTCCTCAGAGCTTCAGTGTTGGGTCAGATGATAAAACCTGGCATGAACTCCAGCTCCTGGATCTCTGGTGGCTCCCATTCTGCCCTTTTGAAGTTCACAAAGTTTTAACTGTTTTTATACTCATGTACCTAAAAAAGGAAAGAATAAACACAAATAGTTAAGGAACAGAGGCCCATAATCATGGGTGATATATTAGACTAAGAAGAGGAATACTACCAGAGATGAAAAGAACACCTTCAAAATCTTCTCCTTGACTAGTCAATGCCTTTTGAATGCACCCCATTTCTAGCTATGTGGCCTACCAACAGCCCATCACTTAATCCTATTGTTAGCCAACCAGAACCAGTTACAGAATGTCTTTGCATGTTCCCCATATGGAAGAGGGCACTTCTAGTATCCATCATCTTGCATTCCTGGAAGTAGGTGGCACAGCCTCTTCTATGTGGGGACTGTTCCTGTCACACAAAGCAAATAAAAAATAATTTTGAGAGGGAGAGAGCATTAATAAATGGGGAGGTCAGGAAAGACCTCTTATAGGTGGTGGCACATGGACCATGTCTTGAAGAAATCTGGGGATTCTAGGATGTAGGGGCAAGGAGGAAGAGCATCCCAGATACAGAGGAACCACCCACAAAAGCAGTATTGCAGGCTTTGTGTTTGACCTCTGCACCCTCAGCAACTCTCTGAGCTCAGTTTTCAGAGAAGTTTCCAAACTGCATTGGTAGAGGGTATGTCTTTGTTCAGGAGTTCCATATATCAATGAAATCATAGGTCTAGTCTTTTTTTCTTACCTTATGAATCAATCAACACAGAGTAAGTCGCTAAAAGCCTTTTTGAAGACTAAGTCTTTTATACTGTACTCACAAGGATAGATATAGAATGACTTTTTCCTCTCTGAACTACTTGAGTTAGCAAGCTATAGCATAGATAATCACTAAGTAACTACTGACCCTGTGCTTAATTTTGTGATGACTGAAGTTCACCTTCTTTCTATACTGGTCAAGGAAGACACACTATTTGCTTCACCACTACCACTACTCCACCACCACCATCATCATCAATGGTTACATGTCTACAGGCATGTACACTTTTGCAACTCATTGGATTCTTTGATTCTCATTTATTAATTCAATCCTCAGAACAACCCTACTATGTCAGGAGTATATACACGATATGTTTGTGGGCATATATGTATACAAGTACTATATATTTGTGTGTACATATATACATACATACACATACTATATATAATATATACACACATGCCCATGTACACATTGGGTATAGATGTATATATACATGTATATATGTCTATGCACCTATATATGTACACATAACATACATGTAGGCATGTGACATTTCTATTAGATTTGTGAGCTCAAGTACATTGTTTCACCTTTTTGAACACTGTTTCAGATTAGAAACAACAATGTGGATAAGACTACTTTTTTTAGTTCAACTTTTACCTTCCCCCCAATCATCTTTGTCCAAGGTTATTACCTCACTTACAATTTGAGTATAAAGAATTCCCTCCCAAGTGATTGAACACTGTAATCAACCTGTAGAGTAACCCCAGCACATCCAAAAGGACAACTTACTGCAATGTTTCACCTGGCTCCTGGGCATTTAGAAAAAATGTAATGATGGCAATGAGTAGTGTTTGGTACATGTGAAGGTTGATGAATAAACATTTTTATTGTTGTCTTTTCTTTCTGATGTGTTTGGAATCCTCTATGGAAATATTACTCCTGTAATTCATTATGGCATGGAGGTGACCCTGGCAGTCTCAACAGAAGAATCGTTTTATACCAAGGAAGTAAGAGGTAGGTCCAACCAAATTGTAAAGGTTTAGAGTATTGGCCCAATGGCAGATTGACCTAAATTTAGAAAGATTATCCACACCCATGAAGTCACCTAACATTGATTTATGGAAGCACTTCAGATGTTCATCTCTGAGAAGTCTGTGTAATGCTTTTGAAGGGTAGAAGAGCATCATAAGACAGATAATACACCATTCTGTCTTCCCTTTATTTTCCTAACTTTGACTAAGCATTTCAAAGGACCAAATCCCCCAAATGACCAGTACTCCATACCAGTGCATTGTGTGAGAAAGTCCTGGCTGAATGAGCCCTGAAAGCCAAGTGACTCTATGACTCGTGTTCAGTATTAGCAGAATCACACCGACTGGAATCTAAGAATTGCCAGGATGTTTGGGAGAGATTGAGTCCTCTCTGGTGAATAGAATGTGGGAGCAGGTCCCATTCCCAACATTGTAGAGAACTTGGTGACCCTGGGCAAAGCTGAGTGGGCTGGCTCCTCCTTCTAGTGCACTACTTGTCATGATTAGGAAGGATTTGCTGCCTGCTCTGTGGGTGAGAATAGGGTCTCTGGAGACTTTTTCCTTCAAGTCATTTTATGGTCCAAAAAGAGGATTCCAAATAATCACATATGTTTTCCACATTAATATGCTCCCCTCCCCCCAAAGGCATAGTCACATTCCCAATGTGCAGGTCATTTTGCACAGACTTTCCTTTGTGAAATTTTCTCCCAATTCCCCTCCTACCTACTGCACAATAACATCCCCCATTTTCCCCTCTGTGACCATGTAAGAACAAGGGCCTGTGCATTTGAGCCTGACTTGATTTGCTGGGCTGCTGCTCTGTAATGACTGACAAACAGGCTACAGATTACTTCCATTTTTATGACTTGAGTTTAGGGAAATTGAGCATCCTAATTAGGCACAGATGTAAGGTTAAAGTGTAGAACAACCTGAGATGGTTTTCATTTAAGCTTATTTCTGATTCACTGACTTCCATCGAACAACCGCAATTAGAAAAAAATATTTTTTAAATGTTGAAAGACGTGCTGCCTAGTACTGATTGGATTAAAGCTGAATCCATGTGAGTTTCTGTAAGCTCAATTAGGAGAGGCCCTTGAAAGCACTGTGTGGAAAACAGCCAGTGAATTTCCAAACTGTACTTTGAATTTTCTGCCTCACAGCGCCCCGTGTGATGACAGCATTGTGGAATAATGTTTGAATGGCAAGGGGAAAGGCTGCCTCGTCTTATTGGATCCATAGGTCAAGACGTGGCCCTGCAAGTCTGACACATCGGAAGCCTCCCAGCTTGTGTCCAGTACCAGGTGAGATGATTCTAGCCACCTGGGGAAAGCAAACTAGTGCAGAACTGGGAATTTCACAACAAATGTTGAAGTAGTTCTTTTACTGATGAGTCTGTTATAACGCAGTGCATGGGAATCCAGCCTATGAGCTTGGAAATAAATCTCATGAGGGAATAGCTAAAGAATGCTTGTGAACAAAATTACATTTTGCTATTAAGAGATTTATCAAAAACAAATGACGTTGGTTTAGGCATTGTTTCATTGAAGGATGAAGTTGTTTTTACAGCATCATGGTGAAGTGAAGACCAACTTGGAAAGTACTCACCTAAAAGAAGGGAAGACAGAGGAGTTTTTCTGGACCCAAACACGTAGAAGACTGACTGAAAAGCAAGTACTTGAAAGGCATTTAATTTATAGAAATAGCTGGGGGGGGGGTTCCTCTTTTCCCCCGCAAGGATTCCTGTTTAATTTTTCCAACAAAAATGGAGCTGCCTTTATGAAATTAATTTTCAAAGGCTTGAGGATAGTTTCTTATTGATAAAATATGGGTACTTCCACAAGAGAGAATCAGATACTTATTGGTACCATTTCCATTGCTGGTTGAGTTTCCTTTAAAATCTCTTTCCACTTCCCCTTCTCCTTACTTTTATGGCAGCAATCAGAAAGCTGTTGAACCTCTCTTCCTGATTTCATCCCTTCATTGAGTACACATCACCCTTCTAGCTAAATTCAGATTATTCTGTAGCCCTCAGCCCATCAAACCTGTCTTACACACTCCCATCTTTCTCTCTCCTTTGTCCCTCACCTACTTATTTGTCTTCATTTCTTACTTCTCCTCTGCATAGTACTTTCTGCCTATCATTTCACTTCCACCAATCTATCTTCCTCTCTTTCCTTAAAACTCTTTTCCAGAAATGCCCCTTTGAGAAAAACAAAAACGAAACAACTCAAACAAAAAAACCTGGAACTCTAGGAACACCAAATAAGTAATATACACATTAATTCACTTAAACTGAAACTTAGAATATTAAAAAAATTAAAAATAAAATAAATGTACACTTAGTTATGGTTTTAGAGGCACAAGACTCAAAAATTCCTTTTCTTTCTTAATTTGTATGTAGTTAGAACCTACATTGAATAGACACATGAGAGGGCAGGGAAACAGACCTGAAAGAGGAGTGGTCAGAGGGAGGAGCTACTGGTTTCTTTATCATTTAAGACCAGTGAACAGCATTTTCAATCTTACTTAATATGGATAATTAAAGCACAGTTGTAACTTCAATTGATGTGTGTGTGCATACAAATAGGCCTTTAAAAAGATTGGTAGAGATAGTGAAAATCTAAATCTTGTTTCATCTGACTTTATACAGTTTTTTTAATGAAAGATTTATTAAAAGCTATGCTGAGGACCATAAAGTCAACCCTCAGTGGGTGATATGTGACTATCTCAACTTTATCATATTTGTCTTTTCTTCCCAGCTACCTACTTTCTGAAATATAGCTATTTAGTAAATTGAATCTAGAACTCAGAAGACTGAGGCATCTCCAATTCTCATCTGCTTAGCCTGTCTCATCTTCAAATTCCTTCTTGGACTTGTTTCCTTTGCTTTTCTGGCCACAGCTCTTCCTATTTTCCAGCTCGTCCTCCAGGCTACTCAAATGCCAAATTCCTCGTTGTTCTTCAGTCTACTCCACTTCCAACTTAATATCTCCACAGTGAATAGTCATGTCTTACCCGTAACCACTTCCACAATCCTAACAATGTCCAGCAACCACGCTGACTATTAAACCCTCACTGAAGCCGATTCTCTTCACAGTATAAGATATCCAATGCTCTTTTCTTAAATAAATCAAGTTTTACATCTAGAGCCAAAGGAGACATTTTCAAACCTTTCTGAGATATGTGTATACATATGCAGAACTCAAATAGTGAGAGAAATATCTTTTCCTTAGAGGTTCCTGGAAACAAATTCCTTTTGATATGACTAGCTGAATGAAGGAAAGCATTGCTACCATTCAGCCAAGTCCTTTCCCCAAATTCTCCTCAGTGAGCATGTCATGACCCAGTAGAAGGTCCTTGAAGAAGACCGAGAATGACGCTCATGCTGTTTCCCTCTGTGGCCTTTCTTTCCCATTCTTAGTTTAATCTCCTCTGGTTCCACGTTCTCTCAATCCCTTACCAACTCCCCAGGACCGTGCCCCTTTATTGATGCCAATAGTTCAGACAAGTGAAGAGTCAGAACGCTCTTTTCTTACCTCTGGCCCCAGCTATTCTAGATGAGCAATCAGGCCTGGTCCTTTTGGGGAGTGATGACATTGTGGATAAATTCAACATGATCCTTAATACATTTCCTTGCCAAGTTATTACAAGCAATGAAGGCTACGTTTTCTTCCGCAGTACACTGAAGGCAGATGC